>CM068373.1:278584657-279004657 GCA_034769895.1 Magicicada septendecula
TTTAATTACGGACATCATAATATTAAAACTTTGGAAACTTGAGCACTACTTAATGGAGATCAATCATTAACTTATACAAGCCATTAATTTTATGCATATTTTTTATATATATGTGTACAACGTTATCGGCAACAAAGAAGTAGTTTTTGTTAAAATTCCTTCCCGGGATATTTGGCCGTAGTCCAATGTTTTCTACAAAACCAGACGTTTCGCCAATGCCATCGACTTCCATCATCAGTGAAAATCGAGTGCGATAACGTGAGGTGGTATACGTTAGTGACCACAGTACTGTGGTTAAGGCTGAAGCAGTAAGTAGAAAGAAGTAGTTTCTATGGTAATATTTCATTTCGAAAATGATTTTAAATATAAATCTTACAATATGGAAGTTATGTATGGTTCTCCATACCGATATTTTTTTCAGAAATTAATCAAACAAACAGAAAGACTTCTTTAAAAATGACTTCTCAAAAAAAAAAATTTTTTTTTGCTTTTGTTATAACTGAAAGGGAATAATATAAGACAATTAATGCAAGTTGTTGAGTTGGATGAATTTACTTTTTGATTATGGATATCATATAAAGTTTGGCACAAAAACAGTTTTCCTCTTTGTATTCAGAAGAGCGTTGTGGCATAATATTTACTTGTACGTACAGTTGTATAGTTACAACTAGATAATTATCATGAGCCAGAATTGTCTAGACAACTGAATATGAAACCGTCTGACCAACGTGGCGAGACCAAAGGTCAAAATTTTCGATTTATATTTTCATGACAAAACAAGGAACAACAAGCCCTCAGTCCCCAGCGACCTTCTATTTGCGGATTGTGGCAGCAGCCGACACAAGAACAGAATATGCTGAGAATACCCTGGTGTGAACAGGTTGCCACGGTGAAACGACTGAACATAAGAGTGAAAGATGCAATAAAACTACACTGACTGGACACTGTGGGAATACAAAATAAAAGTAGAAGACCACGGATCAAATGTCTAGACGATCACATATGTCCATCATCTAAACAAAATATGTCGGATCGAGGTGGCTTAAGAAAGAAAGAAAAGTGGACGAGCGAAGGGAATGTCCAACATTAGATCTTTGAAGATTGAAAAAGTAAGAATAGTTATAAAGTTTTTAAAACTATTTTGTCGGATTCAAGCTAATCCTTAGATGTTATATAAAGAAAATGGTACTTTATAATCTTTCTAATTTTGATCAACGGTTGAAGTAAAGAAAATATTTTGTTGTAGCTACATTAACGGTTGTTACATATTGTAGAATCTGTGTTTGTTGCTGTTGCTCATAGCTATCCTGAACTTATAGCTATCAGCTTTGTAGCACCCGTGTATAGCCGACTGATATGCTCGAGTTTCTGAGAATGACAGTAATATTCTACAAAGAATGGCTGTACACTGTGGGCTATTTGAAGAAACCTGGATCCAAAATACCATAAATGTATACAGTCCAGTTGGTTGAGACAGAGTTTATAAGGTCATTTCTGTCGGTAACAAAAAGAAATAGGCTTAAAAATGAAGCAATCATGGAGAGACTTATATTATTGTAATTTAAATTAAAATATGAACCTTGCACAACATGATATGATTGGTAGCTCTGCAGGTGACACGTCTTGTTTACTGATGACCAGGCTATCCTGTTGAAGTCAGAAAGCGGCTTCCAAATGGCTAATTGAGTCGAAACTTCAACGATATTCGGGTTACAGATCTACACTTTAATGACTGTTCTGAAACAGGTCAGTAATCTTAAATATAATAATAATAATAATAATGGCTCCCACGTGAACCACCGAAGCAGCTTAGGAGTCAGGCAGGGTAGGCTGCCTTCTGCGACCCGTACGGCATACAAAGAAGACAGTGTGGGCACCACTACGCTTTAGCCGTCCATTATTATCCCCAGGATGTTGTCCTAGGTACTCATTTTCAACAGGCTGAGTCGACCTGAAAAACGCATCTCGATTTTATGATGCGGGCCCGGGAATCGAAACCGGGACCTCTAGATTAATAGCCAGGTGCCATACCCACTGGTCTACTGAACTGCCCGGTAATTCTGAATATTGTAACGTGACAGATATTCCACTAACAATTAATTCAATTAAGATCATATAAATGATTAAATTACATATAACCAAGAATTTCAAATGAAAATAAAATCACACTTCAAAGAAAAACACCACTATAAAAGAAAAACAATAATTAAGTAATAAAAATGCAACAATAAAATTCAAGCCAATAAATTAAAAGGAAACTCATATTAAAAAATTAAGGAGATTACCCAGGAGATTAGGAGCAGGTGATAAACAAGATACCCCAAACACAAGAAGAAACAAGAAGAGGAAGTTTATTAACAGGTGATAAACAAGATATCCCGAAATCAAGAAAGAAGAGTAAAGTTGGTTAGATGATAAAGAAGATACACCGAACCCAAGAAGAAAGAAGAAATTTAGAAGCAGATGATAAAGAAGATACCCCGAACCAACCATCGGACAAAATAAACAAAGTACCTTGGTTTACCCAAGAAGGAACCCAAGAAGGAAGAAGAGAAGAAAGGAAGATATAGGATGGGAGAACCACAATAAAAAACCTATTATTAACTACCATGAACCCCAAACCAAATGTTAATACCATTAAAGAAAGTATAACAGCCCAAAAAACCTTATAAAATTGTAATTTAATTATAGACAAAAGTATTGAGTAGTATGATAAGAAGTGCACCAACTAAAGTTAGTATATGGTAAAATAAACAAATCTTCACAGTCCATTATGACTAAAGGTCAGGTCTGAGAATATAATAAAACTCAAACATAAGTCAGAACCAACAGTGAATGTGTACCAGTGTAGTGTTTTTAAATGTAATAAACTTCAAGTTAATGTGTAACTATAACTTAAAAAAGGTGCTATTAAATAACTTTTATATTTTATAATTAACAGGTGATGAAATATTAAAATGAAAAATATTTCCAATATTTCACAAATAAGGTCAATTTATTATATCAAAACATTCATAGTAATGCTAATAATAAAGGAAGTATGTGGGGGAATGTTTACTATATCAAGGGGTTAGATAATAATACATATATAATCAGAAAGGACTGAAAATAAATTAAGTTCAAATAAAAATTAAGAAATTAAATGGCTAATAATGTTCAGAGCCTGTGAACTCCACTTTAAAAGAGTTATAATAGAATAAGGTTTATATTTAGAGTAAGATGTTTTAATTACATAACATACATGCATGCATACAGATTAAAATGTTTAGGTATGGATGCTGTATTAATTTGTAAAATGTTTAAAATGTATGTTTAAAATAGTTTCAGCAAACATGTCTAACTTTGAAGACTGCTAATTCATGTCAAATATTATTTTTTGTATTAGTAGCATGAATTAGATGCTACAAATATCAATAATTATGTAAACAATTTTATTTCATGTTATGTTAACTTTTAAAAGTCAGAGGAGGTGTAGAATTAACTTTATTTGAAAAAACCATATATGTAAAATACTAAACTCTAGGCCAAATAATGAATTCCCAAAAATTTAATATAAACTAGTTAATCAACCAATGAACCATGTAAACTAACAAGATTTATGTAAGGTGGATCGATAACTAACTATTGTAAATGATCCTATGATTTAAAAGAGTAATATAGTAAAATGTCTTAAATTATTAAAAATTTTCGAAATGAAAAAAATAACTATTTCAGAGGAGAAATAGTAAATTAATGAATTATCACTAAAAGACGGTTCAAATGTTAAATTGATAAGGAAATTAAGGAAAGCGAAAGATTTGAGACCATTTGAAATTTATTATAATTATATTTATAACACCTACAATGGCAGGAATTTTGTACAAGAACAGGAAACAGAGTTTTGGGTCTAGATTTCCAACAAGAAGGAAATATGGCTATTTTAACAAAAATCTCAACAAATGTGGACTATGACATATCAAATTAAACAGAATGAGATAAATAAACCAATTATGTGGTTAATAATTCATGAAAGCAATCAATAAACTAAAAATATTCCATATATAATGTACTTTATAATTATGTAGAAAGGAAATGAAAATTATTTTAACAATACTTTTCCAATATTAACTTGGCAAGATATTTCCTAAGACGAAGGAAGTAAGTTAGTTCTTTGTTAACATTCAACGGGAACGGTCGATGCTGAATCGCGTTCTAAAACCGTATAACGAAGTGTAATGGAGTAAAAGTTGAAAATCAGTGAAATACGAGAGTTACCTAATTTGACCATTTTGAACTTAAAAACAGTGAAATACTCTACCACAATAGTGAAAACAAATGATACACAAAACAATACCAGTGAATTAAACCGTTCAAACAACCTAACATTAATAATTCACTTTGTAACAACTTTTCGAATTTTCGTCATAACCAGTAAACATTCCATAAATCTAAAATAAGACAATTAACACCTGTGAACACTGAACACTTATCCAGGATACCAGAACAACACAATAGACAATATATACTATCACGGAGACCAATAAAACAGTTGTGAAGGGGAGTTTATTATCAAAATTTCCAACCATCAAGTTGCAGTTATATTCCACAGCGAGACGTGCCGCCATTGTGAATTTCCCGTGATGCAAAGTACCAACCAGCTACGAAGTCGCTAGTCAACGATTGGGTATAAATTGTATACTACAAACATTATATATTATTAACAAATTGTCATTTTTTACTTTTAAGACTTATATTTTTGTACATGTTATACTTTCTAGGCCTACCCTTCTCTGACTATATATACGTATAATCGTTATAAGAACCTTTTTCAATAATTATATAAAAAATAACCTGTAATCGCAAATCGATATATCCCTGTGAAAGAGTCGAATAGTTGCTCAACATCGATTTAAAATCGATTTTTAAGACTTATTACTAATAAGTCAAATTATTGCAATTATCTGGATTCTACAATTATTTCACATCTTAAATTAAGAGTTTAACTAACTACAGGACTTACTGGAAGACGATAAAACTTAACTGAAAGTGATATACTGGAGCAGTGCTGAAAATCACTAATCGATTACAGCAAGAAGATAATCTGATTAACTCCGGATTTAGTTAAGGTCTACCAGAAGTGTATAAATTAACAAAAATAAACTTTAAAATTTCAAAATTTGAAACAAAACACAGAACCAGGATTATTTCTAAATTATTACAATAACAAACAAACATAAAATTTTTGTTTGAACAAAAATTTTTTTAAATTTTTTTTTATCTTTTCTTTGAACCTATACAAAGAAAATATATTATTTGTAACCAGAGTAAACAGGTCAAAACGTTACAATATCGGGGCTATAATGTGTCTTGCATTACTAACTATGATGCAGTGAAGAGGTTACACAAGTTCAACAATATGTGTGCAACTATCAGAAGAACTCTTAACATCAACGAGTAAAGAAACTCCTGAAGTTATACAAGGTGATGGCCCTCACACACTTCTATATGGGTCTGAGAATTGGACTTTAACGAACCCCTAGGACGGTCGTATTCAAACGGCCGAAATGAGATTTTTCAGGCACGTGGCAGGATATACTCTTCAAGATCGCAAGAGAAACATCGATATACGGAAGGAACTCAATATTATGAATATATTTAATAGGATTGCCTAACATCGGATGAAATTTTTGGAACATCTTAACCGAATAGATGACATTTTCCATCTCTTTTTCGTCTTCGTCTTCCCCTAATCTTTCCCCTTAATTAATGTTCCTCACTACTATCATGTTTTGTCAATCCAACACCAAGATACATAAAAAATCGGTTGTTAACAATAATAATAAGAATTATAAACTGTTAGTGACAAAAGTAATTATGTTAGGTAATGTAATATATAATATGTTCTAAATAGGGTTTGGAATACCAACAAAACTGGTCAGTCTACCAAAAATGACCATGACAGAAACACTATCAAAGGTGAGAACACAAAATGAACTCACGAAATCAAGTAAGCTCTCCCAGTTTCCAAAACCGGGTAATGGAGTGGCCCCTCTCCTCTTTAACCTGTCTCTTAAATATGCCATTACAAAAATGCGTGTAGATCGTTCAGGAGTACTTTCTTATAAGTCAGTACAAATACCAGCATATGCTGACGACATATCCATCATAAGCAGATCAAATGCGGCTGAAAAGGATACTCAAACCTGAAAATATGTACAAAAGAGATAGGATTATCAATAAATGTGGATAAAACCAAAATGATAAGGTCAGACAAGGTCTACCCGACCCAGACAAAATTTGATTATAGAAGAAGACTGTACAGAAGTAGTCAGAAGTTCCACATGCCTAGGAGCGACGATATCTGAAAATGGGAATGAAGAGACAGAGATAAGGGGGAGGATAACTCTAGCCAATAAGGCCTACTTCGCGATTATCACCACCTTTAAGTCATGAGTTATTCATAGCGGAAGACAAAAATGAGCATTTACAAAACTATCATACGACCCATCCTGTGCTATGGCAGTGAAACCTGGATATTAACACAAAGAGCAAGTGAACGCCTGAAGATATTTGAAAGAAAGCTCCTGAAACGGATCCTGGGCACCAAATATAGAAAATTGAGAATTAGGTAACGGTATAATTGGGAATGAAGTATACGGTACAATTGGGAATGAAGTATACGGTATAATTGGGAATGAAGTATACAGTATAATTGGGAATGAAGTATACGGTATAATTGGGAATGAAGTATACGGTACAATTGGGAATGAAGTATACGGTATAATTGGGAATGAAGTATACAGTATAATTGGGAATGAAGTATACGGTATAATTGGGAATGAAGTATACGGTACGATTGGGAAAGAAGTATACGGTACGATTGGGAATGAAGTATACGGTATAATTATGAAATATATTGTTACTTCAACGGTAGAAGTGTACGTAAAACTGAGGAGGATGCAATATGCTGAACATAGGCCTATTGTAAGAATGGACGACAAACGAACACCTAAAAGAGTCCGTATCCTTATGGGACGGAAAAAGACCAAAAGGCCGTTCAAGGAAAAGTTTGGAAGATGCTGTCGCTGTAGATGCAAGAGAGATGTTGAGAGTGCGAGGATGGAAGTCCTTTGCTACTGATAGAGAGAGGTAGAGGGTCAGAATAGAGGGGACTAAAGCTCGACTTCGGGCTGTAGCGCCATACGAGGAGGATGAGTGGCGAAAGTATTGACTAAGCGATGGTGGTGGTGATGATACTGACGACGACGACGATAATTATGATAATGAAAATGACAATATTACGTATGATAATGATGATAGCACGACAAACTTGTACACAACTACAATGGCGTATAAACAGGCGACGAAAACTCTCAAGTGATTCACTACAATAGTGGTATTCCGTCTTGAGTACCTCCTTCACTTGTGTGTATTTCGGGATTACACAGTGTTATGCAGCAGTGAGCAGAATTAATGCCGTTTCTCTCAACACTGTGTAGGGAGGCGATCATTACAATGTCGATGTAGGTCACCCCACACAGTGAAGACAAACTTTATACCGCAACCGCGCTTAAAAGAATGCTATAATACACTGTTTTTTAACGTTATTTAAGTCGCCAACGTTTTCCAATATTAAATAATGTGACAAATATTTGTACTTACAGTAAGCGCACACATACACACACTGCGTATGAGAACAATTACATAAATCACGATTTTTTCTATACTATTTACTGAACTGTCGTAATAATTTAGAGCACACAATAATACAATAAACTTTTAAAATTCAGTGTACACCAGCGGGACTCATTAGCCGGTCGCTTGTGAGCAGGTAATTATTTGTTATTAATTTGTATTCAGCTGGACGAAAAACAAACATTTAATTAACTGCTATATATTGTTACTATCAGAAAATTGTTCCGTTTTGTAACATGAGTAGAGTAAAGGTCACGGCTGCCACAGTTTGAATAACCTCGCCTTCTCTGGCGCTGCACCTCCCTGCTAGGCCTATATGACACTTGTCACGGTTGCCAGAAAACATGTGATTCTTAGAGGTGGGTCGATATATCTATAACAGGTATTTTGGAACGATTATTTTTGTGGAACGGATATAACAGTGACTGAAAAGTTGAAATACCTGTTCCGATTCAACGATAACTGAAAACCGAAAAGTCGAGATACCCGTTCCGATTACTTGTGGCCTTGCGGTTACCCCACTACGCAACTAACGAATAAACAAGTAAACGAGTATTACGAGTACAGAAGTATAAAGCCACTTTTTGATGCTGAATACTTGATTCTGCTCATGTGCCGATTGCCATACAAGTACGAAACGAAGCAAAACTGTGAGGTTCAGATTATCTCTATGCCAAAGAGACGAAACCGTTTTTAATAAATGAAAAAAATTCATACTGATGTTAAATTTATTCTCGTGTGTTATGCAAATATATAATACAGATTAGAATAACAAATTATATGTTATACTAGTCACCGAATTGGTAAATTTTGAAAAAGCGAATAGCCTACAGAGTGCCTATAGTACCTTTTGTTAACGTGATTTCGGAAATGATTTAACTTCACTGGACATCTCAAGTAAATTTGTTGACATTTTTTGTTGGTTATTACGTGCACTCTAAATTTCATTGCCTGAGTTTCGTAACTGATTCGTCTAACCAAAATGGAATCAATAATTTAATATTAAATCTATTATCAGTTTTTTTACTCCTAATGAAAATTTAAGTTAGTATTTCCGAATTGAGATAGGCTTCTTTTGTTTCTTATTTTCTTTCACACAGTACCAGCTTAATAAAGTCACACTCTTAACACTTTTATTTTCAATTTATTTCTTTTAACAAATTATATAATACAGGTATATGTATAATAGAGTATATAATAACAGGTATTTGTATGTGTTATTATTTTGAAACGGTTGGGTTCGTTCATGTTATTTTCAAATACTAGTTTAGCACACCTGTAGCGATTTCAAACACCCAGCATCCACACATCATCTTCAGCCCCTTTCTACCATCCTCCGCCTGCTTCCTTGGACCTGCTTCTTTTCCTTCCCCGCCCGATTGTTCCTATCATTATTTTATTTGTGATACTGTTTCTTAACTTGTCTCTTCTTCGCGTTTTACCCCGTCCCCAAGTGCCACCTTTATCTCTCCAGACCATCGACCATTTCCAATCTGCGTGCTTCAGTATTTTCTCGTACAACACCATTTCAAGGTCTCCGCTACCTTCACCAGTTCGCTCTTTTGGATAGCCTCACTTGAATATTCGCTACACCATCATTCGTTTCCCATCCTTATAACAACACCAAACCGTTTCAACCCTGTTATGCTGCTGTGGCCTCTCCTGCTTGCATCCATCTACTGACTGATTAAGCATTAAACGCCGCTTTCAAAAGCCTATAGTAGGTGCCAGGGTAGAATATATCAGTAGTATTTTATCTATTATTGGCTGTGAGAATGGTGATAGAAAGTAGAATGGAGAAAGGGAAGCAAACTTTCCTTGGTTCTGTGGATATAGAGGAGGCGTTTGATAATGTTAATTGGAAGAACATGTTTGGAGTACTGAAAAACACGGAAGTACATTTTCGGATTGAAAAATAGTTTGGCGGTTGTATAAAAATGAGACAACACTTATAAATTTCGGAAAAACACAAGAGGAAGCAAAAATTCAAAAATTTGTAAGACAGGGTTGCAACCTCTCTCCTGCTTTGTTTAATTTATATATATATATATATATATATATATATATTGTAACGTATTTAATAAAGTACGAATTTGTGTTTATGTGACCTTTCTATTTGTGTTTGCGGAGCCCCACGATCTTGGAGCGCCAAATATATGCAACGTATTTATGTGTGTGAATTTTTATATGTACTTTAATTTGTATAGCCCCAGGTTCTTTGGGAGTCAAATATGCAACAATACATATACATAAATACATATACATATACACAAATTTAGCGTGACCGGTCTCACGTTCAAGATTGACAAATTATGTAACAATATAACATTTAAATTGGGTTTCAGGTGTATCTGCAATAAGAACTCTATGTAACTTGTAACGGTATTTCAAATTTATTTGATATTATTAAAAATTGTGCACATGGCACTGACTTCGATTTCAAACATTCATTATTAATTGTTATTATGCCGTAAGGCTTATGCTATACACATCCTTACTGACTAAATATTCTATTCTATAATTATTGTATTACAGAAAAATCTCATTTTCAGACTACTCAGTCGATTAATGTGTTTCAAAATATCAATATTTAAATCTCTTTTTATATATTGTAATGTACTCAAAATATTAATAGTTATTGAATTTATCTTTTTGTTTCTCAGTACTGTTTTATCTCAAATACTCATTGTTTTCATTTAAATTCTTTGTATTCATTTTATTTCATATTAATTTGAGCTCTTGTTACGTTAATCGTATTTCTAAAACATCTATGATTTTAATTCTACTTTACAAGAAACATTGGCTCTTACTTTTAAATAAAATAGTAATGTCTTTAATTGTCTTTTAGTTCATTGTCTGATTAAGATATAAATAAGTTGTTTATCACCTTATTGTCGTCAATCATACTCGATCATTTTGATTCATCTGTAGTCGTCCTCGTCTCGCTCTCCAGCGTCGGCTGTCTCTCTTCTCCTCTTGTCCAGCGTCGAATCACTCTCTGGAACTCTTCTCTTGTCCAGCGTCGTATCACTTCATCTTGTCCAGCGTCGTATCACTCTCTGGAACTCTCCTCTTGTCCAGCGTCGTATCCCTCTCTGGAACTCTCCTCTTGCTGTTTCTGACGTCAATGGATCTTCTTATGTAATTCTTCTTATGTACTGCTGTTATTATTTAAAAATGATTGTATTTACAACTTAGTTACATAGTTGTATGTAACTGGAAAATTTAAACTATTTACAAAAAAAAAATAAATACGCCGTGCTGACGGGCATAAGCTCCCGCTGCACCGTGGATGATTTAAGAAAGAGAACCACTGTAGCTTGCGTGTCCTATTTATACCCATGTCTTGGTCGACACCTGCAGTGGTACGAAATCGACATGTCAGAAACTGTCTCTGGATTCAGTTCCCCCACTCTTTGTCAATTTCGCTATTTCTTATATTTCTGCGAATTGCAGAGTCCTGTAAGTATACTCTTATACTTATCTTATAACTATTTTTACAACACATGTTCACTGTAATTTTGGAAATTGCAACTTAACCCTTTCGATTTGTCTACAGTTATTTCACTATTACACTCGTACGGTGTGTCACTTTCACGTGGTTTTCGAACACAGTATTTAGTAAATTTTATTACATTTTATTATGGTTTTGGATTTTAATTCTTAATTATAGTTTATGAATAATTACGGAAAAACAGTAATTGTGCAATTATTCATCTTGGGGTGGTAAACTCGCCTGCATAGACCTGCGTTCACACATACTAGCGAAATACTGGTGTACACACTTTCAGTTACATTTGTGTGTGTGTGCACGTCGATTCAGGTCGAAACACCTGTTCATATTTTTGTCTGAGCCAAGCTTGCAATCCCTGACATGCTTATTTCTAATACATTATTAATTATTTACAGTTTATTAGGTATATTTAAATTTTTATATTCAATGCTCAGTACATCACTTATTTGTACTGTCGCATTATATCACACACACACACACACACACACACACACACACACACACACACACACACACACACACACACACACACACACACACACACAGATCGTTCTTAACAGAGTAAATCAGCAAACGGATGGTGAAGTAAAAGTGCAAGCAGTGAGAATTAACATGTTAAGATTTGCAGACTACGCTGCAATTATGGGTGCAAGTGAACAGTTACAGTTACATATAATGGATGATTTAATAATAATTTAATAATAAATGTTAATAAAACTAAAGTGATGGTCTGTAGTAAACACAGACAGTCCAGTATGAATATATTGCTGAATGGGAAAAAGATACAGGAAGTTGGTGAGTTCACCTGCTTAGGAAGTAAAATCAAAGAAGACGGAAAAAGTAAGAGAGAAATGTTTGAGTAGTGTCGAACAGGCTGAAGTTTTATTTAACAGTGAATGAAAATTATTTACTTCTAAAGAAACAGCTCTGAAAACAAGAGAGAGGTTCCATATGGATGTGACACGTGAACAATTGGAACAGAGAAGAGAAGACTTGAAACACTGGAAATGTGGTGTTATAGGATATTACTGAAAGTAAGATATATCGACAGGTTTAGTAATGATGAAATTCCAACTCGAGATAGAGGAAAAAGAAGTTTTGGGCAAAATGTTGTGAATCGAAGGGTTGAACTTCTTGGGCATATTACGCGTCACGAGAATTTGAGAAAAACAAAAATACAAAACATACATTGAAGATAAGAGGAAGAGGAAAACCAAGACTCCAAAATATGGAAGAGATTACTGGTGATGTAAGTTGTAATTCCTATGAGGAGACGAAACGGAAAGCACAGAGACAATCGGTGTGGAGAACTGCTACAAACCAATATGCGGTTTGTAAACTAAAGAATTCATTTACATTACTGTGTATGATAATATGCAAGTTTATGTCGTTGCGGAAGACGAAGAAGACGGAAAAGGGCGCTGGTACTAAGAAAATAAAAAAGATTCACATCTGGTATCGGCCCATAAACTGTGGGTAAAACATCTGCACACGACTTTTCTCTTTAGTTAACTAGTAAATCAATCACTGTTACTAATTAGGGTAGACGCACACCGGTTAGACAAGACAGGTTTAGACACGCTTAGCCACTGTCATTACGTTCATGTTACACACCAATTAGTCATTGCAATTAGACGTGTCTATACTTCCTGTCAGATGGAATAGGGCATTCACTATTCCCATCAGTCACCATCAGACGACATTTATTTATTTTCATTTTATTTTATTTATATGCTATTATTTTATCACTACTGTTTTATAAATATTTTTATTTACTACAGTAAAATAGTATAATATAATTCGTATCCTTTTAGCCATTATATCTTGTAGAAGTGCCAGCAGATAATCAAATGTTTCTAGGGTTAATCGTGTGCAGCTGTAAAATTTTCATGTAAAATTTTCATGAAAATAAAATTTAATTTTATTTTCAGCTTAGAAATTAAATTTTCCAATGTATTTTTTTCTACCCGCCTCCTATTATATGGAGGGAACCCAATATCTCCTATTTCCTATTTCTTGCTTACATATCCACTCCCAAATTCTAAGTGCTCCCATAACAACTGTACTGTCTGACAACTTGTTCTTTGTTCACGACTAACTGGTGTGAGTTACTATCATATGTCTCTCTGGTGTGAGTTAAAGGTGTCTTGTCTAGTTTTGTCTAAACCTGTCTTGTCTTGCCTGACTAACTGGTGTGCGTCTACCCTTAAGGTGACTATTGCGTAAGTAATTACTTAACTGGAGAACTCGCTCACTATTTTGAACAGAATAAATGTATTTTTACGTAAATTTCAATATTAATTCATTTTGTAATTATTAGTAAAATTTATAATATTGTAATTGTAATTATTGTAAAAATTACGAAAAAGCCAATTACTCTACTGTTTTTTAAAGCAGACAATCATACAATCAGTACTAATAACTGTGGTAATGCCTAACTGACAAATAGGAATCTATCTAATACGTTTTACAAGTATACACAACTGGTAACAAATCTGAAGTTTTTTTTGTAACATAGCTTACAACGTATTTGGAGGCGGTCCAAGAATTGCAAGGTGTATTAAGAGACATTACATAAAATGGTCCAGATCGTAGAGTATGCAGATGATATTAATATTATGGCAAGATCCCAAGGAAGAGCAAAAGAGACAAAGGTTATGATCACCACTCAAAAGAAAACCAGGAAAACTGAACAGTTTGCAATCGAACCACTAAGCCTGGAAATAGTTAATCGGTTTAAATATTTGGGATGTTGGTTGGCAGAAGACAATGAAGAAATAAATGAAATATGGAAAAGGATACAGGCCGCAAATAGACCATATGCTTCGTTGACATCTATATTCAAGACAAGGAATATCCACCATCAGTCCAAGGTCACATTATATAAAGTTATGATTAGACCGGTGACAACATATGGCAGCGATACTTGGACTCTGAACAAACAAGCCGTTAACATAGTCAATACTTTTGAAAGTAGAATTTTGAGGAGAATACGTGGACCAATCTGTGTCAATGGGATATGGAGAATGAGTCACAATGAAAAACTATGCAAGCTGTATAAAGTCAATGATCTGGCCACCACCATCCGACTACATAGATTGCAATGGGCAGGACACATCATTAGGATGGAAGGCAACCGAATACCTAAGAAGGTACTGTTTAGCCAAATCGAGGGTAGAAGGCATGTCGGAAAACCCAAGACACGCTGGATTGACACAATGGCGAGGTATGCTGACAATTTACTTAAAATAAAACGATGGACATCGATCGCTAAGGGAAGAATGGAGGCGGATGATTATGGAGGATAAGGTTCGACTTCGAACTGTGACGCCATAGAAGACGAAGATTACGAGATTTGTCAAATTATTTAAGATTTGGGTTTATATTTTGAATAAAGTTCCTCACAACTTAATCTCCCATACAGACTTTTAAAATTTAGATTTCCGTTTTTTCCTGTTGCCCCAAAAGTTAAAATATTTTCAGACGATATGCTACAGTCGGATTTGCGTTAAATTCCTTTCAGTACAATCACAGCCTACTGGATTTTACGTTTTTTCCCTGAAAGTCTTGGTCCTTCTTTTGGAATCTGGCGTCGTAATAGTTTTTAATTTTAATAACGAAACAATATTATACTCATCGAACGGTTGCTTGGCACTTCGTAGAACATTTTATCAATACTTCATTTAATAAATAAACACTTGGTATAGTTCTGGGCTACTTTTTTATTTTCATTAGCTTCATACTTTTATTTTCACGTTTTTATTAGCTTCAGTTGCGGCAGTTTCAGAGGTTTCAAACAGTAGAACACGCACCTTTGCTTAACCGTTACCTGGGGCTTTCCAATTGCCCTTTTGGTCATACATCTTCTCCACCGCCTAACTTACATTTAAATCTCTTAGTTCATATCTAACCTCTGAAGCTGCCGTAACTGATGAAACAAGTGTCAAGAAAATAAAAAGGAACTGTAGAACTATACCAAGTGTTTATTAGCAGAAGACTATATTCAGATTTATGTTGAATTCTCTCTATATTTGATCTTTCACATAGACATTTGCATCATCATCATCACCATTCCAAGGGCTAGGCCTTAGACCTGTTCCAGAACCCATCTCCTTGGTCTACCGACATTTCTCTTTCCAGTAGGGTGATAACCCAAGTCAGCCACAGGCGATTGAAGTGTTCACACCACCTCCTTCTGTGGTCTTCGATCTTCTGGTGCAATGATGCAATGTTTAAATCGCGTCTAATATCCTTGTTCCTTCTCCGATCCAAGAGAGAACAACCTTGCGTCCCTCTTAGTAATTTCATTTCGGCTGCCTGAATCCTCTGCACATCCCTTTTACCAAGAGCCCATGTCCCACTAGCATACAGGAATGTGGGGACAGCCACAGTTTTGTATTCGGGTATCCTTCCGTGTTTTATTTTTCAGGTAATAGACTTTAGCAATGTTGTCAAAAAATTATCCAGTTTTTGTCAATGGCGTCCTAATATTTTGGTACTTTCAAAACTGAACCAAAACTAAAATATATTCAGATTTTGATTAAATTACCCTTTAATTTGATGTCCTACTTGGTTTTTTGGGATTTAAACAAAATTTTATGTCTCACATTTTTCTGCAGCCATCTAAAAGAGATTTTTGGGGAGGGGGATCAATCTAAAAAATAATAGAAGTTTGAGGAGTGTAAGTGACACACGTGACAAGACTTACAAAAAATCGGTATGTAGAACCATATATGACTTCCATGTTCTAATTAATTATAAAATTATTTTTAATAAATTAATATTTTAATATTTTACCTTATTATCCGTCTTGTGACTTCCCTTTTTTTAAACAACACTACGCGTTTCGGAACGTGTGTTCCATCATCAGGTGTAATTACTCTTGCGGGGTCGTCGAAACATTAAGAGATATCATAAACACATAAAACACTAAACATAAGTTCGTATTCAGTACCTAACGCGCGCGATACGTTTTCGTACGTTACCTAATTAAGGTAAAATATTAAAATATTAATTTATTCAAAGTGTGATTTGGATACGAATATCATGGATTTTAAATATTTTTAATATGTACACTCAGAACGAAATCAAATATATCAGCATGCTTTTGGTAAAAATACTGAGAAATATAATCAAAATACAAATTGTACCTAGTTGTTAATATTTTAAAAATAAAGTATTAATTTGATTAAATTATCTTGTCTATAAACAACGCGAAAGAAAGCAAATACCGCCCAGCGTTTGTTTTCTGTGATTTTCTGACAACGAAAAATTATTTTGTTTACGTATCCGAGGTTACATATAATGAAACAATATCAACTGTTAACATTTTATTGAATTTTTTAAGTTTTCGGTAGATTAAGTATATGGAATCGATTAAAAAAAATTACCCCTCCCCCTTCAACTGTCCTTTTCATTTATAGATTTTTCATTTACCTTTCTACAGTGGATTATTATGACCTTTCTGTCAGCATACATTATTTATAAAAAAATAAGTACTTTACTCTCGTTAAAACTTAAAACGTTGAAGGTAAACTACTCCTTCCTCTTAACAGATCTACACCAAAATCGATAGGTCTTGAGACTTCTACAATTCGGGCACATATGGAAAAATTATTTGATTCTATTTGAATTTGTGGCAGTTATCGTTCGCCACAGAAAACGTTCTACACACAGACACACATACAGACACTTGTCGAAAAATGACTTTTCTTCATGTTTTGAAGGTAGTAAAATCAGAATCTGCCCTTATCTCGAACACGCTTATTTTCCCAATCGCCATACTTCCATTTCCTTACGGAACATGGAAGTAATGGATTGATCCATTCAAAGTTATCATGAGGCACTGCAAGTAGACAGACAGGCGCCAAACGGTCTAGGTAAAACTGAGATAGATCGAGTTAACCGAGCGAATTAAAATTCCCTTCGCTCGTTCAGTTAGTAAATAGAGTTTTATATAATTTATAAGCAGCCACACGATTGGCCAAGATTTACGCCAATCAGAAACACTCCCACTTGGCCGATATAATCAACATAAGTGTAGCCAGTGTAGGGAATTATCTTGGGTCTCGTCTCACCTAGCGGCCACATTCCGAGCAAGTAAAACTGCCAATCGTCTTTACAAACCGTGACGCTGCTTTGCAGCAAATCTATGACCGGCCGCATAGGGAAACTCATCACCACGTATGTGGCGCCGATGGTTATCTACGCGATTCCCGTATGGGGCTACTTGGCTTAAACCAATAAGCGTAAGTTTCAGTCTGTCCTTAACCGAGAATGCGCTGGGGGTGCAAAGCCCATTATTCGACTTCAAACAAGGCCATCCGTGAATTCCTTCGTTCTATTCCCTGACAGCCACGGTACGGACACTTTCCATAAAGTTCCACCATGGCTGTAACCTCTTTGAGGGTAATCACCTAATCAGCATCCCCCGGTGCAACACATCTGTGCCAGGTGAATCTTGGACGCGGCCTTGGCGAACCCTCACTCTCAGTTAGACCTGTCTAGTTGAAATCCCACGGCCTATAGCAGGTCACACCTAGTAAATCCAGCGCATCGTGGTCCCCGCTGCGGGAGTTCTGTAAGAAGCTCGAACGCGGCACTACAGCGGGCGACGGACAATCTTCGCCTTCGCCTCTCACAATCCAGTGTCAGCGTATAGCGAATTCACCATTGTCATTGACACGGTCATGACAGCCATTGAAGACAGTTGTTACCGAACGTTCGGCTGAAGGTCAACCTGCAACAGACCGCGACCTAACACCCGGAAAACCAAGACGAAGCCAAGATATGCGACCATTTGCCTACAACAAGGATAACTATTGCTATGTACAACATTCTTATTATTCCAAACGAACGCCTATTTTTGTTCATGCGTAACATCGCAGTTTACATTCTGGACTACACACATTCACGTAGCCTACTTGCGTATACTGTTTGTGTGTATGTGTACGTATGTGTGCATGTGTGCGGAACAGTATGTGAGCTTACGAGATAGTATGCGATTACATTAAACGATCGATGGCATTAAAATCATTCAAACAACATTTATTAACATTCAATACGAAAGATAGATGTCTGATAAGAGGTAAAGACACAACAAGAAGTCGATTGTCTCTACTCAGAAATTACGTCATTAAATGAAATAAATATTTACTGTGGAAACTGGTTGTTGTTGTCTGTAATTACAATTTCCTGACAGTCTGTGAGGTGAAGTGACGCGAGTAAGCGCCGCGCTCTTGTAGTGATTTCTGGGTGTGTTACACGAGTGTGAATGTGTGCGTATCTGTTTGCAGGTAAGCCAAAAACGTGAACACGCTAGCTGAGAGTTGGAACGGTTCCAGACTACGACTAAGGACATACTGCATGGTTTCCGTACCGGATTAAGGTGAGTTCTTCAGACCCAGCATTAACTAGTATTAATGCATACCGTGTTTATCTATAAAGTAGTGGCTCCGAACTTATTTCCCACGACGTGGTACCACTGTAAGACTAACGATGCGCAACATTTGGTAGCTACAATATTCGTTTATGATCACAAAAATTGTCAACTTCTTATCATTCGCAGATTTAGCTGTGCCAAAGTTTTTGTTTTTTGTGTTTACTGTGTCGTATGTACGTCACAAAAAATCAAAGGTCAATGAAACTGAGCAGAGTTGTGGAATCAAACTTTCTGCCAAACTTCAAGACAATGCAAATGAAACGCTTACGGAGACGAAAGCGTGTTTCGGATTTCTCATAAAAGTACAGACACAAATCTAATCCGGCATTCGACATTTTTTGAAGCGAGTAGAACATACAAAGGACCGTGACAGTCCAGCTGGAAACAGTGATAATCGAAGAGACCCCAGTGGAGGGCTAATGAAAAAGGATCTGTCCCAGGCGCCTTACAACTTTGAAGGCTACCGTATAAGTTCCGACAAAGTTTCACTGGTTCTTCAAGTGCCGTACCATCTAAGCTGGTTGGCGTTCAACATTGCAATGCAAACTCCAGACATAACAGCTCTAAACAAGTCGCTAGGACTGCAATTGAACCAGTCTGTCAAGTTCCTTAACAAAATAGTGCGCCTTCTTCCCGTAATCTTTTTCACCCTGGATCTTTCCTTTTTATAATAACTTGTAGAAGGTTATATCTTCCTCTACGCATTATGTGTTTCAGGTAAATAGGTTTTCTGATTTTAACAGTAGTAATGAACTCTTTCCTCTTCTGCATCCTACTCGTCACTTCAATATTAAAGACTAGGCCTATATTAACTCAATTTTCGACGAAAATTCTTCTCGATAAATCCACATTTTGAACGCCTCCAATTTATCAGTGACGTTCTTACTTAAAGTCCAACCATCCGTTCTATACAGCAAAACTGAGATCACGTAGCACCTCAACATCTTCACAACATGGCATAGTCAAGGCGCTACTTGTTCCTCCTTCAAAGATCCTCCAGCCTGGGTCTACCCACACACCTGTGTCCTATAGGATTGTATTTCCAGACTAGTTTGGCCAGTCTGAAATCTGACGTTCTTTCCAAATGTTCCTTCCACCGTTGTTTGTAATCTTTTAATTTTCATTCAAGTTAAAAACTTGCAACTCTTCTCTTATGGACTCATTTTTTTCGCAACTTGCAAATCAAAAGTGCAAATTTTTCGCGTCCTCACCTAGTTTTCACCTGTAGTTTACGTAGAAACACAAAAACCGCTGTTTTTTGCTAGTTTTGTGGCTGCCAGAGCTCAGGTTGTGATTGCCGACTATCACCATTTCTTTTTTGGCTTTGGCCCACAGAACACAGTACTTGTAACGAAGACATAACCATATGTCTCCTCGCACATTATACAATCGGAAACTATTGGGAACATCGGGGAAAGATTCTGAATTGATCTAGTATCGTACAATGAAAATAATTAATAGAAGCCTCTGATAACGGTTTAGAATCGGCAGTAGAGAACCCAGATATCCATCCTGTAACCGCATTGTTTATTACTGAAGGATAGAGCCTACTGCGCGCTTTTCGGGCTCCTACTAATTGCCCCTTATGTGCTAGTGCCCGTTGGGTGCAGGTTGGGCCTGTCTTCTTTTCTTGTAGAAACGACTGAATAAATGTAGATGTGCAGTCCCATTCCTCCTTGCCACGAAGCATAATCTCAACTACGTGACCTGCCCGAACTCCCATCCCATCTGTAGTGACATCGTTTCTCACGTAATTCTGTTGCACTTGGAAAACGTATACAAGAGTCATTATACTGGCATGTTGATTTTTGTACCTATAACAATAGCATCACGAGATAATGCAAAAATGGAAACTCAATTTAATCGTCAAAATGTATAGTAAAACTAATCAAATAGATAAATACTATATAACTAAATGAGGAATGCAATAAAGAATGAGTAATCAAATGAGAACAACCAAAAATAATTATATAAGGAAGAATTATAATAACTAAAACAATAAACCATGAATAAAAAATAAGTATTTTACAGATGCATGAATAAATTAAAAACAGGAATTAGCTTTGTAAACAAACATAGTAAATAACTTTACAAACAGACATAATAAAGGACTAGACTGGACTGTGACTTTGACATGCTAATTACCCAATAGATTAGAAAAGTGATTTTGTATATTTTATTATAATATTGTAAATAATAATATTGTAGTATGTAAGTAAAAAATGTATTTAGAGTTAAGCAAAATCATTTGTATAACACAAGCCTAAAAGTCAAGCTAGGTCTTTAACCGAAGACTGGATTTGTAATTAGCTCATATATAGTGTTATGGTCAAGACAAGGTAATTATTTTCATAACTGTGTTTATTCGAAAAACATACAAGGCGAGATAAGTGAATAGAAAAGTGATAAATAATAATAATGAAACAGTGAAAATGACACAGTGTAAACAATGATAAAAATATAAAGTGTTATGAACCTAGTATGGCCAAAAGATAAGAGTGGCATGTATTTTATATAAAGTGACCATATAACAATAAAATCAACTTCATTAGTGTGAGTGACAATATAAAATTAAGTGAAATAAAACATAAACGGGATTATGTAAAAATAATCAGGAAAATTAAGGTTATATTAAAAACTTATATTTACTGGAGGCGGATAAAACAGCCCTCAGACGAAAAATACACCAAACAAACCAAGACCTCTTATAAATAAATCTAAAGCTGGTTTTACAAGGAAGAAAGGTTTTTTTCTAGTGTGGGTGTTCAATCCAAAAAGAACAAACTAAATCAGTTGCCAATCCAAACAATATTAGAGAAGAAAATTATAGTAAAAAGACAAGTAAAGTTATAGGAGATATCAGTAAACTAACGAACAATATATATTCCACCAACCTGAAGAAGGAAAACTGAAAATAATATCCTAAAATGGAGTACTACATCTTTGAATTTGGTGAGACCGTTTTAATACTAAAGCCATCTTAACAACCATCAACGTTTTACACAACACTTCAATACAAACTAAATAACGAACTAATTTAGTGCGACTACATTTATAAACATAATCTATGATATACAAAGTGAGTGACACAAACTTATTTTGAACAAACAAAAGTGTAGAACTCATATAATTTTTATTAAACATTCAGTAGTGTGTATACAACTCAAGGAACATGGCGTCCCTTGCTTTATTTAACTGTTACTGAAAAGGGACAGCAGCGCGCCATGTTGAGAATTCATGAACTATGAGCTATATAATAGACAATTATTTTTTATTTTGTTCTCTTGTCAATTGTATTACTAATGTCTGATTATTAATTATTTTAATTGTTTTATTAGTTTTATATTTGTAATGTGTAATATTAAGTTTATAAAAGTATCTGAATTGATTTCTTTTTGTATAATCACAAGAACTCACATCCAAACAATCATACACAAACAACAATTAATTACTACACATTACAATTTTTTTTTCTTCATGTATGTTATTAACGTAAAACTTGTTGTATGAATTTATAGTTTTACTGAAGACGATTGTTAATTTGGTTATAACCCTGAGACAAAAAATGTTTTCATGCATCCGAGAGCTAGATGGAGCAGGAACCTTAAAAAAGGAAAATTTGTTAATAATTAATAGAAGAAAAGAAAATTATTATAATAAAAGAATTAAGGAATAACAATTTAATGATTCGGAGCAGCAAAAGAAGTGTGTTCTCATTTATAAATAAATATTATTAAACATACAACTTAGAACATTGCTGAGACTAATTGAGCATTTATACTCATTTACAATAAGTACAAATCTAACAACCTTTTATATAATAACAGTAATAACATATAATAATATTTGTAGGTATAGTTTGTTAACTGTTGCTGTTATCATAAGCCGCCTTAACAATAGTGATTATACCTTAATCGTTGTTTTAATGATTATGGATTACGGCCTAGCAGCCTGGCGTATGTTCATCAATATTAATATGTAATTATTAATAATAATGTATGATATAGTTTTACGTAAATCGGGAGGTTTTACGTAAACCCAAGTCACATATCGGCCTTGTTGTGGGAGAGAAGGTCGCTGATCATTAATTAATGATTACTGAATGCGGTCGCACAGTCGCAACCCGCTCTATGTATGCTCCCTCGTTAGGTGTACTGCAGTAGTTAGTGCATACGAGACATGATTAACACACAACACAAATCACTCAGTCTGAGAGATAAAAACGGGAAACTACTACACGCATACGGACATGTAACGCCCACACAAACACGGGCAATCACACACACACCGAAACAAGCGCATGGTAATCAATAATTGGTCGGCTGCTATTAGGGAAAACGAACTGCCACTGGCTGTCTATCTTCTTCACTGGTGCAAGAGACGCATGTAGCTGCCCTTGCCCTGTTCAACAAGTGTCGTCCATCCATATCGGTCTTGAGCAAAGGAGATGTTTATTTTCCAGCTGCTTGAGATCATTGTCTCTCCCCTAGGTCGCATTCCACCAGGAGAACCCCTGTATAGCTTTTTGACCGTATGTTCTATTTCAATTTTATCATCATCATTTTGGCAACACGGCATAGGCAAGGTGTTTGACCTTCAGAGATCCTCCAGCCATCTCTTGCTGGATCTACTCACATTCCTGTCTCCTTCTTCTTCTTCTCCACTTCAGGCATTAGGTCATAGACCTGTTGCGCCCTTAGGCCGTGATAGAACTCATGCCCCACCTCAGCCAGAGAGATATTAGCCAATCTTTAACCCACGCCCGGGGGCAAGCCGTGCCCGCGGGAAGTGTTGTTTATGTGAAGTATATTGTGTGCCGTTGTTACTTATGTGGCCCGGGTGTGCCAGGGAAGACGTACGTATTATTTGTCCGCGTACGTGCGGGTGGACGAGCAAATCGAGCCGTAAGGTTTCCTGGTCTCCTATAGGTTTATATTTCCAGACTTGTTTGGCCGGTTTGGAATCTGGCATTCTTTCTAAGTGTTCTTTCCACCGTTGTTTGTAATCTTTTAATTTGTTTTATTATTATTCCTGCTGTACAATGTTTACATATTTTCCGGAACCGAAGATTACAGAATTTATTGAATTCTCATCTTCCACTGCTGCTTGCCCATCCAAAGATCTTCATCAATTTCTCGGTTCCCTCAATACAGTATGAATTTATTCTATCCAGGATATAGGTGGTCTTCCTCTTTTCCTTCTTCCTGGTGGGGTCTATTCCATAACTCTCCTTGGAAATCTTTCTTGTTAGATTCTTTTCGTGTGTTCATACCATTGTAATTTTTTTGTTTGGATAAAATCAGCAATTGAACTTTCACATTCATTCTGTTCTTAATAACTTCATTTCTAATTTTCTCAGCTCTGGTTACTCTTGCTGAACGTCTCCAAAAGTTCATCTGTGCTGACATTAATTTTGTTCTTGTGTGTTTATTGGTAGTCCAAACTTCTGAGCCGTAAGTCATGATACTTCTAACAATGGTTTTAAATATTTTGGTTTCAGTTTCTGCTGTATCGTACAGGATTGGATTTAATGTAGGTACAGCTATCTTTCCCAAATTAATTTTGGATTGTATTACTTTGTCTTGCACGAGGCCGTACTTTTCACCTCTAAATACTTGTACTCCTATGTATGTGAAATCTTCCCCATGTCTTCCTCCACTATCAAACGTTGCAAAAGTCACCTATTGCCATGAATTTTGTTTTATTCATATTTACCTTTAGTCCCCATTTCTGACATTCCTGTATAAATTTTCTAGTCTATGTCTTCAAAATTTTGAGCCAAAAGTAATAGGTCATCAGCAAACTGTAATGAATAAACTGTATCACCATTAAGTGGAATTCCCATGTTCCTGCACATTTTTTTCCAAGTCTCTATTGCTTTCTCCGTATAAATTTTGAAGAGCCGTGGGTGATAGACAACATCCCTGGCGTAAACCTTTGGTCCCTTGAAGCCCTGGTGACAAATTGTTTCCTAATTTTATTCTCGATATTGAATTGTTATAGAAATTTTGTATAGATTTTATGATAATATTGTTGATACTAATTGGTCTTAAAGTTGTCCAGAGATTGGCTAACGGTACATTGTTTTAGGCTTTTTAATGTCAGTAAAAACTGAATGAAGAGGTTGTGATCGAAATGTTTTATTTTCTATTATTTGCTGTAAGGAGAAAATATGATCTGTAGTTGATGTACGCACAGATCTTCTGGGACTTACCTAATTTAATATCAACTGAATCCTATCATAGCCAATGATAATTTCTCACCATTTCAATCTTTGTATTTTAGTGAAGTAGGTAATGCTGAGATCATCGTATACTGAATACAAATTTTTATTTTTTCCGCCGCCATATCCAATTTTCACTAATTAGGCCTGCAATTCTCCTAACCAATATAAATTCGAATCTGTCTAACACCTCCATTGCCGAGCTGTTAAGGGTCGGGTCCAGGTTTCACCGCCGTTAGCCACGACTGGTGTAGTTAAGGTCTTAAATCAGCCATCTATAGCAGTGAAAAGTCTAAAATTTCAAGCGTTAATCGTTTCATAGTAATTATCAATCTCATATGTTTTTATTAAATTTTGTCGCTGATTTTATATAGGTCTGCATCGACATTTTCGCCTCGAAAATTAAGGACAAGTAAGTGTTTAAAAACTGTAGACGTTTTCAACAAGTAAATCTTAAATACTCCTTATCGACTGCAAGAGAGCGTAAATAAGAGATATCTAATTCTGATTATACGTAACGTATTGTTTAATTGACGAATCTGATTGTATACTGATTGACATAGGCCTATACACACCTTCCTATTGATTTCAGATACCTAAGGCAACCGTTCAAATACAATTATTCAAATTTATACAGTGTGTTTTTTTATTTGTTAAAAGTGTAACAAACTTCTCTACATCAATATTTTATAACGTCATTATAAAAAATGTATTATATCCTATTATAATAATATATATAATAAGGTATATCTTACTATATTATATTATACCTTATTATATATTATATCTCATTTTATTATATCTTCAAATAAATACACTACAAGTAGGTTTATTTTCACCTGACGCACGTTTCACAGAAATTACTCTGTACCTTCAGAGGTTTGTTTGCATTGTAACTGAATCTTTCGCTTACAATACACTTAACGGATAATCGATTTTACTTCGATTCTATTTTCGATTGTTGTAATGTTTATGTAGTTAACTATTTATTTCATATTTAATGTCTTATTTTATTTTCTAATAAATGTATGATTTTAAATAAATCGTCTTGTTTTGTTTTTATTTGAATATGTTCTTTAATTAGTAGATTATTATCATTGTGTTTGTAAATATTAAACACACCAGACCTTTTTCAGACCTTTTTGTATGTTTTTAATTAATTTGACATTTTGAATGTCTGGAAATTTACGTTTAATGTTTAAACAGTGTGTGTAAATTATAATGATAATATTCTGCTGTATTATTCACAGTATATTGCTTACATTGAACGTTCGTTGCGAGTTGATTCTATCTTTATTTGTGTAAACTAATTTTCTTGTTTTGTTTTTTGTAAAAGACAAAGAAAAGGACGTATTTTTAAAACGTTTGTTTTAGATTTACCAACAGATGTCTTGGAACTATTACGCTATTCAGTTTTATACTTCTTATCTTTACGAGAACACAAAGAGTTATGCGGTAATTCTGCAAATGTGACTTTTTAGGTTTCCTTTATAAAGCGTCTGCAGTAATTAAAGCGATTAAAAACTGTTTTTTTTTTGTTCCTCCTGGGCATCTTTCTACAGAACAATAGTCACTGAAACTGGTATTTTGTTCTGAACGTGTTTTTAGTGATTAAAAATAATAAACTTTTCAAGTGAACAATAAAAAAACGTTCTTTTTAAACTTAGTGTTCTAATTCTCTCTTCTATGTCTTTTCTTTTAGTCTTCTGTGTTCTTTATGATGAAAGGCATCCTGTGTGAGAAAATGTACGAGCTTCACAGCAATCTTATAAATATAGAAGGAATGTGCGCATAGTGGGTGCGTTTTCTCTCAAACAAATCTAAGTTTGAGCAAATCTGCAGGAAACTGACAAGAAATGTAAGACTTCCGTTCTTTATGACCTTCAATCTGACATTATGGCACTCTTGTCCTACTCGATTCCGCGGTGTACCAGTCTCAATTCAGACAGACAAACAGACAGAAGATGCACGGGGCGTCTTTTCTTCCTGGTTTGTGTGCGTTGTCCGGGCCGGAACCAGTTGAACGTCAGGTTCAAACGGCGCAGGATTGTCCAGAGTGCTCCACCTATCGGGAGTATATAAGGAGGGATCGGTATCTTCCTTCAGACGCGTCTCCGTGGCTCACTAGGGCATCGCCCGCAGGTTCGACTGCCCTTAAGCAAATCGACCGTAACGATGGGTTGTCACGCCAGGGCGGATGCCTTACGCAATTGGACACTTGCACACCTCGCGGTTTCTCATGCCCTGGGTTTCAGCCCAGTTGATGCAGTAAAGCAGTTGCTAACTGTGGTAAAAAAGCTTTTGTTTAATTTTTTGACAGACGTTGGTTGCAAATCCGTTGTCGGCAAGCCGCTGCCTAAGGAAGTTGCCTGGTTTCCACCAGGTACGATTCAAGGATACTCAGAAAGGTGGTGGGCGGTTCTGTGGGATTTTTGAGAAGCTGATGGTGGATCGTCTAGCAAACCTCCGCGGACGGCTGACGTGTATTGGGCCGATGCGCTGTGCATACTGTCCAACTCTTTGCGAACAAAGTAGTCGCTAGGAACCAAACAAAGACCTCCAGGGTAGGAATTCGAAGGCCGCGATGAAGAGCTTCATTTTCAACATTCACTGGATGCCCGAGAGAACCGGACGGTGCGATTTAGGAAGGAAGCGGGCGTTGCGTACGTGAGTACTGTTCGAAGAAACAGTACATACAATGTCAATTTAGTGTTCCACGAAAGCATGGGAGGAAGCTTTGTTTAGGGGTTTAGGATGTCGGTCATGTGGTTGTTGAGTTTAGGTGGCGATTTAGTTGAACGCACAGGTACTACACCGAGTCACTCCCTTGAATGGGTCTCCCCTTCGAGAAGATGGATTGGCAAGTAGAAATTAATGGACTTACGATTCAGCCGTAATTACGATCGTCCGCCAGTTCGGTGACTCAAGAACTCCTCTGACGAGCGTATCTTTTGACAGTGCTGAGCTTGTCTTGCGCGTGTTCTACTGCATTCCTTCTTTCCGTGTTAGCCATCTACACGGCAGCAATTACACAACTTCCTTCACCCTCTCCTTCGATAGTATTTCCCTTCTGTTCTTTGGCTCCTTCTTCCGCCGATAACACCCTTTTGGTTCTTCTTGGTTTCTCTTCGAACAGATTTTCACCTCCGGTAGGTTTCTAGAAAACATTTCTCTGTCTCCCATATCTTTTTCTCAGTCCATATTTTTTAGATGGACCTTTTTTACCCCAAAAAAATGGTGTCCTTTTTATTCTTATGGAAATCGAGGATCTATATTGCTAACCTTTCTGCTTCCATTCTTCTAACGTATCCACAGAAAGTCATTCTTCTTTTTTCGTCTTTTCTTTATTGCGGTGGTGAAATTTTATGAATCTTGTCATATAGCTCTTGGCTTGGTCGCAAATAAAATATAAACTCATCTGTTGATACCTTTTCGCTTTGAGGAGTCCCCTTAGATATTTCCTTTGATTCCGTTGCATTTCTGATAGCTTTTACTGGCTGTTGTATATGCCGCAATATAAACAGTTCCGAATCGACCGTATACTGTAATACTGTTACGTTACTAGGAGAAGGAAAAATAACAGTCAAATGTTTAACGTACTAGCTGTTACACCCGCGGTTTTGCCCGCTTTATTGTTTTCTTTTAATTGAAATTTTATTAAAAGACAATTTATTTAAAATCATCATTCGTCAAATTATCTTTATGTTGTGTATTCTTCGCAGCTTTGTTTCTATTTAAAGGTTTTTTAACCGCGTTATTACTTGCTGGTTTATTGTCATGGGTCGTTAGGGATTGAGATTTTCTGAGATGTGGAAAACGCATTGAATTTAACACACAGGCAGCAATGAAACTGGACACACGGATGAGGAAAAAACGCACGGTTGTCAGCTTTGCTACGTTTTTTAGGTCTCCCGCATCGAAACGCGACCTGCCGCGTTTCAGTTACGTTTTTAACACTCACGAGGGTGGTCACACGGTGCCGCTAAATAGCATTTGTTTATTTACTTCTTACTATGGTAATTAATTCTGGTTTCCATGGTGCTGTCGACATCTTTATACGCGTTACACATCGACTGTGAATAAACCGCATAATTAAATGGGTCTAAATCGAGCTGAAATAATCAGCAGCAAACTAAAAATCAAAAACCGTTGTCACCTAATCTCACAAATAAAAAAAAAACATATTTTTTCTTCGCATTAAGAAATATTTACAATTTTTAGGCTACACTTCTTTTGCACATCGTAATATATATTGCTGCAATCGCATATTAAAAACATCGAAAATATACTGCAGGAACGGAAAAGGTACAGTTCCGAGGCCGCTAAGTAGCATTTGTTTGTTACTATGGTAGTTAATTCTGGTCTCCATGGTGTTGTTGACATCTTTATACGCGTCAACAAAAGGGCATAATTTAAAGAGCCTAAATCGTGCAAACGGGGCAAAACATCAAATTCCAAGTTAGACAGTGTTTTTTGCCTTGTGTCAAAGTTTACCTGAGCAAAATTTGGTGACAATCGGTGTAACGGTGTGGAATTGTATTTGAGTTTTATGTATACCTATAGATAAGTGAAGAGTATAATAACGTTCAGTTCACAAATGTGTCCATTAACACAGAACTAAGGAAATCGGTACTTTTCTAATAACTGTACCTGTACTATGTTACAATGTTTTGAGTACGTGATAGTATCTATGGAAAAAAGAAGAAGAAGCAGCGTACCAATTGTAAATCACTGTAATCGTAATCACTTTAATATTTTAAATCAGTTGTATTTTAAAATTAGATGTAGTTCTTAATGAGGCTATACGGAGTTAGTTTAAGGTGTCCCCATAACAGTTAATGAATATGGGAATAGACGGAGGGAACACGTTCTTCGCACGTAAAAAGGACTGTATACTAAAGGCTGCACATTTTTATGCTCCCAGAAAACAATATTCTCATTGTTAATGTAACTTAAAGTATTATTAAATATCAAAAATTTATTTTCACAATGAATGTAAGGCGTCTGAAACTGATACGGCTGTCTTCACCTACTCCAGGATGGAAGATGAAGAAAAGATAAAAAGACGAATATTATTTTCAATGTGTGTTGGTTAATCTGTGTTTTTTCAGTTTGCTTGTTAACCCAACAACACAGGCGCGATTTTGATAGAAACACCTCGCATACAAATTTTATATGACAATGAAGAATATTATATATACGATACAATCTTTATTATCATCAATCTTTATCATATGACAATAAAACATGAAAATATTGTACGACCCAAAACAAACAATTAAATAGCATAAAATAATCAATTGACACGTTTTTGATAATTTTACTAAAATTACTACCGATATTCACTACATTTCAGTACTGTCCGTCGCATAATCGAAATATCGAAAATTAGTGCAGGTACGATTATTGGAAGGTAACGGAAAACCTGTAGGACAAATAGAACATGTGTTTAGGATGAGCAGGCGGTATGTCCGGAAAATCTTCTCCTCTTCTTCTTCTTCTTCTTCTTCTTCTTCTTCTTCTTCTTCTTCTTCTTCTTCTTCATCTTCTTCTCCTGCTCCTCCTCCTCCTCCTCCTCCTCCTCCTCCTCCTCCTCCTCCTCCTCCTCCTCCTCCTCCTCCTCAACTCATAGCCTGGTGGTCTTACAATTTCTTCCTTTCCGTGGAGATTCTCTTAATTATCATTAAGGTTTTGTCTTCTATATTGAATAATAATAGTTTCACTATTTCATTCAGGACTAATAATAAGTTACTGGATATTCTCAAACCGAAAAAACACACGCCTCCAGAAGAAAAAAACTGGCATATATAAGTTAACATGCAATGATTGTGAGTGCTTCTACATTGGACAGACTGGGAGAGGTTTCCTTAAACGATTTCGAGAACATTTACCTAAGAAAATAAGAAACATTGACAACATCAAATCAAATTACGCCCGACACCTGACTTCACACAATCATAATTACACAGATTTTAGTTCCAATTTAATACCGTTACATGTGTGTAAGAAGGGCCGTTTCATGAATGCCTTGGAGGAATTTGAAATTTACAGTGCATATGCAAACCCAAGGAGTCGCGATATCGTGTTAAATGACCACCCGAACTTTGTATCCAACCGACTGTACGATACCGCCTTGAGTCTGCTCGCTGGGGCTACGATAAGGTAGCAACCGCTCAGTGGCAGAATGAACTTGAACGGGTGCGCACCCAAATCCGCGTACGGTTCACGTGCAAATTTTGACATTTTTTACTACTTAACGATCTCGCAATATTGATAGTTTTATCTTTTTAATATCTGTTTTTATGCATACGTTCCTCAATTGTAAAAGCCTGACGGTCTGTTGGTTTTGGTGAAGATCGGTTAAGGGAAAGGGGTAGTTTACCAGCAACGTTTTATATTTTAACATTAAATATTTTAGCCTCATCCGTGTACTACAGTCGGGGTCTTCCTCTTCCACTACGCCTCTAGATCATTACCTAGATCACGGTGGTGAACTAGTTTGAATGACGTAACAGGTGACCAAACATATTACTTGTCCTTTCCACAATAAAGCCAGTCAACATCTTTTTTCCCCTCAGAACCTCCTCATTAGGCGCGGCACTCTTTTTGGAAGTACAAGAATAACAATCAAACGGATAAAGGAAACTGTGGAAATTACACATTGAATCATAAACGACATCAGAAAAAACGTAGTTAATTTGCTAGGGACACTAGACAACAAACAGGCTCCCTAAAATAACGGTTGATTTGGCAACTCAAGAAGTAAAAAGGTCCCGAACAAACACAGAAGAAGCTGGAGAGAAGACGTTGACAGAGATGTGAGGGAACAGGTCTTGATAACGTTTGGATCGAGGAAAAGAGATGGCGATCGGAAATTGGTAATCGTCGGCGAACAATGTAAGCGTGTCTGTATTCATAATAATTATAACAATAATTCTAGTGTACACTAGAATGAGCAGTTTATTCAAAAGTCACGATTTAACAATAAACACAAAGATGAGACTTCTACGCTACTACGTATTCTCGGTCCTCTTCTACGGTGTAGAATCTTAGACTTTGACTGAAGCCACAACTAAGCAATTGGAATCTACCGAAATGTGGCTTTAACTAATGTTAAAGTTCTTAAAAAATGAAGAAAGATAGGGAAGTTGTTAACACAGTGAAGATAAGAAATCTTCAGTATCTGGGACATCTTATGAAAAATGAACAGAGATTTTACTTATTGTAGTCCATACTACAGGGAAAAGTACTTGGAAAGAGAGGAGTTGGGCGACCGAGAATATTATGGCTGAGAAACTTAAGGACCTGGTTGAACCTGGTTTGGCATGAATACAACTGACTTATTCCGTACAGCGGTGCAGAAAGTTAAAATAGCCTGTATGATATCCAACATTCGAAACGGATAGGAACTATCAGAAGTAGAAGATAACAATATGAAATTGACTACTTATAACGACAAGCAATTGCTTCTCTGAAGGGACAGAGACAGTGCATCGCAGTTTGGTTGAATGGGGCTTTGCGCAAATAGTGTGAGGATAACACTCTAGATCAGTGGTTTGCAAAGTGGGGTCCACGGACACTTTTAAGAAAAAATAAAATATACCGTAATTTTCTCAAATTTTTTATGCTCTAAAATTAAAACGTTAGAATCTTGAAACAATTATTAGAAGATTCCAGTATTTTGTTTTTACTTAGGGATGAAGTAAAACTCTTTTTATTTTATTCCAACTTCGACCTTAAAGACAGGTTCCATGACTTTAACTGGATTCTAAAGCTGTCATTCCTTGCTGATATCTTCAGCCATCTGAATGGACTCACTTTAAGCCTACGTCCCTGTATACACGTCTAGCATCACTGTTTTCTAGGTTCCAGATAAAACCGAGGAGATGATAAAAAAATTAAAGCTGTGGATTCAGAGATAAAAACTCTGAAATCTCCGAACGATTCCCTTCCATGGAAGATTTCGTCCAGATGTCTGGATAAAATGTTCCAAAGGAGATCCTCAACGTTATTAAGTCAAATTTGGAGTAACTGCGCTTGCAGATAAGGGTATATTTTCCAGTGACGGATGATAGTGACATATGAATAAAGATGGGCCCATTTGCTGATGGGCTGTCAGCTAACCTCTCTCACACACTACAGGAAGAAGATTCATTGGTAGAACTTTCAAGTGACAGTTCATTGAAATTACAGTTTTCGCAATTACAGCTAGCTGACTTCTGGTTATATGTAATGACTGACTATTCTGAACTCTCAAAAAAACTTTGAAGTGTTTAACTGTGTTTCTCCCTACTTATTTCTGTAAAACCGCATTGTTCCAGCTCACGTACTTAAGGCTCACGTCAGAGTTAAAAAATAAACTTGGAGTCGAAAGTGACTGAATATTGAAATTATTATCAGATATTAAACCAAATATTGCAGAGATAATTGTTCAAAAGCTGCTTCATTGTTCGCATTAAACTATGTTTAATGTCATAAATATTATAATTTTACAAGTTAAGAGATTTTAATTTTAATATATTTTAATTAAAATATAAGAGTTTGTATCATATTTACTGTTTGTTTTATTTCAGAACTCGTACGGGGTCCGCGAAATTTTTAATTTTTGGGAGGGTCCGCGGACTGAAAAGCTCGACTATTCTACCGGCATCCAGACATGTGTGACACTAATATACCACGTAACAGTGGTAGTATAAATTCTATATTTAGAAGCGGTTACCTTCAGTGATATTGCAGTGCAATTCGGAGTGATTGTTAGAGTTTAGAGGAAAGTGCTTATTGTACTTACTGTGAAACCGTAATAAGGTGACATTTATTGTTGCGCCGTGGACAAATTTAAATTGAAGAATCGTATATGAGTGTCTTAGTTTATTTTTAACTTTTTTTTCAATTTAAATTGTAATTAGCGACTTTAGCTGCTTTCAGTTATTCTGCTTCCACTGTATAACACGCAGATCCGTGCGACCATTGTAACAACATAATTAACTTAACTATGTATACCAGGAGACTGTGTATGTGTTTTACGTCAAGTATTTGTATTATTTAAAGGCGACAAAGGTCATGTTGCGGAGTACAAATTGCCAGCGCCTCGGGAACAGTTTAAAGGTCAAGTGAATTAGTCGAGCACAGGTTAGCGCGCGCGCGCGCGTAAAACACAAATGTACACCACTTAGTTCAAACAGTGAGTAACGAGCGAGGCATTTGTCTGATCTTCGTGTTGTGAATTCCAAACTAGGTTCGACTTTGCCGCGCGTCATCTTCGTGGGTGTATTTGTGCGTGCACAATTACGTCGCCGTTTAAGTTTCTATACCACACGCTACGCTGGTTGATTAAGTATCTTTAGGTAAAAAAACTAAAGATAGGGCAGTCGGAAACAAAGCCCGAATTGTAAAATATTAAACTTTATTTTATAATATACTGTTTGAATGTATAAAATTGGTACAATAACTTCTTGACACAGCTGATAGTTTTTATATAATCTCTCTCTCTCTCTCTCTCTCTCTCTCTCTCTCTCTCTCTCTCTCTCTCTCTCTCTCTCTCTCTCTCTCTCTCTCTCTTTGTCTTCTGCCTCTATCTCTGTCTGTCTGTCTGTCTGTCTGTCTGTCTGTCTGTCTGTCTCTCTCTCTCTCTCTCTCTCCCCTCCCCCTTCTTCCTCCCTCTTATCAGTTGCATCACTGGTTTCATACGGTTCTCCTCCTCCTTCTCCTCCTCCTCCTCCTCCTCCTCCTCCTCCTTCTTCTTCTTCTTCTTCTTCTTCTTCTTCTTCTTCTTCTTCTTCTTCTTCTTCTTCTTCTTCTTCGTAGTTGTCGTCGTCTTCTTCTTCTTAATCCACTTCTTATGGTGCTACAGCCAACATAGAGCCATGATCTCTTCAAGTTACCCTTCCAGGCATCCCGGTTGTTTCCCAAACTTTAGCATGTTCCTGGCATCCACTGCTACACAATCCCACCACCGCATTCTCACTGGTCTTTTTCCTCCTACCCATTGGCCCGCGTAGCCTTTTTTGGGATTCTGTTTTTTGGTATTCGCAACACACGCCCTGCCGACTGGAGACGTTTCAGCTTCATATGATCCAACAGTTTTGGTTCCTTGTATTGTGCCCACAGCTCACGATTGTACCGAACTCTCCAGATTCCACCTTCGTTCACAGGCCCGAATATCCTATCGTTCATTCGTACGCTCCAGCTCTTTCTCTACTGCTCCAAAATTGTCCACGCCGAACACGTATTTATGTTATATACGTATTACAAAACTTTTAGGATTATATTATAACGGAAGTTGAATAAACATAGAGAAGACATTTTCAATGCAATTCAGCCAGAAAAAGTGAAGAAATTGAAGGGCCATTCATGAAGACATTTGATAAAGCTGAAGACGTGTATACATTTTTGCCATTAACGTGATAATTGTCAATTCCGCAGAAACGGTGGTCGTATCAGTTTGCGAGGTAGGAACAGGTGATAACCTAGTTCCTGTAGTAAATGCAGTAGTCATGATGACGATGAAGGAAACATTAATAGTTTTTTCGTAAAAATTTGAAATTTCTTTTCTACAGTCGATAAGTTACGTTTCAATTAATTTTATTAAAGAAACATGTAAAAGGAAAACCAACTCTGTCTTGTAACAATCGATCAAAATTCGCTCCGCTGTAGCGTAAATTGCGTGCTGTAGCAACTACAGTGGTTCGTATGCAAGTGTGTGACATATACTATGTAACTTAAGTTTTCATCTTGGATTTTGCTTCTGATCTTCACGTAGCTGATGACCATGAAAACTGAGGTGTTCAGGCCCATGTTGGTTATCATGATGACAAAATTGTAACGAACTTGCCACTTGCCAAAGCGAAATTATGACGTCTTGACATTACAACGAAATAGCAACCAAGACAAGGAAAACTTCACCACCACCACCACCACCACCACCACCACCACCACCATCATCATCATCATCATCATCATCATCATCATCATCATCATCATCATCATCATCATCATCATCATCATCATCATCATCATCGTTGTCGTCGTCGTCATCAACATCGCCATCATCATCATCAGCAGCAGCACCACTCTAATGATTAGGCCCAGGATCTGCCAAAACATATCTTTTTCTCGGTCTACCAACATCTCTCTTCACAGTAGGGTGATAACCTAAGGCAGCCACGGGTAGAGAGATATTAGGCATGCGGTTCAAGTGTTCACACCACCTCCTTCTAAAAACTGTGTATGTAGGCTAAAAACTGTAATATCATAAAGTGAGAAAAAATGCATTTACAATTTAAAAAATAAATAACAAACTTGCAGACTGTATATCTGAAACAACGTAGAAAAATCGTACATCGCTAATGACGGTACAAAGCGGGTTTCTTACTTTTTTACCGTAACAGTAAAATGTGTGTAGACAGGAAATTAGTTCTGTATTATAAGCTTAAGTACTGTTAGAGTTAAGTACTGTAAATACTGTAGAGTTAAGTACTGTTAAATACTAATGCGTTGCCCTTATATGTTCGTGATACTTTCCATGGCGTAGCTAGTTTGTTTTTACTTTTGTACTGATTAATAAAAACTTTTTTTTATTATTGCGTATCTTAATTTAAGAGTTACCCTCAGAGTCAAAGATTGTCAATATTAGTGTCTTTTGAATGACAAACTATTATAATGTGTATTATAGGAAAGATTTTTAGCAGGCCTATATGGAGAAAATATAACACAAAAATTAAATTGCATTATTTCCTATATAACATACACAGGATATATGTCGCTACAACGTCTAAGATGCACTATTTGATGAAAAATTTAGATTTCAGAGCTCATTCAGTAAGTTGTAGTTAGGTGTAGTAGGCGACTTTTTTCAATCTACAATGGAACAATGAAGAAGATGCATTAATCTTGTGTAAACTGTGAGATAAACTGCTGTGTCCTGATAAACATGTTCAGAAGGCTTCTGGCAAGACTGGTGTGCGTGAACAAGCGGTTTACAAGTTTCAAAGACTGCTGTAAACGAGTTGAAGATCGTGGTTGTCAGATGAAGATTATGTTTTTGTGTTCCACGAAATTTCATCGCTAGGCGCAGTGGTAAATAAAGAGTACTATTTGAACATTTTAAACCATTTTTATGAAGCTATTGTAGAAAACGGCCAGATTTACGGAACAATAATTTGTGAAAATATGGAGCCCGATAATGCGCCTGGACGCACGTCATTGCTTGTTAAGACTTTTTTCAGGCTAGGTAAAAGAAAACGTCATAATGATGACACGGCAACTGCCGTATTTACCAGATGTGTTTTCCAAAGCATCTTTCCTCCTCCCGATAGTGATAATTTCCACGAAAGGACAACGTTTTGCAACCGTTAAAGACGTAAAATTAAAATCGCCGAGCGAGCTCAAGGCTTTACCAAAAAGTGCATGCTTGAAATATTTCGAAGACTGCAAAACGGCTGGCTTAATCGTGTTATATTCAACTGAGACTACTTTGAAGGGGTCAGAATAAGTGTCGATAAATGGAGGCATAATTTTTAAAATAAACGAGAACTGCATGAACTTTTTAATCAAACCTCGTACAACCTTTAAGAAGATTAAAAGACGTCGGCAAATCGACTTTTGAAGGCCATGAGTTGATATTATTGGATGGAATACCTCATCACGATGTCATTAAAGTGTACATTACTTTTGTTCGGACGGTAGTCAGTACTGATTGGCTTACGCAAAGTGTATTGTGATTAGAATTTTGTCTTGTCGGGCTGTAGGGCCGCGGTCTAAAGATCTTGGTTGCACAACATAGACCACGGCATTACAGCCCGGCAGGACAAAATTCTAGCAAAGCCTCAGACATCAATTGTATTATGATTGCTTATAAGTAAATTAAAAAAAGAATGCTTTTGTAACATACAGTACTTGTAAGTCACCAACAGCCGCTGCTGCCCTAGATATATAAAACTGACATACCGAAAAATGGCACATGCAGAAACAATGCCTCCCCGACTGAAACAATTTCGACAATAATCGATCGAAACAGAAGATCAAAGAAAGGTAAGACAGACAAGGCAATAAGCCTTTTACGTGAATAATCAAGTATTGCGAGCACAACCGAACACGTGGAACAAACAGAACAATCAATCAATCAAACGTTCTTCATAACGGGGTGAAATGAATACTTTAAAGGATGGGCAAACGGAAGTCTGAAAGACGACAAAAGAGCAAAAAAACGTTTCCCAGATAAAATAGCAAGCACAAATTCCATTATGTGTTATAAATTCTCGGAAACAGAGGGCAGTGCTGCACCATCGTCAGCCCCGTGAATGACACACTAATGTACTTTGTCGCAGTCTGATTAATTAAACATCACTTTGCCATCCCACACACACATCCGCGCGCTTGGCAGGAAGTAAATTAATTAACATTGTGCTCTGTAACCTTAACAGTGTATATGAAATAAAACAGCGTTAAAAGTTACCTAACACTGCCTCAGTCAAACGGTTAACTGTCAGAAGTCTTTGAATGTCATAATGGGTTCTCAAAAGTGTAGCACGGCCTTTGTGTACCAATTAGACCCGTTGATGAAACAAATCAACAAATCAAATAGACATTATCGTGCTATGACCACATAGACGTGATGTTGCCAAAATTAATATTCCTTAACTGCATCTTATCAACGTCGATGAAAACGACCCATCTTGTCGTCGTCATTACGCTTTCGGTGTAGTAGCCTTTCTTTCAGTAACGTGAGAACTTGTAACTACGTTGGTAGAGATAAAAACTTAATTACGATCATGTTCTCTCGGTCAGATGGATAATACTCGGCATCACCATCATCATCAATTTCACATCGCACCATAGGCAAGATGCTGTCTGTCTCGCCTTCAAAGATCCCTCAGCTATATTCCTGGGTCTGACCACGTACCTACGTTCTTTGCCGGTGATCTCAAACTAGCTGCCCGGGGTTTGCATAGGGCTCGCAATATCTATTACGCGACCTGCAATCTTATCTTAAAAAACAAATTAATAATTATTTACTTATTTTAACAAATCAATGAATAACAAAATATTATTTTAACTGAGAATTGTCTACCAGGAGAAACCTATGAAGAAAATCATCATCATCATGTTCAAGGATTAAACCAAGGCTGGTTTGTTCCAGTCTCAAGTAGGCAAAGATTAGAGCTGGTCACTCCAGCGCTTCCTCGGACGTCCCACACCTCTCCATCCCCTCCATCGCCTAGTTCCATAGTCGTTTGGGGATGCGGCAGACATTCATTCGGCAAAGATGTTCCCACCAATTCAGCCCAATAATGGGCAATCCTGTCGAGTATACTAATAATAATCAGTTCCTGCCGTATATCTGTGTTTCTTCTATACATATGAAAAAAATGTTTCACTAATTCACCAATAAACATTCAGTAGATTTAACTTTTGTTTAGTGGAAAGTTTATTTGGGATAGTTTTCTCTTATTTCAATCATAAGAGCCAGTCTAATTCCTTCCACTCCTCGGCTAGACAAAGGAGATGCAGTCGTAGCCATTCATAGCTATTATTCAGAGTTACGTTTAAGAGTTTTTAAGTAGAATTGTGTTGTTTCCAAGGTGATTCCATCTGGCAGATCAGACATGAAAATGGGTCTATTGGCAAGACCAGGCTAGGACAAGACCAGGCAATTTAGCGATGTAACCTGGAAAAATAAATACTTCTGACTGGAAGGTAAAATGAAGATATACAAGACGATGGTACGACCAGAGATGACTTACAAAGCTGTAACGCCGGTTGACACTAGTAGAACAAAACTTCTCTTAAGGACGATATAAATGTGTACACTCAGGCAATTTTTGGAGAAACGAGACGTGATAGAATACGAAATCAAGCGGCAGTGGCATAGAGGATGTAATCAAATTTGACAGAAGGCGGAAAAGAGAATGGATGATCATGTTGACGGAGCGACCGACAGTAGATTAATAAAAATAGTGCAAGATTCAGGACAGTAGGGAAAACAGAATCCTGGCCGACCACAGAAGTGATGGACGAGGACTTGAAATCAACCTCTAGCTAATCCCTTTGATGCGTGAAGAAAAACAGTCGATTAAGCCTAGCCTATATAAAAAAACAAGGAGACGAAGTGCTTCACGTTAAATATTTATAGACACCGAAAAAAACAATTTTTTTATGCCCCAATTTTCTATCCAAAAGAAAACGTGTCCCGATTAAATCGCAACGTCAGATAAACTTAATTTTAATGGAACATGGTTGATTAGAGATAATAGATGGTTAAATATTAAAAAGTATTATTATATATGCTATCACGGCCGGAGTCAATGATTAAAGAATTTATCTCCGGGCTGTTCGTGCCGTGATCGATTGCTTTGTTCTGTCGTTGTCTCAACGTTTCGGTCACCCACCGGAGGCCTTCTTCAGTAGAAAAAAGTTAAAAGTGTTCGACAAAGGGTGGAGAGCCGAACGTACCCTAACATAGGTAAAAACAAGTCAGGGGTTAGGGTACCTCGGTTGCTTTTACCTCGGTTAGGGGTACCTACAAAGCTGTAACGCCGGTTGACACTAGTAGAACAAAACTTCTCTTAAGGACGATATAAATGTGTACACTCAGGCAATTTTTGGAGAAACGAGACGTGATAGAATACGAAATCAAGCGGCAGTGGCATAGAGGATGTAATCAAATTTGACAGAAGGCGGAAAAGAGAATGGATGATCATGTTGACGGAGCGACCGACAGTAGATTAATAAAAATAGTGCAAGATTCAGGACAGTAGGGAAAACAGAATCCTGGCCGACCACAGAAGTGATGGACGAGGACTTGAAATCAACCTCTAGCTAATCCCTTTGATGCGTGAAGAAAAACAGTCGATTAAGCCTAGCCTATATAAAAAAACAAGGAGACGAAGTGCTTCACGTTAAATATTTATAGACACCGAAAAAAACAATTTTTTTATGCCCCAATTTTCTATCCAAAAGAAAACGTGTCCCGATTAAATCGCAACGTCAGATAAACTTAATTTTAATGGAACATGGTTGGTTAGAGATAATAGATGGTTAAATATTAAAAAGTATTATTATATATGCTATCACGGCCGGAGTCAATGATTAAAGAATTTATCTCCGGGCTGTTCGTGCCGTGATCGATTGCTTTGTTCTGTCGTTGTCTCAACGTTTCGGTCACCCACCGGAGGCCTTCTTCAGTAGAAAAAAGTTAAAAGTGTTCGACAAAGGGTGGAGAGCCGAACGTACCCTAACATAGGTAAAAACAAGTCAGGGGTTAGGGTACCTCGGTTGCTTTTACCTCGGTTAGGGGTACGTTCGGCTCTCCACCCTTTGTCGAACACTTTTAACTTTTTTCTACTGAAGAAGACGTCCGGTGGGTGGCCGAAACGTTGAGAAAACGACAGAACAAAGCACTCGATCACGGCACAAACAGCCCGGAGATAAATTCTTTCATCATTAAAAAGCATTATTTTAGTGAAGTAAAGTGAGTTTATGCTATGCCATTAAATGCGCAAATGCAGTAAATGCTTAGGTAAGCGACATGGGAGCTCTGAACAAACACAGAGGTACTCTCGCAGAGAGGTGTTCAAAGTTTCATGAGCAAACATTTTGATGCACATACAAACAAACAGTGTAAGGTGCAACGACGCTTTTGCATATCTGATTATTCAGAACCGGTAAAACGTTCACTGCATAGCTTTCGTCTACACCACCCTCTACCGCCTCCCTTTGTGTCGCATCGTCCCGTTGGGGGTGGGGCTAAGTATATACATTGTAAACAAACGTCATGTCTCCGCTACCAATATATACTACGTAAACCAAAAGTAAAGGGAAATTTGCATTTAGTTGTGTGTGAAAAGAAAATGGTCACATAAAATAAGGAATAAAGGGAGGTAAAAAAAAAAAAAAAAAAAAAAGAGTTGACTATTATAAAATACAAATTTTGTACGTGTTATGTTGTTCGTTTTGTTATATGTGGGGTGTTACACTCCGCGCACTTTTGATACTTACTGATGACTGGTTCCTCTGCGATGATGTCGTCCTTGAAAAACAACTTAAGCTACTATGTGTATGTGGCCGCCACTTGGATTTTTTGTTCCAAGAAATTATTATTATTATTATTATTAAAATAAAATTTTGATTTCTTAGTTGTTAAATTAATTCTATGAAAAAATGTGAACAAGACAGTTTGAATTTGAAAATAACGTATGTTTTAATAAACCTTAAAAAATCGTCTGAAGGACTAACACTCGTATTAAATAAAATTGCAGAGTTACAAAAAATATTTTTTCTTATTGACAAGTTTTTTCAATCAAGTATCGGCTAATAAATATTTTATTTACTCAGTTGAAAAGCATGAGTTTATTGTATGAAAAAATCTTTATACTCAGGACGTGACTCCTTTGAACTACCAAGACAAATCAATAGGATGCTTTACAAAAATTGTGTGATTTGAAGGTGTGTGACATGTGTAGTACAACTGTGTGACAAATGATACCAGGTAACAATGACTTTAACTTTTGAACAACTCACGTTCCGGTGGGTAATTATTTCTTGCACTGGACACTTCTCTTGGGGACGTTTTCAATCTCGCCTCTTCGTGTAGTGTTCCTCGTGCACTCATAATTATTTGTAAGTCAAAATACGGTTTTTTAAAACTCCGCACGATCGAAATAAGTTTCGTACTGAATCTATGCTTTGAATTCTGCCGGCGGTGATCAGCTGTCTGCGTGGTTTCTCGATTCGGCCGTCGCAGCGCCAGTTCCGGACTCAACGTTGAAAGGCTTGTGTCATGTAGATCGTTTTGGGAAATTTGTCAAAGTCAGTTTGTCTTAGCGAATACCAGCAGAATTGATTCTCTATTAAAATTTGGTCCTTTTCAGGACCGCTAGTATTCTGGCTGCGTGCGTTCTATTAAATATGGCGTGTTGCTGCTCTATTCAACAACACGTTGGCGTATACTCCTTGTATAGGTTAGTTCAGTCTTTTGTCATGTACGGGAAAAGCCTTTCTGTGTTCTCGTGTCGAATTCTCGTTCTTCGGTTTCGCCTCGGATGTGATGATCAGTTTCGTGGGTGATGTGTCTCTTCTGGATTCAAAGCATAAAGTGTTTTTTGGTCAAATTTCGTCTTCCTTTTATACTCTGTAAGGGGCATTGTTTTAATTTTTTGACATGAACTTCCGGTGTATTTGTGTAAAAATTCCTTCTAGAACGTTCGAGAATAATCAAATGGAACATCATGGAACAAATTTGACTTCTGTAGAAGCTTTAGAACAAAAACTTCTTATTCTTCACACTAAAGGATATTACTGAAATTATTCTGGTATTTGTCAAACAATTTTACATAAATACTTACAATCTGTATGCCATTACTATTTTTGGATTCTCTGCTTTCAACTGAATCTAATGATACTAATTACGATTGGTTTTGAACAAATTAACTCTAATAAAATAACATAAAATACAACTCTTACCTTGGAATGTTTTCATAAAATTCCAATTTTCTACTTATAAAAATGTTGTGAAGTTGTTTGGTTCTTGCTACAACATTAATGCATAACATAATTATCTTTTTATAACGAAATAAACAAATATTAACACATACAACATATAAATGAGTTCAGTTTTGTATAGGCCTTACATATGGCCTACGTTTTTGTCACTTGTTCTTTACAATAATTTGTCTTTTTTCGGTATCATATATGGGATTTTTCGGGTATTCACTGAGAGTTTATTATATTGTCTATCTTTGGTGATACCTGGTTTATCCGGATACATATTATTTTTACTGTAAGAGTACTTAGCATCATATTGTTTTGCATAAGTGATTCATTTTCTTGGTGTGACAAATTTCACTCTCATATTTCAAATCCTTTAAGAATTAAGCTTGTTTTCAACTGAGTAAGTTTGTTTCTATAGTACACTATAGGATTGTACCTTTTTCCTTTATTTTTGCTAATATTCTGCAATTATTCTGTCAAATATGACAGTTTTTTGTGATTGTTTTTTGGCCTCAGCCTGGTATGGTATAGGTAAATAGTTTCCTAACTCGACTGTTAAAGTGTTTTAGTTGGTCAAATATATAAGTATAGTCACACTATATTGTATTTCAACTTTATAATACAATTTGGTTGCATTTTGTCAACATTAAATTCATAAATATTACAATATTATAGGTCCATCACCTGTTTTCAGTTAATACTGTTTTTGGCTATTTTAATTGATTTCTAATCACTTTACAGCTTTCTCTATTTAAGCTAATTTGTTCGTCTTTGTCTAATTGACATTTACATATAGTTTTTATATTAATTCTATAATAATTAATTTTCACATAAAATCTGAGTGATGGACTCGGCTCCTAAACATAGATTTTTTGTCATAACATTTATATATTTTTTTATTTTAACTTACATCCTTTTTAACAATGTATTCAAATCATTTAATACATTTATTTTATTTATATTACAAAGTATAATAATGGATCTCGTCCATTAATTCATAATAAATAGTTTTTTATACCCTATTCAGAGTTACATTTCTTAATAAGTAATGACCTCATTTTGGTTATTTCTGATATTATCTGTCTCTCTTATAGTATATTATTAGTTTTACACTGTTCTTCACTTAAATAATATATATGGGGTTTGAGTCTTAGTCATAGTCTTGTCCTTTTTTCCTGTTAATGATATTAATTATCGGACAATATTACAAAATTTTTCGGATTACTTGGGTTCGATACTGTTCACCTCACTTTCCTCTTATGATAAATTACTATGCAAATAATTTCCTTTATGGAACGTTCTGTGACATTACACTATATCTGTGGATTATAACGATGGAAACAGGACACGATATAAATGGCATATAAAGGGAAACATATCATGAAAACTAACAACGGTTTTTGGAGGAAGAGTGTAAAATTGAATACAAGAAGCTTTTGAAAGATTTACAACGTGTCAGGTGTCGTATAATGACTTAGGCAAAAATGTAACAGTGTCAAAATTTTGAAAAAATCATAAAAGTCCACGCAGGCTGTCAAACTAAAGGGAATTTTAACCAAAATATGAATTCAACTTTATTTTGGAAAATTTCAAAATTTTAGTAGGATACACCGGGGGCCAAACAGTGGGTGAACAATATTGATAAAGTCGTAGCAATTGATGTCGCATCAAAATAGAGAATATTTTAACTAAAATTTGATTGAAGTGTTAAGTTTTGGAAATTTCCAAACTTTGGAACGCCAAGGTCCCTCCAAAAAGGGGCACAAGTTTGACAAAACCGCAAATTCCCTACAGGATATCAAATGAAAACAAAATTTCAATATAGTTTACATTTTAAAAAATTTCAAATTCGTTTGACCACAGAAACAAAAAAAATGTAATCAAAACTTAAAAAAATTCTAAAAATTTAGCGCGTCAGACTAAAGACAATTTTAATATAAATCCCTTTTGCTTGGAATTTTTAGCGTTTATTGTGTGACAACAATAGCGTTTTACTTTACTAAACAAAAAACAGTAGAGTATCCGGGATTTTTGTAACTTTTGTGACATTGAAAAGTTATCTAATATCAACATTTATTTAACATATATGTACTTTGTTATAAATAGTGAGCGAGTTCTGCAGCACAGGGAGTTGTTCTGTCTTACGTAAACAACGAATGAGAATTGGTTGTAGGATAAGATGCATAAGCTTCTTTTCTCCACACAGATATTCGCAACGAGAACACGTCAGTGTAGAGGCTCTGACAGAGTAACAGAATGTAGAGCATTTACGTCACGTTCCACGTCACAGCGTTTGCAGAATGATTAACAACTATCGCCGTCCGCGCACGGTAATGACGACACACGAGTTTTCTTGTTCTTCTGGAGAAAGGAAATGGGAAAACTTTGAGTCGATTCAAAAAATAGTGACTTTTATTTCAAGAAAGAATGTCGTTTTCCGGACATCGTGCTACGGTAAAATGTAAAACGAGAAAGTCAACCTTACAGTCCGAAGCAATGACGGTTATCAGAGACGAACCTTCTATATAGGCGAAAAATGGGTTGCCTAGGGTAATATATATATATTGTTATGTAATGTTTCAGTGAGCGTGAATCTTGTCTTCTTTGAAATTTATTAATTTGAAATAAATTTATTATTTATTGAATTATTTTTATTATTTGATTTTATATATTTACTTACTTTAATATTAAAAAGCATGATCAGGTAATGACAGGTCGTCATCGAGTTTACGGTTATTAGAGCTGTGTTCGCGTGCGTACTGTTTTGAAATGTTGCCAAAATAATTGATCTTTAAAAATGGAATAGATTGTGTTGTTTTTCCACAATCGATTACTGATTCGACTCAGTCTTGTAGGATATCTGGTTTTGTCTCCTAATTTCTCAATGTTCTTCACTCTCGCCGTATTTCTCTTCTTCCTTGTCAGCTGAAAATCCTTTACCTTAATTCACTCTAAAAAAATAAAATGCTTTTCGGTTAACAAATTAGTTTATTTGATAATGTTTGAAACCTGGGTCGGTTTATCGGATCGTGAATTGAACGGGATATTGGCCGTATCGACTCGCTCACCAAACTCGACTCGAACAAAAAATGTTTAAAATCAATTACAATATTATTTCTTTATCAGGTAGTCGATTCTTTGAGCTGTTAGGAAAGATCAGAAAATGCTTCAGGATAAAATACAATACATTACAATTTGTTAAACAACATTCTTAATAACTAATAAAATTACAATAATGTTTGAGTTCAAGTGTATTACTATTCTCGGTTCCGTCCCAAAAGTCAATCGGAAATGGTAGAATTGTCATTCGAAATGGCCGTCGGCCTGTATCTAAGTGGCCCTAAAATCTGCTTCGACTAATTTCTTTATTATTCTTTATTTGTCCACAATGTTGTTGAATAAAGTTTTTTGTTGAAGTTCACAAGTTTCTGGTTTAACAGTGTTTTTGGTGAATCTCGTGTTGTGTAAAGGTGTGATTATTTCGTTATTAGGTTATCCAATCTCGGCCAACTCTCCGTTACGCTTTTCATACTTGGGATGTGTTATTTTGAGTAAATCATCATTTTTTCATTCGATTTTCGGTTTCTTCTATTAGTATTGTTTTCTCGTTTAATTTTTTAATATTTTTCCTTATTTTCTTATTTTGTTTTTTACATCTCTTTATATTTTACTTTTGGTTATTCATAAAAAAAATGTGACTGTCTGCTACATGAAGTTGATCTGTTCAGTTTGAAAGTTAACAATAGAGTAAACGAATTTTTCCGTTTAGTCAACGATTATGACCAAGCTTTTGTGAGCTCTGATTGGTCCTTATTTCCCGACCCCTGGTCACGTGACGTTAATTATTCGAAATCTTTGAAATTTATATCTGTCACCTCAAATTATTTCCTTTTTATTTTCAGATTAATTTAAATTTGATTTATACGGTGTTATTGTTTAGTAAAATTGAAGTATTTTGAAACCTTATGTGGCCCATTTCGGCCCAGTATCTCATATTTTAGCACCTTTATAAATTTAAGTTTTTAGGCTTTTACATATTTTTTCTTAACATTTCTTATTGCCTTCTTTACTATTTTAATATATTCAAATAGAGTTGTCCTTACTACTAACAATAATTGTTGATACCTCTTCATTACATATAACATCACAGTTTTAAATACCAATTTATAATATCTTTATAACAAAAATAATATTGACAACATGTCAGTTCAATGGCTTGTCTTATGTGCTATTATTACTTTCCCTATCCATCTGGTTATTACAATTATGGGTTTTTACAAATTATAATTTTATCAGTACCTGCCCTGTTTCATTAAGGTCAGGCTTCTACTTAGTAGTATTTGGTCTGGTTAGGACTATATCAAATATTTTAGTTCTGTTTTAAAGTTAGCTCATTTCTTTTGGCCTATAGGCTTAGTATTTTGCCATTCTTTCATAATAATGTTTACATAATATACTATTTTACTCTGTACATGATATTAACACATTTTAACAGTTTACAACTACTGTTCTTGAACAATTAATAAGCATTTGAACAAATAATTATAACATAACAAAATTATGGCTTCACCATGTATAGAAAACGTTTTAACAATTATTTATTCCATCTACTGGTTCTTCATATGAATTAGTTTATATGCAAGAGCACTAATTCACTTTCTCACTCCCCACTGGTTTATTACATGATCTCTGATCATCACTATTTTCCTTTTCTGACACTTTATCATTTCACTCCCCTTTAATATATGTTTTTACACTTTTCCTTAAACGAATACACATACTTCTAATCTTATTTATTCTACTGTATTGTATTTTCTATCAGGTCAATTACTGTCTGATCCTAGCTCTTATTATTATTGTTTTTTATTTGTTTATTATTTTTATTTATGTTGTCCCTGGTGGTTACCAGGTTTTTAGTTCAGTCTCTTTCGTTGGGTTTATTTTACTTTCACTAAGCATTTATGTTACTCTGTAGTTACTGTGGTCTTCAACTCACTCTTGTATAGTTGCTAGTCCATTTCATTGTCTTGTTGCTTACTCACTATATCTTCATTTTACTCTATCGAGTTTTACCGTTAGTTTGTTTGTCCTCTCACTTACCATATCTATTGGGTTCATTGGGTTTATCACGTTACTATGTTTTTCTTTTTTACTAACTTTCTTCATAATTACTATTTTTTCATTCTTTACCATTAATTTTTCTCCATTCACTGTTTTGTTTTAGTTTGTGGACTGAATGTTATGCTTAATACACACTTATTTTTATATCTATTTATTTATTAGGCATACTAGTACTGGCCATTGATGGTTTTCTTATCTTATCATAGTTCTTTCATGTACGGTGAGGATATGTATCGTTATCAAATTTAATTAAAACTAATAAGGCTATTATGAGTGTGTAAAAATTACAAACAAGTCTATTATGGAGGAGATGAAAAATTATTTATTATACACAAATAAACGTATAGTGTTTTAAGATGTATATTGAATTACAAATTGTCATGTATTTATATTTGAAATAATAGTTTATATTGTTCCATAATATATCGATTTTACTTGGTTGATGCAACGTCCTCAGTACGTGCAATCCTCCTCTTGCTATCGGCGCTCCCGTCCTGGTGTCCTCTTCTTCAGCGTCACTACTTCCTGGCGTTCTCTTCGTCCTGGCCTCCCCTTCGTCTTGTCGTCCTCTTCTACAGCGGGTTGATCCAGCGGCGATATCTCGAACAGTCTCAATGGTGTTTATGTCTAACTGCTAACATCAATTAGACTCTTCACAAATTGTTAAACTCACAATGATTATTGTTTTTACTCGAACCGTTTATTATTAATTAATATGTTAGATTTTATCAATCTCAGGGTAAATACGGGTATTATTTGAATGCAGTATATTAGTCTTACACGTTCCAAGAAATCTTGAAGTGTCTTTACTTCCCTATGCGGACATCTTAAACTAACACGAAAAAGCACAATAACATACTTTAATTTTATTTAAATAATTAACCCACTCGGTTCTATACGCTGAACTTCGTACAGAATACCAAGGTTTATTTTAAGTCAGATTTTGCTTTGGTCGTACGATAAAACTCTCTAACGCCGAGCACAACTTCACCTGGCAGAGGCTACAGACGAACTGTGACTATCTTACCTCAACAGAGAATTTAGTGAATTAGTAACAGAGTTACTGAATTTAGTGTTTTCCGATTGGCTAAACCCAAGTCACATGATTGATGGTTTCAACAGATATAAAGTTTTCCAGAAAGAGTCTGTATAAATATGTACTAACTTGCATTGAATTATCTACAAATTTTTATGACCCTATTAATGATAAGTGTTTCAAATTGAGTTTTTCCTACTTAAAAAAAACCATATTTATAAAATAGTTATGAACCTCAGATTATACACAAATTGAAGCTATTTACATAAATAATTCATTGTCAAAGTTTCACGTCGATCGGTTAATTACCGCGGAAGATATAGCGATCACACGTTATCACACTCGCACACGCACACAAATTCACTCAAAAAATACATGACAATAAAGAACACCTTTTTATGAAGAATTTGGTATACCCTACATGCTTATCCATTTCTAAATACAATACTTATGGCTAAAAGACAAAATATTACATAAAATCAATTTAAAAATGAAAATGCTCGTCATCCATGTGCTCTGATACAAACAACATAGTTTATCATCCTGTGTTCCGTTGCAATATATATATTATATTTAATATTTATACTGAAATTACCTCAAGATATTTTATTTTCCTTATTAGGAACATGTTTCGAGAGTCCCTGTGTTCTAGAAACATGTTCCTAATAAGGAAAATAAAATATCTTGAGGTAATTTCAGTATAAATATTAAATATATTATATACATCAAGAAACGGACTGTAGCAAAAAGAATTTGAATATATATATATATATAAATTTGTGATGTTATTCAATTTCTTTCTTCTGCAAGTAGTATAATTAGTATATTCTTTTTAACACCTGACGCACGTTTCACTGAAAAATATCAGTATCATCAGAGGTTTGTAAGTAAATTAATAACAATCGAAATAATTATATTAATATAAAATTAACGAATAATCGAATTTGTATCGATTTTAATGTAAAATAACTGATAATCGATTTAAGTCGATTAGTTAACGATTGTTTTAATGTTTATTTTCTTCAACAGCTGTTTTCTCGTTTATATTCGAAAATTTGTTGTTTATATTTTATTCACTTTTTTCGTAAATTTATAATTTTAAATAGATCGTCTTGTTTTGTTTTTATTTGGGTTTGTTCTTTAATTAATAAATTATTGTTATTGTGTGTGTAAATGTTAAGATTTTCCCAAATATTCATTTTTTGACCTTTTTGTATTATGTTTTAATTAATTTTATATTTTCAATGTTTGGAAATTGGTGGTTATTATTTAGACAATGTGTGGCTAAATTAGATTTATAAATATTTGGTTTTAAATATGCATTGCGGTGTTTAAGGAATCTATCTAGTAGTTTTTTCTTTGTCTGGCCCACGTAGAATTTATTGCAATCTGGACATTCTATTTTATATATTCCATTTTTATTGTGAGTATTGGATTTAGTTTTAGGTTTTATTTTATTAAAAATTATATTATCTGTATTATAAGATATTTTTAAATTAGTATCTTTAAATATTTTATTTAATTTTTGAGTTATATTTCCGTAATAAGTGAAGGTTGTATAATTTATATTATTATTAATAGGTGAATTTTTAAATGTAATGTTCTTGGGTATTTTATTAGTGATTTTATGATTAATTTTATTTTCTAATTTATTAATAGTTTTTATTTTGTATCCATTTTTAACTGCTATTTGTTGGATAATATTTCTTTCTTTGCTTCTTTCTCTGTTATTTAATGGGATCCTAAGCATTCGGTAAATCATGGAATTAAGTACTGCCATTTTGTGTTGGGGAGGATGATTAGAAGTATTTGGGGTTTCCTGTATATTGAGTATTCAAAATTTGTTTCATTTTTCTTTATTGTTAAGTCTAAATAATTTAATTTATTATTAGATTCTTCTTCTAACGTGAATTTTATTTTGGAATGTAAATTATTTATGGAGTTGAATATTTTATTTATATTTATACCATTGTTTTGGGAAATGTACAGAGTGTCATCAACGTATCTAAAATAACATCCTAATGGGTCGTTTAATTTTATTATATTTATTATTTCTTAGTCGAGTTTTTGTAGGAAGATTTCTGATATGATAGCGGAGGTTAGGGCTCCCATAGCAAGGCCATCTGTTTGATAGTACAATTTGTTGTTTTATTGAAAATAATTTTTCAATAAAAATGGAATATATAAAATAGAATGTCCAGATTGCAATAAATTCTACGTGGGGGCAGACAAAGAAAAAACTACTAATTAGATTCCTTCAACACCGCAATGAATATTTAAAACCAAATATTTATAAATCTAATTTAGCCACACATTGTCTAAATAATAACCACCAATTTCCAAACATTGAAAATATAAAATTAATTAAAACATACAAAAAGGTCAAAAAATGAATATTTGGGAAAATCTTAACATTTACACACACAATAACAATAATTTATTAATTAAAGAACAAACCCAAATAAAAACAAAACAAGACGATCTATTTAAAATTATAAACTTACGAAAAAAATAAAATGAATAAAATGTGAACAACAAATTTTCGAATATAAACGAGAAAACAGCTGCTGAAGAAAATAAACATTAAAACAATCGTTAACTAATCGACTTAAATGGATTATCAGTTATTTTACATTAAAATCGATACAAATTCGATTATTCGTTAACTTTATATTAATAGAATTATTTCGATTGTTATTAATTTACTTAGAAACCTCTGATGATACTGATATTTTTCAGTGAAAGGTGCGTCAGGTGTTAAAAAGAATATACGAATTATACTACTTGCAGAAGAAAGAAATTGAATAACATCACAAATTTATATAATTACTGCAAGAAACGTCGAGTTACTTATATAGAATATATATATGCGAGGCCGTATACAGGTGCCGAGGAACTTTAGTAAATTAAAACTGTAGAATTTGTTTCGTATGACGAGACTGAAAATTAAGTTAATAAAAGAACGTTAAGATTGGTGCTTTGTCTCCTTCTTCTTCTTGTCTTCAAGGATTAGGTTATAAAAACCTGTTCCGGCACCCATTTCATCGTCGGACGACCCACGTCTCTTCTACCAATGGTTTTATAGTTCAGTGCCACTCGATCCTCTGCAATCATTTGCAGATGATCCCACCATTGTCTTCTGTAAATTGAAATAAATTAATTTATGTCCCTTACGTCTAGTTCTGCTATGATATCTTCATTCCTTATTCTATCCAGCAATGTATAATTTAAAGTATTTCGAAGAAACTGCATTTCAGCACTCTGAATCTTCCCACTTTCCTTTTTTGTCATGACTGACAATCAATATGGATATTGCAATTGTCTTATAAAATTTAATTCTTGTCCTGTGTCTAGATTCATTTCTAAGATTTCTAAGAATCGTACGACTGCGATCGACGTACGACTCCAGGGATCTGTTTTAATCGTGCGGAGTACACAGACTACCGTGATATTGTGGGAAAGTATTGTTGCGACGGTCTAACCGATCGTCGTATGGTACAGTGGAAAACCAAATACAAAACACCAATGAACTCACTAAAACCAGCTTTAATTAGCACAATTAACAGTTTGTAATCATCAAGTTATTCAACAAGATTATTCTCGTACAACAATTCAAGTTAATTTGTCCACACAAATAATAATTTCACTATTATCTCTTTAATTCTAATATCACTTCCGCACTATAATCACTTTTTACTAATACACCACTTGAGACACACTGTGTAAATCGCCCGACAATAACTGAAAACTAAGCGGCGGGTGTAGGATATTTATAGTCCGCAGTGTTCCATAATATGCGTCCTTAACAAGCAATCGAAAATTCTAGAGGATACTTCAGCGCGACCTTGGCAGAAACACGCACCGTTGGGCTAGTTGGGAAGTTTGTCGAACGACACTATCGAATGTACGAGATTGTTCCGTATTACGTAACACTGCCTCGCATGTTAAGAATTACGTACGCACACAACATTACAGCTGAGATAGCCGAGAAACATGTAGAAGGTTCTGTAATGACGTAACAGTACACAAGCAGTAGCATAAGTACGGGGGAGGGTTCAGTGGGATCAGTCTTTCCTCACAACTATCGAAAGTATCAGAAAAATTCCATCATCATTATGGAACTTATGCCTATTTGTAAGAGCCTCCAGGTGGTCTAGTGGCTAACGCGGGCGATTGATGCGCTCGTGGTCCCGGGTTCAATTCCCGGCGGAGGTTCCGTTACGGCGTGCACTCAGCCTCGTGAGGCAAACTGAGTAGGCGCTGAGTAACAGCGCCGCCTCCTGGCTGTGAATACCGCAACTAGGGGCTGGTGGCGCGTAGTACTAGCCATACACCGTCACACTAACACAAAAGCCGCGCGGTACGCCTTGGTCCTTAACGGACTGTTGAGCGGAGGTTTATTTGTTTATTTATTTATGCCTATTTGTAAGCCAGCTGCGAGTGTTAAATAAGGCTTTAATATAATTGTAGAAATAAAAGGAAAAACAATACTTGTAAATTAACAATAGTTACGAGTTTTTATAATAATGAGATTCACTCGACATTTGGTAAATAATGTATACTATTTCCGTTTTTAGTTCAGTCCTGATGTAAACAAACGCATGTGGCAAATCTGAAACGCTATCGGACAGGGGCGTTGACACTGTTCACACAGTAATGTGTTACCCGCATGTGCAGAATGTCTGTATAGTTATGTGAGAGTTATGTTACCACTTAAATCGGGCAAGTCGTTTGAGGACTTCCTCCTTATCAGTTTATCCTGAATCCTACTGAATTAATATGAAGCCAGTTGAAAGGATATGCTGCCCGTCACAACACAAATACAATATAAGCTATTGTGAGATCCATCTTCAATATGAGGGAAAAATGAGGGGATCCATTTTCAAGCTAGACTCATTCTTTATCGTAATTTGACCTTTAAAATATGTTCTTAAAGTTTAATAAGTAAATTTGTTAAAAGTAAAATACAGTATAAGATCAAAAAGTATTCAGGGAAACTCTTTATTATTAATAATTAATAATACTTTCTGGTATTACAATAATCAAGTCTTAAGGTCATTGCTTCTTTAGTTTTCTTGGGGGATTTGTGTGCATTGTCTAAAAAAATAAATCGATGCATCATTTCTAAGCGAGTGGAGTTTACTGAAGCAGTTTGATTTCCTCGTCAATGTTTGGGTTTGCGTGTCTTCATCCGTAGTTTATTTTGCTAACATATCACGAGCCATTCAGAACCCCAACATATGAAATCTGAACTCCATACAACCAGGTAGATTTGATAACGGTTATGTATAGGAGAATATTGTTTTCTCTATAGAAAATGTAGACTTTCTTTCAAGAAGTCAGTAGAATTGTTACTATTTATGGAGTCTTTTTCGTTATAACTCTGCATTCGTTAACTTCAGCAAATTTGTTAATCTTTTATTGTGTATCTATACTCTATACACTGTCTACAGTCAGAAGTTTATTAATTATTCTAAGTGACTTACCTCTAATACACAAAACGTCCGTTGATGATACACATGATACAGTTAGTTCAGCACTTGCACGTATACTTTGATACACATGACACAGTTAGTTCAACACTACCACCTACACTTTGATACACATGATACAGTTAGTTCAACATTACCACATACACTTAAACGTAATATAATTAATACACATTATTCAGTAACTATTGAGGCTTCCAATACGCATGAATATCTGTCCAAATTTATTGAAACAAATCATTGTCTTTGTGGTGATACCTCCACCTAAACGGTACGAATCTACTTGATTCCGGTTAGTTTCTCATTCACGCCTGTTGCGACATTTAACAGCCGCCCATAGGGACTCGATCGTCTGCGTATGTGTCCCACTTACAGGATCCACAAAATTCTGACTGTGATTGATCGTCAAATGAAGGAAATCTATTCCTGTGGCAAGTTTGGTATTCCATCGTAATGCTCTCCACAAATCAGAAATATGGTTGTTCCAGGTCTTATACAGGCTCTAATTGTGTCAAACAGGGTTTCAGCGGTTCTGTCTGGTACAGCATAATGAAAACGTTCTTTATCTTCACGACAGATACCGCCAAACACCCACTGTTGTGAATATACACGGCCGACTTCGAATTTCCTGCGAGAGAAGCATGACTCATCTACTTCAACAGTTTTCCCCGGCCCATCGCTTACTGTTAGGTTTTTCTGAGAACTATTTAATGTGAGGTAGGGTGTGCCAGTTGTTATATAGCCAGTTTCATGAAAGGTGAAAATTGATGAATATTTTGCGGGGTTATATCGAGAAAGACCCGTATTTACGTTTAACATAAGAATTTTTTGTTTGCATCGTGCGTTTTAAGGTAAGTTTTCTGTACAACAGTAGGCCGAGGTACTTGACCTCATTTCTCACGAGAAGCACGACGTCTTTTACTTTTTACTTCGCGCCCCATTTGTTGTGTCGAGTCGTAAACGCGATCTGCGCTGATTTCGACTGACTCACAATGTATCACTTAGCAAGACTTGAGAATTTCTGTGTGAGTACCCCGTTTTTGGGATGTCGGGAGGTGGTGTGGTGAAACTTTTCTAACAGAGCGTCTAGGCGACATGCGATCAGAGTTCAAACAACTGTAGCCGGCGGCTTTGTGAATAAGTGCGTCAAACCTATTAGACACAAAGCCATTGTTGTTTGTGTCAGTGTCTGCTGCCTACAGTTTGTTGTCTACTGCACGGTTAGGTGTAAATTTCAGTAGATGTTACACTTTGTAATTTAGTAACTGTCGCAGAGGAGTGACATAAGGTAAACCCTCTACTGTGACTGATTCCATCGTAATATTTTTCTCTTGACGTTTCAATCCCTAAAATCTGGGTTCGTCCTCAGACGCTAAAAAACAAACAACAATTAATTATAAAACAATATATTTTCACGATATTAATTGATGACTCGTTGGGCAGTTGATGAAACATATTGTTACGACGGTCTACTCGATTGTCGTAGGTACAGTGGAAAACAACAAAATACAAGACACCAATTAAGTCACTAATTACCAGCTTTAATTCCAACGATTCACTTAATTCATTAATTCTCACTAATTAACTTCACTAATAACGACTTGAACGCACACAGTAATATCGTCCGATAACCACCCTCGAACCGCGCTGTCAATATATCGCACTAATACTGAAAAACTAGGGCCGCTGCCACAAGTATTTATACAACGCTCACAGACCAGAATGTTCCTAATTGCGTCTTAGCGCTCGTGGAAACTACATAATTAACTGCGGTCTCGACACAGTCGCGCGGCTGGCGCCTTCGAGAAACACCTCGAAAATGCGTCGAAAAGCACGTACGCCACACGCGTTACATCGAGATTCTTCTGGCACATTCGACAAGCATGTAGATTGTTCTGTGATGTCGTAACACTGCCCCCTCCTTAAGCCTGTTCGTCCCGAACTGGCAAATCGTCTCTGATGTAGTACTTAACCAGGCGATCTAGGTGGACAACCTTGAACTTTCACTGCCCTTCCTGATGAATCCGATAAACAACATCGTTGATTCTTTTTTTCACAGAGTAGGGTCCTTCCCAGTCTGACTGAAGCTTAGGTGAGCGACCACGACGGCGCTTTGGGTTGAACAGCTATACCTGATCTCCTTCTTGGAAACCCACACTATTGCTGCGAATCTCATACCGAGTTTTCATTTTATCACTGGCAATCTTCAGCCGTCCTCTTACCAAGTGATTCATTTCTCGCAGTTGGTTTTCTAATTGCGAGGAATAGTTCTGTGGCTCTTGGGACTGAGTCTCAGGTGATCCAAACATCAAGGAAGACAAATCTCCCTTCCAAACACCAATTTTGCTGGAGTCATGCCGGTTGTGTCGTATAATGATGATTTATACGCCATGAGGAATAGTGGTATACGTTGGTCCCAGTCTGTTTGGTTCTTGTCAACAACCTTCGAAAGATGCTGCTCAAGTGTCCTATTGAATCTATCAACCATCCCGTCCGACTGAGGATGGAGAGGCGTTCTCCTGGTCTTTCGAATTCCGAGTAGACGGCATAATTCTTTAAACACTCCTGATTCGAAATTTCTCCCTTGATCCGTATGGATTTCCATAGGGGCTCCATAACGGCAACAGAAGTTGTGAAATAACTGCTTTGCCACAGTGGTAACCTCCTGATTTGGAATTGCGTAGGCTTCCACCCACTTAGTAAAGTAGTCACCTACAACCATGATGTACCGGTTTCCATCGTCAGTAACTGGGAATGGTCCAGCAATGTCTATGGCAATTCTCTCGAAAGGCAGTCCAACGTTATATTGTCTCATTTTCCCCTGCTTCTGGTTTGTGGGCCCTTGCTTGCACCACATATTTCACACGTCTGAACCCATTTCTCTACGTCGTGCCGAAAATGAAGCCAATAGAATCGCTTCCGTATTTTGGCAAAGGTTTTGATAACACCAAGATGGCCTCCAGATTGTCCATCATGCATCTCCTTCAAAACAGACTGCACTTTACTTCGGGGAACTATCAACTGCATGACCACGTCTCGTCCATCTGCACTTTCCCAAGCCCTTTTCAGCAATCCGTTTTCTAAGGTGAGATATTCCCATTGTGCCCAGTAGCCCTTCAGCACTTCGGAACCATGGCAGATATCTTGCCAATCCGGGAGGCGACCTTCCTCTTTTGCTGTCAAGATCGGTCCAATGTCTTCATCAGTCATCTGTTCTTGTCGAGTCTTGTGTTGTATAGCCGTCAGCCAGGAAATCTACAGTGATGGCTTGAACATGTTCACTTGAGTTTTGTTCTTCTTTTCTGTGGCAATGTCGGGAGTCTTCCGGGCACGGTCTTCGTGATTACCATGCAGGCGCCCCGCCGATGTTGTACCTTGAAGTTGTACTCTTGCAGACGTTCGAGCCACCTTGCCAACTGTCCTTCCGGATTTTTAAATCTCAAGAGGCATGCAAGTGCTCCTAAGCTCTGACAATTGCCAACAACTCTCTCCTTGTAACACAATAATTTCTCTCTGGTTTAGAAAGCGTCTTGCTGTAATACGCTATTACTCGTTCTTCACCGTTCTGCACTTGAGACAAAAATGGTCCTAGACCAGTATTGCTTGCGTCTGTAGCTACGATGTACTTCCCTTCGGAAGTTGGAAAAGGGAGAATTGGCTGGGAACATAATGCAAACTTCAAAGTTCTAAATGCTTGGTCACACTCTCTCGACCACTGGAAGTTTCGTTTATTTTCCGTTAGCTCATGTAGTGATTTAGCAATTGTAGCGAAGCCTTTCACAAAACGTCGGTAATATGAACATAACCCTAGGAAACTCCGAACTTCGTATTTACTACCCTTCGGAACTGGCCAGTCTCTTACGGTGTCTACTTTATTAGGATCCATGCTAACACCCGATGCCGAAACCAGATGGCCCAGATACTGTACTTCCTTCTGGAATAGAGAACACTTCTTCGGGCTCAGCTTCAGTTGTGCATCGTGAATTCTAGTTAAAACTTTCTTAAGGTTTTCTAAATGGTCCTCGAAATTCTTCCCGATCACTATGACATCGTCTAAGTAAACAAGGCAAGTTTTCCACGTCAGGCCTTGGAGTATCTGGTTCATCAATCTCGCAAATGTTGCCGGTGCATTACATACTCCTAATGGCATGACTTTAAATTGGAATAAGCCACTTGGGATCGAGAAAGCGGTCTTTAACTTGTTTTCTTGATGAAGACCCACTTGCCAATCCACTCTTCAGGTCGTATGTGGAAAACCACTGTGATCCGAACAACGTATCGAGTGTATCGTCAACGCGAGGGAATGGATAGCAGTCTTTCTTTGTAACGTCATTTAACCTCCGGTAGTCTACGCAGAAACGCAATCCACCATCCTTCTTCGCTACCAGCACTACAGGAAAAGACCAAGCACTTGACGAAGTTTCGATTACTCCCTCTGTTAACATGTCCTGTACTAACCGAGAAATATCCTCTTGTTTAGATAATGGAGGCCTTCGAGGAGGTTGGCGTAACGGTGTTGTATCCCCGGTATTGATGCGATGTTGCACAAGAGAGGTTCTTCCCTGTGACTGTCCCCGAACTGCAAAACAATCTTTGAATTCGTGTAAAAACTGTCTGAGTTCTTTTACCTCACCACTTCAGAGGTTTTTGGAAGATCTGTTCAATAATTCTTGCAGTTTCTCTGGTAATTTGGAATTATTCGAAGCACTGGATCTTCGTTCCGTTATTCCGGCTACCCAGGCCACAGGAGTCAATTTGCCTAGGAGCGTATTGCTTTGTAAAGTGATAGCTTGATCCAAAATATTCGCCACTCTAATAGGTACATTTCCGGTTTCGTCAAGTTTTACTAAACGTCTGGCAATTAGTATGCTCGGTGTGCTGACTACCTGGGATTCGAATATAGAGCACTGGTTGCCCCTACTATTGCTTGCGTTTGTATCTACGATGTACTTCCCTTCGGAAGCTGGAAAAGAGAGAATTGGCTGCGAACATAATGCAATCTTCAAAGTTCTAAATGCTTGGTCATCGGTTCTAACCAAGATGATCTTTTCGGAGTTTGGCGGAACAGTTACGACCACTTGGTTTATGACGTTCATCGATTTTTCTGCTGTCGTCATTGTTAATAGCATTACCTTTTCGCCTCCTGTTCTCAAGACATTGTTCTTGAGGTCGACTATAAATCTGTATGCGTTCATAACGCCCACACCAAGAATTGCTTCTTCCACAATGTCTGCAACAAGTACTTGATGATTAAACTCAAATCGACCGAGGCGTAGGTGTATCTCCACTTTTCCATTCACTTTTACAGGCTGTCCAGTAGCTGTTCGCAAGCTGCAAGAGCACCAGATTGGCTTGAGATCTTTCACCACGTCGGGGCGCACAATAGAAACTGTTGCGCCTTTGTCAACTGTAATCGAGGTTAGCCTTTCTTGAACAAATCCGGTAACTACCAAGCTCCCGCTGTTTTTCTGAAGTGTAGAAATTGCGTATTGTCTAGGGTCTTCGTTCCTCCAGTTAGTCAGCACACGCCCCGTTGTACCGACTATTGCTCGTTTCCCTGCTGCTGAATTCTAACCCGACAATCTCGTTGTAGATGTCCAGGTTCCCCAAATCTATAACACTTCGGTCCTCCATCCTTTCTTATTTTATTCTGTGGCGGCGATCGTCGAGTCTCTGTTCCTTGTTCTTCTTCCTCATCGTCTGTGCCGTCGCGATCTTTTAGCGCGCGCACTTTATGACTTGTCCAACCAGACGCTGATTTGGCGGCCTCAAATTGCAAAGCATGTACCAGGGCGTCCGCACTGTTCTGGTGTCTTGCAATTCGTAACACTTGCTGTAGTTCGTTATCTCGGACACCGGCAGTAAACGTCTGCATCGCACAACTCGTTCGGAAATCTTCTGGCGTTTCAGGCCAGTCTAATTAGTCTGTCGATACTTGCTTCAAACTCTTGAAAACTCTCCCCGGAATGGTGTCGCCTTGCTCTCAACTGGGTGCAGTACACATCTCCTAAATGTTTATCACCATACCGTAATTCCAGAGCTTTTATCGACTCGGCATAGGTGTTCTGGCTGTCAGGTGGCACTTTCTGTAATAATTCTGCCGCCGGTCATTTAATGCAAGAACGAGTGAAACAGCCTTGTCTTTCTTTGTCCAATTACTTGTGCATGCAGCAGCTTCAAATTGGCAGAGGTACGTTGCCCAGTGACTGCTTCCGTCAAAGGTTGGAGCTTTGACATGAACTGTCCCTACTGCAGGTAAAGTTACTTTCTCTGTTGACTTATTTTCTGCGTCTTTTTCTGTTTGTATCATTGGTACAGTTTGTTCACAAAGTTGTTTTGGCTGCATTTTCTGGCACTGCTCAACTTCACTTTTAATTTGTTCTCTTATGTTTGCCATTGAGTTTCTACTGCAGATATTTTTGTTGACATAGTTTCTTCCACAGTCAAGACAGATTTTTCTACTTTAGCTATTTTATTTGACATGGATTCTCCTACGTCAGATATTTTTGTAGACATCGATTCTTCAACACTCGAGACAGATTTTTCTACTTCAGCTATTTTTAATGTCATTGATTCTTGTACCTCCGATATTTTAGTAACTTGTTTATTAAGTTCACCTCGTACGAGACCCAATTCTGCGGTACTATGTTCTTGCATTTGTTTCTGCTCTTGTATTAATGCTTTGATGTCTTCTGTTTCACGCTTCCGTTCCTCTCTTTCCTGTCGGCGTTATTCTTTTGTGTCTTCCGCCTCCTGTCTGCGTTTCTCATCCTGTCGTTTCTCCGTCTGTAACAGCAGCGACTGTAAATTTTCCATCATCTGACTGGCATCCATTGTTTACTGATTAATTATGAATTACACTCGTCTTGTACAAAATATCCACTGTTGCCATGTTAACCGTTTTATCCCAGTTCTGACACCACTGTTACGACGGCTACTCGATTGTCGTAGGTACAGTGGAAAACAACAAAATACAAGACACCAATTAAGTCACTAATTACCAGCTTTAATTTTCACAGTTAAACAGTTCGTAATTAACAACACACTTACAACAAATCAAATAAAAATTGTTCACACCCAATAAAATGTCCACTATTATTAAACACAATTGTATTACAATTATCCCGCCCGATTATTAAACACTTCACTAATAACGACTTGTACGCACACAGTAATATCGTCCGATAATCACTCTCGAACCGCGCTGTTCGCACTAATACTGAAAAACTAGGGCCGCTGCCGCCAAGTATTTATACAACGCTCACAGACCAGAATGTTCCTAAATGCATCTTAGCGCTCGTGTGAACTATGTAATTAACTGCGGCCTTGACACAGTCCGCGCGGCTGGCGCCTTCGAGAAACCTATCGAAAATGCGTCGACAAGCACGTACGCCACACGCGTTACATCGAGATTCTTCTGGCACATTCGACAAACACGTAGATTGTTCTGTGATGTCGTAACAATATTAATACAAAGGTTTTTTAAAGTATATAAACATTTGGTACGTTTCACAGTTTTTTTTTTTTTTTTTTTTTTTTAACTGAGACAGCTGTTTCATCTTCTCAAGGTATTGCAAAGAGATCAGTGAACAACTAAACAGAGGATGTTGGGTTGATGAACATCTGTTTACGGCGTGTATCAAGACATGTGTAAAAGTAACAAAAATTTAACAAATGAACAAACTGAAATCTGTGTTTTCCCTTTCTTAAAACCTGTTATTTAGTTTAGTTAATTTTTATATTTTGCAGTCTGATTATATTTAGTTTTTACAGACACTTGACCTTCCCTTAGCTCCTACAACCCCCCCTCCATCTTCACAACCCACACATATCCTGATACACACCCTAAACAGATGTTCACCACCCTAACATCCTCTGTTTAGTTGCTCACTGATCTCTTTGACAATAGCTTGAGAAGCTGAAACAGCTGTTAGAGTTAAATAAAAACTGTGAAACGTACCAAGTGTTTAGATATTTTTAAAAACCTTTGAAACAAAATATTGGTAAAATGTAAATATAGATTAAAACTTATGATAATAATGTAACTGTTACACACTTTAGAAACCTGTGTGTGGCGGTTGAAACACCTTGTTTAACAACGTCTGGACAGCTCTTATTTCGTACTTATGTCGTGCTGTCAGAATGAAGAAAGAAAGACTACAGAAGAGGGTGCTTGAATGCAAATATTGAGTTTATGAAAATAAGAATTTTTTTTCTGATCGAGTATTTGGAGTAAAAAAAAATAATACAAAACAAGTCCAAGTTCAACATTTAATAACGATAACACATTCCGGGTTGTTAGGCCGTAGTTCAACATTATTAATGTTATCATTGTTGCCGAAAAGGTGGTTCATGATAACAACAGTGTCACATAAACTATGTAAAAACTTAAAGAATTTACAATAAAAACAAAATCAGACTATTCGGCCGCGCCCACGACGGTCTTCTTAAGTGATGCGGGAAAGAGGTAATGGGTGCTGCGAAAGACTGAGATCGTGAAATCAATCTCTCGCGGGTACCTGTCCCGCACCACTGAAGAAGGCCGTCATAAGTGCCGCGGCAGGAACGTCTGATTTTGTTTTTATTGTAAATTTTTACCAAGTGGGGCTACCCATCAGCGGAAGACTACAATCGCTCACGCACCGAGGTTTGCGCTGGTCCTGGTAAGCTGACATCCAACCTGTCCGTCCGAAATGCACTAGGTGTCCGTCCCCTGAACGCTAATATACCGACACTTTCCCGAAATGTCTTCCATCGCTGTGCCCGTTTCCAGTTCAATCCCCTCATGAACGCCCTCCGCCAACATCCCGTCTCTGCCAGATGAATTATGGATCCGGTTTCAGAGAACAATGATTCTGAATTAGAGAACACTGATCCAGGTCTAATCGAAACCCCACAGCCGGTAGTAGGCCACACCTAGGATCGCCCACATATAGTTGACCCCGCAGCAGAAGCTCTACTGAAGTTAAGTTTGGGACGCGGTGTAATGGCGGTCCTCACAGCCCCGAACAGTCATGCTGCTGCCGTTAGAATCGCCTCCTTTTCGTACGAAGCGCGCGCTTGTCTGTGTACCATAGTATGCAGAATAAACTTATTAGTTATGGAAACCATAGTAAGCGTCATACCTTATTAGTATAAAATGGAAAAAATAAATATTTTTTAAACAACAAACACAAACATAACAAAGGAGCAGACTATATTTATTTATCTGCGTCAACGTTTTTTGCAATTTCACTGGAATTACAGCACTGGAATGGAAGCCGTACGTGCACATTCCTGAGCTCGCACGCGTGCGTGTATGTGACAATGGATATTCACTGCTTCAAACCAGTAACTTGTTTACACTGTGCACATGTGAAAGGTTGAACGTTTATGATAAGATATACAAACATAACGTGTAAAAATCACCATTCATCTGCCCATTTGACATGCTGTTCAGTATTCAATAGTCATGTTGTACAAGGCCTGGTGTCGGCGCTGTCTCCTCACACTTAGCACAATTTCGGTGCGTCAACCTTTAAATATAGTCCGTTCCGTTTAAATGCAATGATTTCTGTATTCAGTGAATTGATTGGTGTTATACTCCGTTCCAGAAGCTAGTCAAAGACAATTTCAGTGAGTATTAATTTGGTGATAAATAGCAAAAGTTTATGTGTTATCCACGATGGTTTCAGCTCCAATGATTGGAATAACCGCTCTAATCAACAGTATTGAGATGAGTATTTTTTACTGTAAGTACTGCTTCTAATCTTTTTAGATTTTTTACGTATTTATATTATTATTATTCCGACTGTACAATGTTTACACATATTTCCGGAAACAAAGATTACGAAAATGATTGAATTCTCGTCTTCCACTGCTGCTTGCCCATTCAGAGACCTTCATCGATTTCTCGTTCACTCAATATTGTCTGAATTTCTTCTATCCAGGTGATGGGTGGTGGTTTTCCTTCTTCCTAGTGGAATCCATTCCATAACTCTTCTTGGCAATCTTTCCTGTGCCATTCTCATCGTGTGTCCATACCATTGTAATTTCTTTGTTTGGATAAAATCAACAATTGAATTTTTCTCTTTCATTCTGTCTTTCATGGCTTCATTTCTAATTTTCTCACGTCTGGATACTCCTGCCGAACGTCTCCAAAAGTTTATCTCTGCAGTCATTAATTTTGTTCTTGTGTGTTTATTAGTATTACAAACTTCTGAGCCGTAAGTCATGATACTTCTAACAATGGTTTCAGTTTCTGCTGTAATTTGCTTATCCCACATGATTTCCATTTAATGTAGATATAGCCATCTTTCCCTAATTAATTCTGGATTGTGTTTCTTTGTCTTGCTTCTTACTGGCAGTAATTATTTATGTATTTATCAAAGTATTATTTATCGACATTATTAATTATGATTTCTAGTAGATATCGAATTTTCAGTCGTCATAAAAACGCAGTTGTTATTCAACGTTTCAAGTTTTATTTAGTCCCATAATTATTGTTGCTACATGGAATACAGGATAATATAATTGTAATACATATTTTCAAGTACTATAATACTAATAGTGGTGTTATATTGTAGGCATGATTATGGGATTCAATACATCTTGAAACGTTCAGAACAACCACATTTTATTAAAATTGTATTCAGAACACGTTGTGTTCCATCTGAAAATGAGCCGAGAGGCTTGAAAGCTCATATGGAAAGTATAATTGCGTGTTAGTGGTTCCAATATGAGTTTAGTAAAAATTAGACTTAACCACTAAATTGTGTTTATCTTTAAACTGCGTTTTTATTGGGACCGTAACTCGATATCAACTGGAAACCTTTATTTATTTAATTATCCAAAAGTCTATTACCATACAATGGTGTAGGGTATATTACACACACACACAATACACATTTTCCCGGGTGGATTCGCGCGTTGTGTTTTGCTGATTTCCGTCCAAAACCATTTCCATTCTAAGCCAACGAGGAGAAATCTGCCTCAAGATGTGCTTATTATGTCATAGCCGTGAAAATCTACGAATTACCATATACATGTAAAATCTAAAAATTAATACATCATACATATGCATTGCAACGTATTCTATACATATAGTCTACTCTTTAAATTTATAAACGTCTCCAACACCTTTGTCTCGCAACCCACTTCACTTCACACCTATTTCCTATACCTCACCCCTAATGATTACTTGATTAGTAAAGTCAAATTACATTCGTCATTTGATGAAAGTAATCATATTTATACTGAATTCGATACTGACTTTCAACCCTCCATATATGTAAAAAAGGCAGATATATGAATGATGTCGAGCAGTTCGAAATATATAAGTCTTTAAAAATAAAAACAGCAAAAAAGTCCTGCTGAACGAACAGCTGAACTTTCAGTCCAATTCTCTATACGACACAGCGATAAGATTACAAGATGAGGTCCGTAGTGCACGGTAAATAACAACGTAAGCATAACAGTCGATTACAGTGTTACCGTGGTGCGCATCAACAACAACGCGAGTGTTCCGTGTTCATATATTTTATATTTATTTATGACGTGTGTAAATTATACGTACTTTGTTTTAATTATCTGACGAACTTTACTAAGGGATTACACCTGAAGTTGGGTGATATGTTCAGAAACGCGTAGTAAAATTTAAAAAGGAAAAGTCACTAGACGGATAAAAGAGGTAAAATTGTATTCTATTCATTCCATGCGTTGTAAGCAGCTCAACAAACTCGACTGTGTTTCTTCTAAGAAATTCAGAGTAGATTATATCTTTAACCTCTAGTTACGCCACTATTTCTCATTTTGTGCTTCTTTGTAACCCAAAGACTGTTCTAATATAGGGTGGCGTCAATTCCGGACTCTGTGTGTGACTTTTTGTCTTTCAAGAATGATCTATATGCGGCTCTTAAATATCATCATTTTTACAACTTCGTCGTGCTTATTTGCTAAACTGCTAACTGCCATGTTCTGGACGAGGCCTTTCAGTGTTTCCACCATTTTCAAGTCCTAAATCGCGACCTGAAAGTCCGAGGTAGGACTTGAAAATGTTAGAAACACTGAAAGGCCTCGTCCAAAACATGGCACTTAGCAGTTTACCAAATAAGCAGGACGAAGTTGTATTTACGGAAACTGCTAATTTAAATAACAAGGTTAATCATCATTTTTGTTTCTCTTGACACGTCTCTTTTACTTAATAAATTATTATTTATAACACAGTATATTTTTATTGTTTCCCAACTATTTCTTTGGTTTTTGTATCTTGAAATCCTGTTTTTCATCTTTTGTGTCACATAAATATTGGTTTACAGTTTTTGTGTGTGCTATAGAAGTAATAAAGTCGGAGTCAGTGATAACAAATTACCGGAGTTAGAGTCGGAGTATCTGGCTGAAGATCAAACGACAATGAGTTGCCAAAACCCAGAAAAACAAAACGAATCCAAGAACATATAGGGCCTATTCGGACATTGTTCAGGTCTCGGTCAGTTGGGACGAAACGAGGTTTTGCCTGTATTTACGCGTATTTCAGGCTTGAGCCATCATCTCTTTATACAAAACTCGCTGCAAAAAAGGATAAGTATGTTTTATTGTATTTGTCGCTGAAATTGTTTTAGCTGAGTTTAAATTACGTTAATACAGCTGTACTTAGCTAAAAGTACGTAAAATATTTTCATTAATTCGGGGTCAAAACGTCTTACGACGCTGTCCGATCCCCAACCTCCGTTGTTGTCTGTCTTTGCAGTTTTCATCGTTTAGTCCTCTATCGCTCATTGATTTTCTTATGCCCTCTATCCATGTTATTTTGGGTCTTCCTTTTTTCTGTGCTCTCTAGGTATCCGTCTCATCGTTTTCTTTGGTTATCGATCTTGTCCCATTCTTTGTACGTGTCCGTAACAGATTAGTTGTTTTTCTTTCAGTGCAGTCGATAATTGTCTTTTGTACGCCCATTTCTTCGTTGATCGTTTCATTTTGTATTCGCTTTAGCCTTGAAGTTCTAGCAGCTCGTCGCAAAGCATCCATTTCTGTATCTTCTATAGGGTGTTCCAAACCGTATGGCACCTAAGGGATTAGAAGACCCTTACTCTCGCACGCGCACTCACAACCGGCCCTGCCCGCCCCGGCCAGGCACGACCCGGGCGGTTCAGGTGTAAGTATACGGTCCAATTCAAAACTATAAAATTTTAATTTAGCTTATAATCCAAATTAAACTATAATGTTTGTAATCTGCGTGAAATTGTGAGAGAAACGAGTCCGAACAACCTATAATTGCGATAAATTTGAGTATTTTAGGGATTTCTAAAGCAAACGCGGAATTGGAGTACTTAATAAAGATAGACTTAGTTGTACATCTAAAATATATCACAACCACGTCGTGTTTGGTGTCAGTTTCTTTAAAATTTGTAGAGATTACAAATACGCTAAGCTCGTTTGTTAAAAAATTCATATAATAAAAGTTGCAGTTACATATTGGACGCCCCAGTAGACGATTCATAGCCAGGTGTGCGGGCCAGCTGCGTGCGCGCGCGCGCGCGCGCGCGCGCGTGTGTGTGTGTGTTATAAGGGTCTCCTAATCCCTCAGGTGCCATGCGACTTGGAACGCCGTATAACTTTCTTTTTTTACTTGTTCTTTTATTCTCCATGTTTTGAATCCGTACATCAATGTACTTTTAATCATATATCGAATATTCTTTTCTTCCTTTCTTTTCCAATTTCTGTGCTATACGTAAAATATTTATCTCCTACAATTGGCCTACTGCTGATTGGCAATTATTCTGTAAAAATGTGTAAAATTAAATACAGTACTTAAGCAGTACTTAAGAGTAGAGATGTGTTGTAAAGTGATATGCAATATTTTTCGATAAATGAAACGTTTGCACAAGTGCCGCGTGACGAATGAGGCGAGCGGTTGAATAACGAACAGCGTTGACACCGTGAGCAGTGCCAGCCCTCGCTCGCTCGAGACTATATAATTTGTTATGCTTTTTGTGCTTCAATTTAAGTCTAGAGTAGTTTATTGCCTCTTAACGTGACACAAAACAGTCGGCTAGTGAGTGCCACAATATATTCTGCACGATGTCATAGACACACACAGTGACGTCGACAGTGTAACATGTTTACAGGGTCACTCGGTTTTACTGTGTTGGCCACAAATAAAAACAAACACAACGACAATGTAGAAATATTATTAACTAGTTTAATATTATAACAATTTCAGTTGGATCCTATATTTTTACTTCCATGTTCCGTAAGAAAATGGAAGCATGGTGATGGTGAAAAAATCGTGTTCGGCATAAGCGCTGATTTTGATTGTACTACCCTCAAAACACGAAGAAAAGTTATTTTCCAAAATGTGTCTGTCTGTGTGTCTGTGTCTGTGTGTAGAATTTTTTATCTATGGCGACCGATAACTGCTGCAAATTTAAACAGAATCAAATAATTTTTTGCTTATGCACCTGAGTTGTAGAGGACTCAAGGCTTATTGATTTTGGTGGAGATCGGTTAAGGGGATGGGGTAGTTTACCTGCAACGTCTTATATTTTAACGAGAATAAAGTAGTCTACATAATTTTGATAAGTAAAGTATCCTGAAAAGAAGGTCATATTAATCCACTGTAGAAAGGTAAATGAAATATCTACGCGTATAAATGAAAAGGGTAGTTAAAGGGGGAGGGGATAATTTTTTATATATGTACTACGTTATCGGCAACAAAGAAGTAGTTTGATGTTAAAAGGTCGTGTTCCAATGTATTCTGCAAAACCAGACGTTTCGGCAGTGCCATCGACTGCCATCATCAGTGAAAATCGAGTGCGTTAACGTGAGGCGGTACACGTTAGTGATCACAGTACTGTGGTTAAGGGTGAAGAAAGAAATAGTTTCTATGGAAATATTTCATTTCGAAAATGATCTTAAATTTAAATCTTAGAACACGGAAGTCATGTATGTTTCTCCATACCGATATTTTTCAAAACAGATACTTTCTCGTTGCATCGTTATTATCATCTTTACCGTGATCATCATCGTCATTGTCATTAAGAGCAACTTCACCAAAGGAAGAGATATGAGATTACCGGTTATTTGGTAAAAAATATTTTTCTCAAACAATGAGCTATTTATATTACGTGGCGTATGTTGTGCCACCATTGAGTCACCTGCTACATCGCGACCTCCTCGGAATCCACTAGGGGCTTCCGATATGTAAGTTGAGGATCACTTCTTCAATGTAAATGCTTAATTAATATCTTCTTTCTTCTGTTTTATATTATATTAGTCCCATTGGTAGTATACTCCGTAGAATTCTTTTCAGATCTTCTACTTCATCTTTACCACAGCAGCCAAACCTGAGCCCTGGCAACCAACACCAATCTTCTTCAGAGTCTCCTATCTGTTGCCATCTCGGGGTGACCCCACACATCCATTCTTCTGAGATCTTCCAACACATCATCCAACCATCTTATACTAGATCGACCCCTCTTTCTGCTTTTGTACACATGTATCCTAAGGAGTTTATATGGTATACGCTGATCATCAATCCGTTCTATATGACCTAGCCATTGTATTCGTTATCCTATTTAATTCTTACAATGGGCTCATCTTTACTAGCTCTTCTGTCTCCTGGTTATTTCTTCTTCTCCATCCACTATCTTCCATAACTGGGTCATAAACACGTCGTGCAATGTTTCTTTCAAATCTTCTCAGTGGTAATTCTTTACAGTTAGCTTTAAATTTTATTTTATTTTCTTGTGTTGTTTGATTCACAGATATTTCATTTAATTCTTTCTTTACAACAACTTTTTTACCCAATCTAAGGGTAAATTGGAACGCCGGCGGGAAAACCCTCTCACGTATCTGTGAAAGACGTGTGGGTGAAGGACACGTGACTGAATAGCGCAGCGACCCCTACGGTTTGGCGGGAAGGGGCCCCGGGGACTCACGGCTGGTTGCGAGTCCCCGCCGCCAATTGCGAGTAGCCTCCCGAGGGCCCACTGGTTTCAAGAAAAGAGGGTACCCCTACCTTCGGTGGCATCGTCACTGATAGTTGGGTAACGTACGTATCGCTGCGCGAACGGTGAAGGGTATTCCCCACCGCCCTGACTCTAAGTAGCGCCTTGCGAACGGGAATGAGGGCGCGCATCCCCTGGCTACCAGCTGTGTCGGACCTTTCACGCCAGTCCTTGATCTCCATTAAGTGAACAGTTGAGCCTTAGTAGCATCGGGCTCGCCGCGTGTTCATCCTCTTTGGCCGGCTAGCATCCGTGGAGTCCTAATTTCTCCCGAAAGAGAGGGGGAGGACAGGGAAACCTGCATTGCCACTGGCCTGGCGGGTACTTCCTTGCCGCCGCCAGAAGTTGGAGGTCAAGCCGCAGACCTCCGGTGGAGATCCGTTGGATCAAACCCGGAGGATGGGGCCGCGAAAATTCAAGGCTTACGTGGTCGTCGTGTTGATCAGCGACGTACTCAAACATTGTACCACGTGATTGTGAACCAACCCGGCGCGGCGGGGGTTAAGTCCCCGGCGTTTACGGATTGACGAAAGGTTTTGTTGCGATTGCAGTTGTCCCAGCTAGGGCAGACTTTCTCTAACATAGGTATTTCTGGCAGTCCGAACTTTGGCTTTAAGTGCCTTCGGGCTAAGTGCGTCGCTCTCGATAATTCTTCTTCGTAAAATATACAACTTCAAGGACACGGACGCACTGTCTAAGACACCCATTAAGAAGTCTAATGACTGTGTCTCTCTAGCTTTCATTTCGTCTTGAAACCTTCCATGTCTCACTGGCGTACGTTACGTCCGGAATAGCCATCATTTTGTAGTAACGAAAAGTTTTTACTTTAAGTTTTAATTCCATAAAGAGATATATCCATAGGCTCCCTATCTATAGTAATCTATATAGATTATAGGATTCAACATGTACGTGCGCGTACGACTGTGGCAAGAAATTGCTGAGCTCCATTAGTGAACTGTCGACCTAGCTCAATGACGTATTAAGCAGATAAATTTATAAATGTGTTATATTAGTTCCAGTTTTTAAAGAATGTGTAATGGTATACGCAACAGAATCCCGTCTTTCTGAGTCTCGTGAACGAACTAAGAAGAATACTGGAGAGAGAATTCAATACGAGAACTGCTGGAGTTAATTTCCTGTCTCGATACAAGCTGCAAACGTGTGCAGAATAGTTATTTCAATTTCGGAGCCGCAGGTTTGCTGTTAGCGCTTGTTTGGGCGTTTCTTAAGTTTGTTAAAGTACGGTACCGCTGACGTGGAAACGATGTGGTAATTTTTCTAAAGAAAGAAATTTGTTCAACACAACAGCAGAATATTACAAGGTGAATTTTAACTTTTTCAAAACTTTTTTATTAATACAAAACCGAAATTCTCTCTCTGTCTGTCTGTCTCTGTCTGTCTGTCTGTCTCTCTCTCTCTCTCTCTCTCTCTCTCTCTCTCTCTCTCTCTCTCTCTCTCTCTCCCTCCCCCCTTTCACTATCACTCTCTCTCTTTCTCTCACTCACTCACTCTCTACCTCTCTATTTATCTACGTACAAACACATTTATGTTACCAGAGAATGTGTCTATCAGCTATAATACGATAGCCTATACGATAATGTATTGATTGGGTCGTTCAATAATTAAAGAGACAAAATGCTGTAGAGTTAAAACGGTTGATAACCGGAGTACGATAGTTTCAGAACTGTAAGTTGGCATCTCTGTGATGAGTTTAGGTCAGCTGTTTGATTACAGTTTTTTTTTTTTTTAAACCTCAATCCTTATTTAACAATGGCGTGTCGTCTTGAAGGTTCAGAATTAGTTGAACAACGTGCAGTGATCCGTTTCCTGCTTTCTGAAGGTGAAAACCAGGCTAAAATTTATTGTCGTATGACTAAAGAATATGGAAAGTGCTGTATGAATCCCGAAGATTTTTGTAAGTGGATAGATGGGCAGAACAGTTTTCAAAATGGTCAGAATTTAGTGACTGACGAGCGCCGTTCTGGACATCCAGTTAAGGTTTCAACCCCAGCGCTTGGAACTCGCATAGACATCCTCATCTACCGACTGAACCAACTGATTATAGTTGACCTTGTAGCTGAAGAACTACAAGTAAGTGTTGGCACTGTTCATACCGTTATCAGGCAAAACCTCATGTACCGTAAAGCAAGCGCAAGATGGGTTTCAAGAGAGTTGACCAACCAACCATCACAAGTGTGTATAGAGATGACAGAACGCTATAGGCAGAAAGTTGATCCTTTTTTGAATAGAATTCTAACATGTGATGAAACATGGATTCATCTCAATCTTCTGTTGTAGTGTATTCATTGTTCATAGCCTAAAGATACCATACGTATGATTTAAAGTTTTAAATTACTCACATTCTTAAATTCTATAGATTTCGGTCATAGACCATCGTCAGAACATTTACACTATGCACTCGCGGTCACGATATTGCGAAACAGTTAGTATTTACAGAAAAAAAAGAATTCGAAAACAGTGATTAATGATAGTGAAACGTACGTTTGTGTCCAACGTTTCTCGAGAACTGTTGCGGAGTGTTTATGTTTACATTCAGGTGTTTATATTATATCCGCTGATTATGTTGATTTTCATTTTGCCGCAGTATCTCAAATGTGATACGATTTTTGAAGCCCGTCATGATGATCAATAGATTTTCGTGGCCGTCTTCTTTCATGGCATTCGCCTTTTGTGACCACGACCTGACCATGGTCTATGACCGAAGTCGTTAGAAATTAAGATTGTGAGTAATTTAAAACTTTATAAATCATATGTATGGTATCTTTAGGCTATGAACAATGAATACACTACAATAGAAGATTGATATTGTAGATACCATTAGTAAGCAATAAGTGTGTGAAGTCACAAGACAAATGGCGCCAATCGTACACTTAATCGTTTTTGAGGTCCTTAAAAGGACCGTTTGGCGAGGACGCTAACTCGTTTGCATACGCCGCCCGAGCCGCGCTGTGTTGTTCGGCGGCTGCGCCCCTGTTCCTGGCGTACTGCAGTCCTCTTCTTTCGGCAGCGGTATGTAGAGCCCGCTGCCGTCCCGTCGATGTCCATCGCTGGTTCTCCTTTGTTCTCCATATAAATACATCACATTCTCATTAATGGATTCATCGTTTTGAACCGGAATCTAAAAGACAAAGCATGGAGTGGAAGCATACGAGTTTACCTGTCAGGAAAAGCTCAGAACCCAACCATCAGCGGGAAAATCGTGTTAACTATCTTTTGGGACAATGAAAGCCCGTTTTTTGTGAATTTTAGAAGATTAGCGGAAAATAAACAGTGCATACTATTCTGACATGTTTATCGTTAAATTAAAACCAACAGTGATGCGAAAATGGTCTGCATTCCTGCGCAAAGGAGTTACTCTCCTTCATGATAAGGAGGCGTGTTCTCATACCTGTCCTCACACACAGCTCATTTAACACTTGAAACCATCAATAAATTGGCTTGCGAGTCTCTGCCTCACCCTCCCTACAGCCACACTTGTGGCTCCATTTGATTTCCACTTATTTGGTCACCTCAAGGAGGCGTTACGTGGTACGAAGTTTTATAACAAAGACGAAATCATAGAAAATGTTGTAAAATAGCTTTGACATCAACATAAAGATTTCTTTGTAGCAGGCATAAGAAAGGTTATTTAGAGATGAAACAAATGCATTAATGTAAATGGACATTACTGTATGTTGAAAAGTAATAAATTGTCATATAGATTAAATATACCGTAGAAAAATATGTAAAAATTGTATACTAAATAAGATACGGCCTTTGAAAAGTCGACCAAATTATTCTTATATGAATATACCGTATTTTCTCGTGTATAATGAGCACGTTTTCCCATAGATTTTCTTCCCCAAAATGTAGTTGTGCATTATACATGCATGATATAATTTACACGCTGAATTGTATATTTGCACACGTATGGTCAGATTGTGCATGACAAGTTAGCAACGTTGCTTACAACTGGCAGGCTTGAGTCTAGTAATAGTAAATAGTACTGGTAAATTGGTTCGCAGTTTTCACCCCTTTCCCATCAGTTATGTGTTCACATCGTAGACTTGTAACGGTACTCTTTTTAGCATTCTGTTACTGTACTTGTTTGTCGTCGTTCGTCTGTTGTTTTCTTACAGTATTTCATTATCGGTATTGCATGACTTATGAAGAAACAGATTGTATATTCATAATGAGTGTAGGAACATCTCAGGTCCTGAAATAGACAATACACAATAGACAGTACTACCAATCTTGGTGGGTGTGTACGGTTTCATCGCAGACACGGTCTTTCGGTTTAAAGAAGAACTACTCTGGCAGGGTACGAAAATAAAATTCTCGAGTTTCATCGATTTATTGTACAAACAAGGATTACGTAAAATTTCGATTGGGGATTCCGACCAGTCGTTTATCTTTTACGATATGCCACATTGATGAAAAGGTGCAAAATCTGTGCCAGTCAGATGAACAAAACATAACAAACAAGGGTACATCTGAAGAAATAGAAGAGGAGAGTAATATTACACTGACTTCTTCAGAAACTGATAAACAGTGTTAATAAATGCAAATGTTATGTGCTGGTGAAAAACTAAAAACAACAAACTAACCAAAACCTATGACTTATGTTAGTTGTAAGTGGTTTCGAATTTTACAAACTGGATGGTGGTATTTACAAACGGCAACTACAATTTTTCCATAATTGTGTATGAAACAGTTTTTCTGCACACTACAGTATTCAAATATTCAATATTTTTCTACGTTCTAATAAATTTATTCACCTTTCTTTCATCACAAATGCGCGTGCGCCTTATACATGAATCGCATGTTTTCTGTAATACATTACCATATAATAAGAGTGCGTGTTATACACGAGTACGCATTATACACTGGAAAATACGGTATTTATATAACGGTATACGGTATTTCTAATTTGGATCATTTTTTGTTTTATGTACTTAGCTTTCAGAGGGCTAAATTTTCATAAATATATCTTGAATTGGTTCTGAAATAACTGTGAAGCAAATGTATATTTCTTTGATAAGGGACAGGCCATTGACATTGACAGTTTCGATGTTCTGAATGTCTTCTCATTGTCTTACAAAAAAGTCGCAATCCATAAGCGAGACACAGGAGGCCCAAGTGCTAGTAACAAGGTTAACGTGGCCTTCTTCAGACTGCAGGAACATTACACAAAAAAGAGGAAGGTAGGAGGGAGAGAGAGAGAGAGAGAGAGAGAGAGAGAGAGAGAGAGAGAGAGAGAGAGAGAGAGAGAGAGAGGAGCAAACATTTTGAAGTAGTATAAAAAGTATACGACAGAAAACGCACGTGGAAACAGTGGATGATTATCCATAACTAGGTGCTAGGGTATGCTGGAGCACCGGACACCAGGGCTTCAGCTGTCAGAACCCATACCTAAATCACAAAAACGTTTTGAAGATAATAAATGTAAAAAAATGCCTCAATCCAAAATCATTAAAGTTAGCCGTTATGTTTTTTATGTTCGAATGGAGATGATAGATTCCATGATAGTACAGTTTGTCCACTCAAAGTATTAAACTGGATTATTCATTGTAAAATGAGTGATGTATTTCCGAATATAAACAATGCTTACCGTCTGCTTTTGACGATTCCAATAGCTAACTGCGAATCTGAAAGATCATTTTCTGTGTTAAAACGCATAAAACATATATTGAGTTCAACTATGAGAGATGAGAGATCATCTTCGTTAGCAAGATTGAATACTTAAAGAGATATACTTGAATCGCTCGATTAGAAGAAATTGTATAAGACTTCGTTAAGGCAAATCAAGAATTAAATACATCGATTAGTATTATCATTACCGTCATGCGCGATTATATTTAGGGCTGTATCATATAGTGAGTGAGATTGAAACCTTAATTGTTCGTTTAATATACTGTTAATGTTGATATTCTTGTCTTTAAATGATTTATAAATCTCAAACTCCTCGAGAGCGTCCATTAACCTACCCTTACCGCATACATGGATTGCTTTGAAATTAGTATTGAAATCTGTGTAATTATGGTTATGCATCATTAGATGGCACGCATAATTAGATTTGGTCTTGTCTAAATCATTCCTTGGTAGATGTTCTTTGTATCTTTTCAAGAAAGACCTGCCAGTTTGACCCAGATAGAAACAATCACAATCATCACATGACATCTTGTAAACACCTGTTTTCTCTTCTAGCGGGAATGGTTGTTTTATGCGTAACAAATTAGAAATATTATTATTTGTTTTAAACGCGAGATTTATATTAAATTTAGAAAACACATTGGATATAATGTTAGGTAAAAGGCTACCGTACACTGTCGTTATATACTTTTTATTATTATTTTTATTTTTGTTAACTTTATTATCATCGATGGTATTATGGTGGGATCTAGTTTTATATAGGTGTCGCTTAAGAAGTCTATCTATCATCGAACTCTTGTACCCATTCGAACTCGATGATAGATAGTCACTGACGGATACAAGTTAATTAAATTATTGTGAAAAAGTAACTTGGATACTATATAAAAACAAAATTCGCGAGTATCTTCATGCAGGGGCGGATTAGAAGCGCGTTGTGCCCTATGCTGCCATCAGACTGATTCTATCCGCCTATTCAAAATTCAACCTTTTATCCATTATTTACGCTGATAAATAGCACACACAATTTCAAAAGTTAACAATATTTTATTAAACTCTCAAATTACATCAAATATTTAGCTAAGTAGTGATTACCATGAGCATAGTAGTATTTAAGCTTATAAAAACTAATCAATCCACTGTTTTCTTGATTTTGGCTTAACGAAGTCTTGTATAATTTCTTTTATGTAGCTCGCTTTTAATACTCAATCCTGCTAACGGAGATAATCTCTCATCTCCCATAGTTAAACTCAACATACCTTTAATGCCTTTTAATACAGAAAATGATCTTTTAGATTCGCAGTTACCTATTGGGATCGTCAAAAACAGACGATAAGCAACGTATATATTAAAAACAACATCGACCATTTTACAATCAATAATCTAGATTAACACTTTGAGCGGACAAACTGTAGTACCATGGAATCCGTCACCTTCATTCAAACGATTAGAGAAAAACGTCATTGTTGTAAGTTTACTTGTGGCACAAAGTGCTTCTATTCGACTAGACGATCGTTACTCAAATCGCTCGAGTAAACTTTTATAAGATGTTTTGCTTGATTTTCCGACTCGACATTCTCCATGGTTAATAAATTCGTAAGAAAACCAAACAACTGCGTAATGTGATCATAAGCTTTGCTCCGCTTAGTCAGTTCAGCTATAAGTTTGTCTATTATTACGTAGAAGATTTCGACTCTAAACTTATCTGATCCCTACAAATCATCTGCTTATGTTCCCTTGTTTGATAGTTTTGAACATTGTTTTTCTTTTTCTATTATCAAAATATTCTTTGTTAATAAATGAACCTTGGATACGATTTTCGATTGAGGTCATTTGTTTTTTTTTTCATAGTTATTATCTTCAAAAAGTTATTTTGGTTTAGTGCTGGCTGGTGCCCACTCTGAAGGTGAGTCCCTGATGAGTTCTCTGAAACGCGTACTCCTAAACAAGCGTTTGAATGTAGGCCAGTGGGAACGAGACATCATGGAAGACCCTGGAAAATATGGTCAAAGACTCTGTGAAGTCAGAACGGACTATAGTCCAAGCCATGTAGTGAAGAATCATCATCATCGTCGTCGTCGTTGTCATCACAACACGGCGTTGGCAAGGTGCTCCCTGTTCCGCCTTCAAACATCCTCCAGCCATCTCTTCCTGGGTCTACCAACACACTTGTGTCCTATAGGTTCGTATTTCCAGACTTGTTTGGCCAGTCTGAAATCTGACATTCTTCCTAAGTGTTCCTAAGTGGTACACTGTTGTGTGTAATCTTTTAATTTTTCATTCAAGTTAAAATCTTGTAACTCTTCTTTTATGGCCTCATTCTTCATACAGTCGAGTTTAGAACACCTTTTAACTCCTCTTAAAAAAGACATTTCTGAGGCCTGTATTTTACTGTCTTATTTCTTGTTTGTTGCCCATTATTCACACCCATAGGACAGTATAGGAACTGCCATAATTTTGTAGAACTTTAATTTTATAAATTGCCCGAACTTTATTTTTAATTTTATATTTCTCCTGCCCGTTGGGTGCAAGTCGGGCTTGTGTTTTCTTTCCTATTAGGACCCACTGAATAGGCCTAAATGCACAGATTCAGTCCCATTCCGCCTTCCTTCGAAGCATAAACTCAGCTATACTCTCGGGCGTGAATTCCCCGAGATCCGCCTCCAGTGACGTCCTTTCTCTTGTGATTCTGCAGCACAACCCTAATAATATTAATAATAATAATAATAATAATAATAATAATAATAATAATAATAATAATAATAAGAAGAAGAAGAAGAAGAAGAAGAAGAAGAAGAAGAAGAAGAAGAAGAAGAAGAAGAAGAAGAAGTGTGCGTGTGAGAGAGAGAATATAATGTTGGCGTTGTCAGTCGTAATCCTACAAACTGTCACTGTTGTTATAACAAGCGACTTAATCTGTTGAAAGCATACATAACTCTTAGTGTGCTAGTCACGGTAGGCCTCTATAAATAGCTACACATACACACACACAAATCTCATAAATATGAATTGCCTGGGTGTTAAAATCCCTACAGCAAGATTTAACTTTGCCAAACGTGTGTTTCATCCATTCTAATACGAGAAAGGGGGGAAAGAAAAAGATAAGGGATAGAGGGACAATATGGATGTGTGTCTGCAACAGATATAAGGAAGAGTTCACAGTGTACAAGGCATATTAGAAAAGACCGAATTAAGGAGTACAGAAAACCGGAAAACAAAAAACGAGAAACAGTTTCGGTGTGAAATGTCTTCGTTGAAAGCAAAGAATCGATAAATGGAGGATGACGATTCAACTGCGTTCTGTCAGGAACATTACCATGTAAATAAAATACGATTCACGGGGGTATGCAAAATTTTATTCCGTGAGGGGGGTTTAATATAAAACTTAGGTTATAAAGATTATGGTTGCCATCTCCCAAAAACCTTTCTCTAGACACACAAAGATAGAGCCTATGCCAGGGTATGATAAAGCTTGTGACGATTTTAAAATAATGTTTAAATCGCACAAATAAAAAAATTGCTTTCAATATAAGTAAGAGTATTATCCACCCATTACCTATGCCTAGATTCATGCAACAACGTGCAAATTGTCCCGTACCAACACGTTAAGAACGGTGTTATTTAGCTAATAATAATAATTACTTTAATTAAATAAAATATGTACAAAATAAATAAAGAAATTCCTAATTCGTAACCAAAAGGTAAAATAATGTATTACGACTTAATTAGTAAATAATTAATATAACTTAAAAGAACGAACTATTTTCTCAGTGCGTAAAACCGCGCCAACTACTGACCCCTTGCCGCTAAACATTGCATGCTTTCGCCCGATAGACACCGAGATGTAAGGATGTAGCTGCTGTGTTGTGAACGTACACATAGGTGTATACCGTTAAACAATATTTAATGAAGTTTATAATGAGTTCGAATTGACCTATGTAGTATATTAATAATAATAAAAACAAAATTATAATGTAGTACGTGAGGAAACACGTATAGAATAAAAAAGGAAACTTAGCCGACACATCTCTTAGCAAGCTGTAAATGGTGAGAAATGTTAATTACCAGATTTTAGTGCTGATAAAATATGAACTGTAACCAAAAGTAAAATGTAAACTACCGACTCCGAAAGAAGATAACACAAACAGTAACCGGATGAACTTCTAGAACCAAAATCTAATCGTCTAGGAAGACTACCAGAAACAATCAACCTCATTTAACATCAAGAGGAACCGTGGATCACCCCCTAGAAGAGGACTGAAGATGACCATCATGGACCCCACAGCATACACATTGTTATATTCAAGTGATATCAAAACATAATATTTGTAACACAAATTCATTATAAACCAACAAGACCAGTAACAAAAGAACAGTAAAGAACTTTTGATAATTTAAAGTTTAATATATATATTTTTGTAATCACTGTAATGAAGTAGTAATGACATTACGATGTTTAGATTTAAATTAATTTTAAAATTTACAACCAAAATTATTCTTCTAATAATTTGGTTGAAGTTGTAATAAAAACATAACTAAGTTGAGTCCCGGATCCGAGGTAATTAAAACAATATCTAGCTGAATGATTTTGATATAGAAAGAATAAAGAGTAAAATATACAAAATATTTAATGCAGAAATTTTTAGAATCTGAGTTTTAAAAGTAAAGTAAAGTATGAGAGGTATATATGTTAATAAAGAGATGTTTTTGCTAACACCCAACGAGTGAATAAATTTATGCAATCCTTGCTTAATTCCTGAATAATAAAGTGTTATAATTTGTTAGTGATTAAGGTTTACTAACAACGGCAGCTAGTTCAATTAACAGATAACAAATTGAACTGGTTCCCGATATTTGTGATATCTTAACAAGGGAGACGTCACAAAAGTGCGCCGCTCTGCTGCTGCTTTGTAAAAATAAAAATAATTGTGTATATTGTGATAATTCTTTAACTATAACTTTGACAAACATAAATTTATTCACTCTGAAATCGGGAACAAATAAGTGAGTAAAGTTTTAATTAAGATATAATAATATTAGTATCGTGAGATTGCCGTAATAAACAAGTCATCGCTGGTAAATATTCCATTCTAAACCTGTCGGTATGAACAAGCTGGTTCATGTTAAATACGTGTTGAGGAATGTAAACTCTCCCCTTTTGTATGCACGCATCTCATTCGAAACCTCCCCTCGCTAACCTAACAGACAATCCTCGACACGAAGTCTTTCCTGTTCTGAATTGTCCTACCTGTGTTACCACCCTATGCAAACAATACTACTCCCCAAAACAGCTGACCCTTTGTGCTATTGTTAAAGCAATGAACTTTTCGTATATGAAATTTCTCTCTACTATACAGTGGTATTAGCGTTTTGTTTTGACTAATTATATATGACAGTACAGAAAATTGAATTGTTGTGAGATAAGTTTATTTTGATTAATTAATATAAGATTCTATGTGTAATAAGATATATATGTATGTGTTTAAATGAAGTCGAGCTCTACAAGTGTTTAAGATGATATAAGATTTGTCGTACGTAATACTTCGTTTATTTAAACGACGTTATTAACAAAAATGGCTCAATTTAACCCGACTTGTTATTGAAAGACGAATTAAGCTATGAAGCATTATTGCGTGGTCTTCCATACTCAGATGTAACTGTCGCGGAATTTCGCAAGACGTTACGTGAAAATAAACCGGACAAACCCTCATTATTAAATCGTTTAAGTGTTTTAGATTTTGAAAGCGAAAAGGAATCATGCTATCATAAGTATACGGAACTAACTTCGATCGCACAAACCCTGCGTGATGAAAAATCCCCCGCAGTAATTTTACGCACCACCCAAAGAATCGAACATCTGACCCGCCGTATCACCAATTTGTTGAATTGGCCCGGTGATAAAGTTACCCCACCGGATGTACAAAAATTCGCGGAGGAAGCATTACAACAATTACCCGAGATAATGCGCGAATTACATCGAAGATCCGAATCATTTAGATTAGAAGAGATTGAAGAAGCAATGACAAAACTAAATATTTCCCCTACCCAATCTCCTACTCAAGAACAGCAAAGCGGTACTGTAAAGTTTCAGTTTCTGCAGGAATCCAATATAGATCCATTTAAAGAACGGCTAACTGATGGACAAGCCAATATCCAACCAGCAAACGTTACGTCACTCCCTAATGAACTAGAGAATATGTCTCGTACATACGATTTACCTTCTCACTTGCCGACGAATCAATCTCCTGAAAAACCGAGAATGACGACTCCATTTAATTTAACTACAGAGCTTTATGGAAAGATAACCCACCCTGTAGAACATATTTTGTCGGACATACAAATCACTGATGGGCTGAATATTACAAAACTCCTAGATTTTCTTAAGCATCTTTTACAATTAAAGGATCTGCGACAACTAAGAGATGACCGGATTTTACAAGTAATTTTACCTAAATGTAGATCTCATTTAAAAGATCGTGTGTTAGAATCCCTGAGGCATAATCACCCAGTAGAAGAACTTCATACAACCCTAATAAGACATTTCATCCCCACCGGTATCTACGAAAAATTGAAGCGCAATCTAGTACTTCGTGTACAAGGAGCATACGAGAGATTAGCTCATTATATATCTGAAATAAGAGAATCTGCCTTATTGCTGCAAGTCAAATGGAGTGAACAACAGTTAGTAGACAATATCTTAGTCGGACTATCCCCCGAGGAGCGATCTCGCCTAGCACTCATGAAGCGACCAACCACCTTCACCGAACTAGAACTATGTTGTATATATTCGTCCAACGTCTGGTATTCTGACCAGAACAGACGCGTTTCTATGTCCCAGACTCAACGCAGAGATTCATTCCAAACTCTACCAATTGGAACAGATACCCGAACCTACCGCGATAAGCGATTCGTAAGTACATATAAAACCCAAAGCTACCCCCATATTTCATACTCTAGATCAAAACCCCGACAACCTACGAGCGAAGTAAATGAGGAAAGAAGATGTTATAACTGTGGAAAGGCCGGACACATTAGCAAGGTATGTAAACAAAAGCGCTACCAACAGAAAACCGACCAATCAAAAATCATGTGAAGCTGGAAGAACGAAAATCCTACGTCTTCCGCAGCACCAGAAGGAAAGGTAAAAACAATAATAATCATAGAGTAAAAATAAATAGAAATAAACGCATAGACCCTTACCTAACAAGATTTATTGAGAAGTGCAACACTATTGGTACATGTAAAACAAGTATCTGCCAACTACCCTATGTACAGATAGACCTTGGAGCAACGAATACCCTGGGTTTAATTGATTCCGGATCTACCCGTAGTATAATTAGTCAACAGTTAGCCACCGTATTAGATAGTCATAATCTGATTAAACGTAGCCACAACGTGAACATAAAGTGTGCCACTGCAAATAAACAAAACCTAAAGATATCGCGCAGTATTACGGTGAAATTAAAAATAAAGAATTTTACTTGGTATATTCCCCTACTAGTAGCTGAAGTGTTAGGACAAAACTTAATATTAGGCGCGGATTTTATAAGTAAAACTGGCTTAATCCTTGATATGTATGCAAAACAATATTTCTTCAGATTTGATCGTACTCGAAAATATCAGTTCGACTCCGAGTCAAGTAACGACGTTAATTGTGAAGCCTCAACTATTCAATCAGAGCACCAAGAATCTAGTCTGAGTCATTTAAAAGGAAATGAGAGACTAAGAATTCAAAATTTAATAATGGAATTTTCTACAGTACTCACTCCCAAGTTAGGATTAACCCATTTAATGGAATATAAAATAAATCTTAGTGACAACAAGGCAATACGACTTCACCCATACAAATTATCACCTCCCAAGATGGAAATAATGAGAAACCACATTAACAAACTCCTTGATCAGCACGTCATTGAACCGTCAACTTCTCCATACTCATCACCTGCATTCCTAGTACCAAAAGGAACTGACAAACATAGACTAGTCGTGGATTATAGACAGCTAAATAAGAGTATAGAATTTGAATCGATACCACTGCCCGACATTCACAGCGCGTTTCACTATTTTACGAAAGCGAAAATATTCACCATAATGGATCTCAACCAAGCATTCCATCAAATCCCACTAGCTGAGGAATCAAAACATTTAACTGCTTTTGCTGTCCCATTTAATCTATATCAATTCACTAGAGTACCATTCGGTATATCACAAGGAAGTTCAGTAGTAGCAGACTGTTAGAAAGAATTTTTCATGATGTTAAATTTAAATTTGTATATCACTATCTCGACGATATAGTAGTATATAGTGAGTCAATGGATCAACATATTGATCACTTGCGTGAAGTATTATCCAGGTTAAAGAAAGCTGGACTAACGGTATACCCGAGTAAAGTTAATTTCGCAGTAAATCAATTCTCCTTCTTAGGTCACATAGTATCTGCCGAAGGTAAGGTTAGCATCGATCCCGAACGTACACGCGCAATCCGATAATTCTTACCACCGAGAGACGCCAAAGGTATAGCTCGATTTTTAGGTATGATTAATTATTTTCATAAGTACATACCCCACGTAGCGGATATAGCAGCCCCATTGAATGCTTTAAGAAAGAAAGGAGCGAAATTCGAGTGGACTACTCAACACCAAGAAGCGTTTGAAACACTTAAAGAAAGCATAATATCCCCACCGGTACTGCAGTTAGCAGATTTCAGTAAACCATTTGTCGTACAGACCGACAGTTCGAGTGTAGCATTAGGATCCGTAATATACCAGGAAATCAATAATACTAGACTCCCGATCAGCTATGCATCCCGTACATTGACCGACCAAGAAAGGAAGTTCTCAGCCTACGAACTTGAATGTTTAGCCGTAGTATTCGCCTTTGACAAATTCAAACCATTTTTGGAACATAAGGAATTTCTACTAGAAACCGACAATCAAGCTTTGTCATGGTTATTGAACCACCCAAAACAGTTAGGTCGTATCGGAAGATGGGTGTTAAGATTGAATTGCTACAAGTTCAAAGTACAACATATTCGTGGTACTCAAAATGTAGTAGCCGATACTCTATCCCGCATGTTCCACCTACCCAATACTAGATCTGGCGAAGAAAATGTTGAAACCACTACCGTTAATACGCTAATTACTAACTTTCCCCTTGCATTTAAGGATATCGCATACCACCAACAACAAGATCCGAAATTGTGCAAAATAATAGAACAAATACAAAAAGGAAATTATTCTGACAAATATAACTTGAGTAAACGAGTACTTTGTTTTAAAAAGGCAAACGGAAGATTACTGAGAATAATCGCCCCGGAAATAATCAAACCTATGCTAATGGAATACTACCATTCATCGACCATTGGAGCTCATGTGGGAATTAGGAAAACTATACATCGTATTCGCAAAGAATACCATTGGGAAAACATGAACAGTGAGATAAAAAAGTTCGTGAAAGAATGCGAAATCTGTGCCCTGAGCAAGCCAGCAAGAATCAGTCAAGTAGGAAAATTAATCTCAGAGATACCCACAACTCCTTTCTCGAAGATATATATAGACTATTCTGGACATTATCCCCGTTCTAAATCCGGAAATACCATGCTATTAATTTGTGTAGACTCCTTCACTAAATTCGTGTGGATGTATCCTATGCGACGTGCATTAGCATCTACGACAATAAAAATTCTACAAGAAAGACTATTTAAGGATTACGGTACGCCCTTAAACCTAATATCTGACAAAAGACCTCAGTTTAAGTCGAAAGAATTTAACGACATGTGTTTTAAATTAGGGATAAATCATATTACAGTACCGAGTACAGACCGCAAGGAAACCTAGCAGAAAGATACTTGCGTAACTTAAAATCAGCTCTAATATCTTATCACGCTAAAGACCAGACAACCTGGGATCAAAATGTATCGTGGATACAATTTGCGTTCAACTCAGCGTATCATGAAGGCCATAAATCAACACCATTTGATTTACTGTACAAATATAAACCCAACCATCCGTTAACCACGAAATGGAAAATCCATGAGTTATTGCCCCATGACATGAATACGAATAACGTGAGAAAAATATGGAACGAAGCTCGTGCAAATTTGAGAGCGAATTTACAAAAATCACGGAAATACCATGAGCGGAATAATAGGCAAATAGAATATAAGGTAGGTGATTTAGTAATGTATAAAACGCATCCAATGAGTAAAGCCGTTGATAGGACCACTTCCAAACTATCATACCGATGGTGTGGCCCCTACAAAATTCATAAGTTCATCACCCCCTTTACTGTAGCTCTGTATGAACCCAATACAGAAAATTACGTTCGCAGAAGCCATCTGTCTCAAATAAAAAAATGTTTTTCGTGTCAAAATACAGAAGCACGACTACGAGAAAGATAGCAAACAGAGAATACTATTTAAGTATTGAGAATAAAAAAATGTTGTATATACTTATACAGGAATACGATAAGATTTTGCAACATCATATATCGTAAATGAATATAAACTCAAAACCCTCGTACGAATAATAGCGAGGCCTGATCAACCTTAGCTAATGTCCTGCGAGAATCATATAATAAATGAGAAGTCAGCTGACAAGTGACGAGAGAGAGAAAGAAAAAACAATCAGAATGATCACTGTTGCACACCACTATATAAAAATTATTCCGATTAGCGCTTTCAAACTTCACAGCCCATCGTCAGATCGAAATAGCTATTTCGATCTGACAATGGGCTGTGAAGCTTGAAAGCGCTAATCGGAATAATTTTTATATAGTGGTGTGCAACAGTGATCATTCTGATTGTGATTTCAACCACTAACACAAATTTCTTCATTAAAAGAAAGAAAAAAGAAAATAATCCCTACCGCAGTAAACTAAAAGTAATTCGATTGTTATTACAATACGTGATTCTTATTAGTAACATACTCATGAGTAGAACTCCGTAAAACGAGTGATGAATTCAAGCAAAAAACCGGTAGTAGATGTAAGAATTAAATATAAGGGAGATTTATGTTTTTGTGTATTTTATATGTAATAGATGATTAGAAGTTAAATATTTTGTATAAATTGTAAGATAATCAATTGATAGATAAAAATAATCTGAGAGAGAGAAATTTCAGTATGAAATTCTGTCCCCGAAAGGCCAAAAATATATCCTAGAATACAAGGAGCGGAAATGGCACTACAAAACGAGGTGGTCCTTGGCTAGTATTAGCATCTACGCCTACTGGATACTGTCTTAAGAAAATCAATGCCCAACAGTCTAATGCCACTCCAAACAGCTTCCTCCTTCATTGTGTTGTAGGACGACCTTTCCCGTTGTTGTCGAGCAGCATGTTTCCTCACCTGCCGTATTTGTCCACGCGTGAGGACAACAGGAAGTTTTATTTGTGTAGCTCATACAATTTTCATTGATTATTTGTCACCACCTTCCATTGCCATTTCTCATTTTCCTCAACAAATAATAAATTATTCACTATAAAACGAAATATAGTATAACGATAAAAGTCATAAGGCGTTAAAGACTATACAATAGTAAAGACACTTCCAACGGTTTGCAATAAAGAGCTATGAAAGATGCTATTCTCTAAAAGGAATAAGTTATATAAACCTGTTCCGGCAGCCATCTCATCCTCGGACGACCCACGTTTCTTCTACCAATGGCTTTATAGTTTAGTGCCGCTTTCGGCAACCGATCCTCTGACATCCTTTGCAGATGATCCCACCATTGTCTTCTGTAAGTTGAAATAATTATATTTATGTCCTTTACATCGAGTTCTGCTCTACTATCTTCATTCCTTAGTCTGTCTTGCAATGTATAATTTAAAGTGTTGAGAAGAAAATGCATTTGAACACTTTGAATCTTGCCGCATTCTTTTTTTATCATGACCCGCGACTCATTCGCATAAATCAACGTGGGTATTGCAATTGTCTTATAAAATATAATCCTTATGTTTTCTCCTGTTTTATTTCTATTATTTCTATTAATCGAACCACAAATATTCCTAAATTTTTTTATCTTCTCAAATGTATCATATTCCGATTCATAGCTTACTGCACAGCCAAGATATTTGAAACGGTTCACTTGTTTTAAAGTGCTGTAGTTTATAACTATCTTAGCCCTCTCTGGATATTTACCTATAAAGGCCATGGTTTTGGTCTTTCTTACTGAATTTGTCAGTGTGTACTCTCTTGCCACTTCTTGTAATTGAAACATAGCTCGTTGTAAATCATCCTCATTTTCTTGAATAATGTGCCATTCGCATATAGCAGGGAACCCATACAAATTGATTTGTTTAGCTGTATTCCCGAAGTCACTCTGGATTTCCACGCTCTCAATATCTCATCAATGTATCTGCTACGATAGATCCTATTCACAAAATGTTTAGTTCGGCCAAAGCCGTTGCCGCTTCGCCAAGGATGAAGAATAGGCAACTTAATCTCGCATGTAAGCGGGTACTCGTGCGAGAAATTGGTTGTTAACGTCGCGTCACTTCCCTGTGTGTACTGTAAATAGCAACTGAAATACTTTTCTTTTTTTCTTGAGTAGAGGAGTCGAGTTGCCGTCTGCCAATGTTGACTACAATATCCCTGGGGAATATCGCGCGTCCGAGTCCTTTCCCTATTAAGATTTCCGAGAAAAACTTTCATTTCTCTTTTGGGCTCATTTCTTGTTCGCTGAATTGGTGTGCAGAGAGACAAAAAAAGAACGAAAAGGCATAAAAATGTCATACATCAAATAATGTTTCGTTTCTGTCATGCCAAGGTTACATCAGTATTTAGATACGCAGTGAGCCTGTACACGCACGAAGTTTAATGTCATACATCAAATAAAGTTTCGCTTCTGTCATGCCAATTTTACATCAGTATTTAGACACGCAGTAAGCCTGTACACGCACGAAGTTTTATCAGAGCGTTTAATGTCATACATCAAATAATGTTTCGTTTCTGTCATGCCAAGGTTACATCAGTATTTAGATACGCAGTGAGCCTGTACACGCACGAAGTTTTATCAGAGCGTTTAATGTCATACATCAAATAATGTTTCGTTTCTGTCATGCCAAGGTTACATCAGTATTTAGATACGCAGTGAGCCTCTACACGCACGAAGTTTTATCAGAGCGTTTAATGTCATACATTAAATAATGTTTCGTTTCTGTCATGCCAAGGTTACATCAGTATTTAGATACGCAGTGAGCCTGTACACGCACGAAGTTTTATCAGAGCGTTTAATGTCATACATCAAATAAAGTTTCGTTTTTGTCATGCCAAGGTTACATCAGTATTTAGACACGCTGTGAGTCTGTACACGCACGAAGTTTAATGTCATACATCAAATAAAGTTTCGTTTCGGTCATGCCAAGTTTACATCAGTATTTAGATATGCAGTGAGACTGTACACGCACGAAGTTTAATGTCATACATCAAATAAAGTTTCGTTTGTGTCATGCCAAGGTTACATCAGTATTTAGACACGCTGTGAGTCTGTACACGCACGAAGTTTTATCAGGGCGTTTAATATCATACATCAAATAAAGTTTCGTTTCTGTCATGCCAAGTTTACATCAGTATTTAGATACGCAGTGAGCCTGTACACGCACGAAGTTTAATGTCATACATCAAATAAAGTTTCGCTTCTGTCATGCCAATTTTACATCAGTATTTAGACACGCAGTAAGCCTGTACACGCACGAAGTTTAATGTCATACATCAAATAAAGTTTCGCTTCTGTCATGCCAATTTTACATCAGTATTTAGACACGCAGTAAGCCTGTACACGCACGAAGTTTTATCAGAGCGTTTAATGTCATACATCAAATGATGTTTCGTTTCTGTCATGCCAAGGTTACATCAGTATTTAGATACGCAGTGAGCCTGTATACGCACGAAGTTTAATGTCATACATCAAATAATGTTTCGTTTCTGTCATGCCAAGGTTACATCAGTATTTAGATACGCAGTGAGCCTGTACACGCACGAAGTTTAATGTCATACATCAAATAAAGTTTCGTTTCTGTCATGCCAAGGTACATCAGTATTTAGACACGCAGTGATCCTGTACACGCACCAAGTTTTATCAGAGCGTTTAGTGTCATACATCAAGTAAAGTTTCCTTTTGTGTCATTCCAAGGTTACATCCCTATTTAGACACGCAGTGAGCCTGTACACGCACGAAGTTTTATCAGAGCGTTTAATGTCATTTTCATTTACATAAAAAATTATGTCTTTATTATTCTACATTTTTGTCGTCTTTCGAATTACTCTTCATCGATTGTCACCTTACTATTTGTCACCTTATCTATAATATTGTAACAATATTCAGCGTTTTACTTCCATGTTCCATAAGGAAATGGAAGTATGGTGATGGCAAAAAAATCGTGTTCGAGATAATTGCAGATTCTGATTGTACTACCCTCAAAACATGAAACAATGTCATTTTTCGAAAAGTGTCTGTGTGTCTCTGTGTAGAATTTTATCTATGGCAAACGATAAGAGCCGCAAATTCAAACAGAATCAAATAATGTTTTGCATACAGCCCTGAATTGTAGAGTACTCAAGATCTTTTGTTTTTGGTGAAGATCAGTTAAGGGAAAGGGGTAGTTTACCAGCAACGTTTTATGTTTTAACAAGGGTAATTTTTTTTATGACGAACGATAAATGCCGTAAATTCAAACAAAATCAAATAATTTTCTGCATACCTTCCTGAATTATAGAGATCTCAAGGTTTGTTTGTTTTAGTGAAGATCAGTTGAGAGAAAGGGTTAGTTTACCTGCAACATTTTATGTGATAACAAAGGTAATTTTTATTATGACGAACGATAACTGCCGTAAATTCAGACATAATCAAATAATATTTTGCATACATCCATAAATTGTAGTGACCTCAAGGCTTGTTGATTTTGGTGAAGATCGGTTAAGGGAATGGGGTAGTTTACCAGCAACATTTTATCTGATAACAAGGGTAATTTTTTCTATGACGAACGATAACTGCCGTAAATTCAAACAGAATCAAATAATTTTTAAAATATGTTCCTGATTTGTAGAGGACTCAAGGTTTGTTGATTTTGGTGAAGATCGGTTACGGGGAAAGGGTAGTTTACCTGAAACATTTTTGTTGTAACAAGAGTAAAGTACAGTACTTAATTTTGATAAATAAAGTATCCTGATATGAAGACCTTAATAATCTACTGTAGAAACGTAAATGAAATATCTGTAAACGAAGAGACTAGTTGAACGGGGTTGGGGTAATTTTCTGTAAACGGAAATTATAGTTGAAGGGGGAGGGTATAATTTTGTTTATCTATGTACTACGTTATCGGCTACAAAGAAGTAGTTTGTTGTTAAAATTCCTTCCCGGCCTGTTTGGCCGTAGACCAATGTTTTCTGAAAAACCAGACGTCAGACGTTTCGGCAGTGCCATCGACTTCCATCATCAGTGAAAATCGAGTGCGATAACGTGAGGTGCTATACGTTAGTGACCACAGTACTGTGGTTAAGGCTGAAGCAGTAAGTAGAAAGAAGTAGTTTCTATGGAAATATTTCATTTCGAAAATGATTTTAAATATAAATCTTAGAACATGGAAGTCATGTATGGTTCTCCATACCGATATTTTGTTCATATGAGATCAATTGAGAACATTAAAGTTAATTGAGTGTAGTTATCTATTACCTCTAAAAACAGAACAGAACTTCAAATTTTGTTAATTATGTATAAGTGTATCCACACAAGCGTATTGAGACAGATGTCGGTTACAGAGTTACTTACGTGAGACACGGAAAGCATGTCTTGTTCAGTTACTTGCGGCAGAGTGCGTTGGCTCCACTGGCGAGATGCATCTAAATGACGAACAATTTGTGATAACCGAACAACCCCATTTCTTATATTTACATGTTTATTGAGTAATGGTTTCATTATATGTAATTATTAAGGTATCTTATCCTTCAAAATAAAGTACTTTATTCGACATCAGAAAGGTAGTTTTCAAAAAATTATCCCCTCCCCCTCCAAATACCCTTTACATTTATAGGTATTTGATCTACCTTTCTGCGGTAGATTATTATGACCGTATTTTCAGGATACTTTAATTATTAAAATGAAGTACTTTACTCTTGTTAAAACGCAAACCGTTACTGGTAAACAACCCCTCCCCTTAACCGATCTTCACCAAAATCAATAGGCCATGAGTCCTCTACAACTCGGGCACATATGCAAAAATTATGTTATTCTGTTTGAATTTTCGACAATTATCGTTCGCCATAGAAAAATTCTACATACATACAGATAGACAGAAAGACAGACAGACACATACACACGCGCGCGCGCGCACACACACACTTTCGGAAAGCGACTGTTCTTTCTGTTTTGAGGGTGGTAAAATCAGAATCAACCTTTATCTCGAACACGGTTTTTTCGCGATCAGCATACTTCCATTTCCTTATGGAACGCGGAAGTAAAAACAGTAACATAAAAGAGTAGTTCATACTTTACATTAATCTGGTGCACGTTAGGTATAGTAATACCGGTCGTTCAATATTATACGTATACTGTATATTGCATTTCTGTGTGTACGCAATCAATCACAGAGCGGACGTCAATAAAGAACGGACACGTATATTGGTACAGAAAGTGGAGTGTGCAGCGCCCCCACACGGCGTGTGTCAAACCCGACTTCCTTATTACGATAAATAAATCACGAGTACATACTAATCCTGCAAATTCTGAAAACATTCCATCCGATATAATGTCCTATACTGATCGAATTTACACATATCAGAAAAAGTCACTGTAACCACTTCAATAATTAAAAGAATGGGAATTATTTTCTTCTTCTTCTTGTTTTTCTTCTTCTTCTTCTTCTTCTTCCTCGTCATCCTTTTTCTAATTTTTTCTTCTATTTCTCCTGCTGCTACTGCTGGTCCGCCTACTCCTCCTCCTCCTCCTCCTCCTCCTACTACTACTACTACTATTACTACTACTACTACTAATACTACTACTATTACAACTCCTTCACCACCTCCTACTCTTCCTCCACTTTCCACTTCACCTCATTCTTCTTCTTCTCAACATCCTCCTTCTCCTCCTTCTACTTTTTCTTATATTTTGCCAGCTGCTGCTGCTGCTGCTCCTCCTCATCCACCTTCTCCTCTTCCTTCCCCTTCTCCTCCTTTCCCTTCTTCTTCTTCTTCTTCTTCTTCTTCTTCTTCTTCTTCTTCTTCTTCTTCTTCTTCTTCTTCTTCTTCTTCTTCTTCTTCTCTTCTATATATTTTTCTTTTAACGATTTCATTAATTAAAGATATGTTGTTCTTTTTCTTTGTCATCCTCTCTTTAAAGGCGCAACAGACTTGTCTGGATCCAAATATCCCGGTATGGTAACAGGACGTACGTCCAGTGCCATTGAAATGTTTCTATATAGTAATATATTGCTGCGCTGAGAAGGTATAGATACAAAACCATGCGTGGCTGCGTGACGCTTTCTACGCGTTACTTCAGCGGAACCATTATGGAGTGTTCTCCCACGCCGCGCCTTCCAGATGTCGATAGACTATTCTGTCACATCATGGTCAGTCTTATCACGTACTACGTTATACGGGCTGAGAATTGAAGCGCACTTTCGAAGTCAGCCAGTTTCAGATTGCGCAGCGAAACGATAAAAATTCTTGGCAGTTGTAGCGTAGTAGTAGTAGTAGTAGTACTAATAGTAGTGGTAGTAGTAGTAGTAGTAGTAGTAGTAGTAGTAGTAGTAGTAGTAGTAGTAGGAGGAGGAGGAGGAGGAGGAGGAGGAGCAGCAGCAGCAGCAGCAGCGGGAGTAGGTTAGTAGTAGTAGTAGGTCGTAAGTTAGGTTAAGTTAATACTGTAAATCGTACCGACTGCAAGGGCCATCGTGTTTGAACAGTAGAATGAAGTAACTGAACAACAGACGAATCGTTAATTACAACTTAAGTTACATTACGGGAAACGTTTCTACAGAAAATAGTAAAGTGGCAAGATCAAAGGGGTCGAGTCCGCTTTTAAGCGCCCTACACACAATCATTTCGCGACAATGATCGTGTTTAGGGGGACAATACGATATGAGCTCACACCAAAGTGACGGAATGATGAAATATCATCAAGTTGTACGCATGACATCATGTAGAAGTGAGCGTGTGTAAGAGTCAGCTCAGTTCAGTCCTTTACACTCAGAAACTAGTTAAACAAGTGTCTTCATATATCCTTAAATAATTGTGCCAATCTTTAGGATGTAGTTTTAGCTCCGTCAAAATATCTATTTAATTAAGTTGTGTTTGTGATTATAATCACAAACAGAATTATCACTGTTTGCACACCACTATAGAAAAATTATTCCGATTAGCGCTTTCAAGCTTCTCAGCTCATCGTCAGTTCGGAAATAACAACAAAAGGATAAAACCAACTGTTCACACCCACACCCGCCCCACTGTCCACACACACTCCCGCAAACAAGCTATAATTCAAATGTCCCTTCCCAACCTCCGAGCCCTGTCACCCCCGTCTGTACAGTTACATATTTTTCTAGCACATTCCTTGTGTTTATGTATGTGTGTGTGTGTGTGTGTGTGTGTGTGTGTGTGTGCTTTTTAAAACCTAACCTTGTAAAGCCTTTCTCATTCACACTTGTGGGCTACGAATGTGAATGAGAAAGGCTTTACAACGTTAGGTTTTAAAAAGAATGTACACACACACACACACACACACACGCACGGACATACAACACATAAACACAAGGAATGATCTAGTAGAAAAATATGTAACTGTAGTGACAGTGGGGCGGGTGGGGGTGTGAACAGTTGGTTTTATCCTCTTGTTATTTCCGATCTGACGATGAGCTGAGAAGCTTGAAAGCGCTAATCGGAATAATTTTTCTATAGTGGTGTGAAAGAGTGATAAGTCTGTTCAAAATATGTATGTCTGAATATTTTGATCGTTTTGAAAGCGAATCTTTAACGCACAGTTCTCGTTTATTCTTTTTTCTTTCTACAAGCGCACAGGCTACCCCCCCCCCAATAGCAATTCCTCTTCCGCTGACATGATAAACTACAAAACCAACTTTCGGCACAACACACAATTGCGACTACACAACGAGTGCGTTCCAACAGAAGACGGCCGTAGACTGATGTCATACCGATATGACACATCGATGTGATCGTGTAGAGGCAACGAATCATTTTAGTGTGATGTGGCACATTGAAAGGAACACACTTATGTGACACACAGAAACAGTCAGAGCCCGTTGGAATAACCCAAGGCGTTCGGCAGGGTTGCAGTCTTTCTCCTGTCTTACTTAATATCTATACAGACGATGCCATAAGGAAAGGGAAATTCAACACTCCAAAGGATTATACTTAGGAAAACGATTTTATTTAAATATTTTAATTTATGCAGAAGATCTTGTGATCATTCTAGAGAATGAAAATTATCTCCAAAGGTTATTGTTTTATTGTACTAACATTTTAACAGATTAGAATCAAACCATTTCCTTATCTAAAACCAAAGTTATGGCTTTTTCTGGAGCAAATCATATTAGAACAAAGATTGTCATACAGGACTTGGCAATAAAACGGGCGCCAGATTTCAAGTATCCAGGGTGCAGCATTACATATCAAGATGATAAGGAGTTTGAAAGCGAAACTAGTCTTTTCCAGTCGCTTTGTGGACGCAATTGAAATATTATGATGTAATGGTCATACCTCAACTAATGTATGGTAGTGAGACTTGGATTAGAAAGGCCAAAGATATATTTAGAATTCACGGAGCGGAAATGATGTTCTTGAGAGCTGTAAAGGATTGTACCAGGAGAGACCTGATCAGAATTAGAAATGATCAGATTAGAATGGAGCTAGGCATAGCTGAAAGCGTAAATGAGAAAATCTCCCCGTATAAAACGGAGTGTCAGTTACACGTAGAAAGAATGGGTTTAACTAGATTTTCAAGAAGAACCCTTGACTATCATCCAGTGCGGAAGAGAAGTGTGGGTAGGCCCCGTAAACGATGGTTGGATGAATTCCATTGAGACTGGAACAGGCTACTAGCTTCAACGGTAAAGGATGACGACGACGACCGAAATAGTCGTGTGTAGGCCGCTTCAAATGTGTAGGCACACTTGACTCCCGCCGTATTGAAATAAATACACTAACGAGACACTGAAGACATTTGTAAATGATTAATAGATATAAAGAGCGTTAAATTGGTCGGAATTTTAAATGTGTACTGGAATTAATTCCGTGACCAGAATAGTGTATCGTTTAAAAATATCATCATATATCAATAGATACTGTGTGGGATTTCTCCATACTACGTATTTTTCCAGTGAAAACTGATTGTTTTCACAAACGTATGTTACCAACGTAGACGAGAGCAGCAATTAAACTCTCTCTGTACAGGTTTATTATTAGATTTTCAGTACCGACAGTGTTTGGTTTAGCAACGAGAGTTGTTCCCTCTGAATACCACAATGACGTGGTAAAACCGAGTTTCCTTCTGTTATGTTTTTACAAGAGTTCACAAAGTTTCGGTGGGCCGCAAAAGTTCCACGTTTTGCTGAGTACTTCAAACTTTATTGCGGAAACATGAAACTACTACCGGCTTCCGTAATGCGGTTAACCTGCACAAAGCTAACAGCTCAGAATTTTTGTTCATTTTTACGAATAGACCATTAGTGAATAAGTGTATTTACATTATGCCATACTGTATCAGTATTTATTATATATACATTATTCTTGTATACATTTATTATTATTATTATTATTATTAATATTATTATAAGAAAACTATGTTATATATTTTTTGAATGTTTTACAGTGTTTCTATAGTTTAAACTACCATCATTATATTATTAGAAATTAACATTACTTTATATTAATATTAATATATCAATATAATATAAAATATATAGTAATAATAAATTAACCATACAAAATTAGCCCCTTATTGTTAACATATGAATTTTAATGAAGAAATTTGTGTTAGTGGTTGAAATCACAATCAGAATGATCACAGTTGCACACCACTATATACAAATTATTCCGATTAGCGCTTTCAAGCTTCACAGCTCATCGTCAGATCGGGAATAGACAGGAAATATGTGAAACCCAACCCTTCACCTCTCTCCCCCACCCTGCTCACCCACAACAGAGGGGTGAAGGGTTGGGTTTCACATATTTCCTGTCTATTCCCGATCTGACGATGAGCTGTGAAGCTTGAAAGCGCTAATCGGAATAATTTGTGAATAATTTGTATATAGTGGTGTGCAACAGTGATCATTCTGATTGTTAAGATATGAATATTAAGAAATATATTAATTACATTGATAATTATTACTCTATTATTTTAGCATATATATAGTTATATAAAGACATTTTATATATATACATATATTGATAATATGTAGTCTATAGCTAGCAATTAATGATGGAAACGTACAGAGGCTGCATATATTCAAACCCCGTGATAGACAAAACAACAGCTCAATCAATTCTATTGACTCTATGCCAGTTATTGCGTTATAACTAGATAGTGTACTCTGTTATTTTTATACTTTATTTTGCTTTTCAAATTTTTCTACTAAAATTCTCTTATAACGTTTATTCAGGCGCGCAGTTTAAGACACAATCTTATAATTTAGTCATAAGTATTTATTAGTAGGCTACACTTGATGTTTTTTGCTGGTAAGCAATGGTTACATCACTTTCACATTATCATATCGTGGGGTTAGTGGTAAAGTTACCCAAGTCCACTTAATAGAAAACTAAAATTAATAAAGCTATTATTTCTTAGACTTTTATATAGAATGGACAACAATAGGTTAACAAAACACATCTTCAAATATCTGTGGAGAAGAAGTCAACATCAAGTTGGATTAAAGAAGTCAAAAAGGATTTAGGAAAAAAATAATCGCAAAAGAAGCAACTGAAAGAGAAGATTTTCGGGGAAAAGTGGTAAAAATGGAAGGAGTCCAGGGTAGGAGAGAGAAAAACGCAGGTTCAAAGTAGACTGAAGACAGGAAGAAGAAACACATTGGAAAGATGAATGAATATTGGAGAAAAAGAAAAGAACAAAGAATAAAGAATTGAAATTGGCATGTAATCCTTAGATGGCCGATACAAAAAATAAAAAAATAAAAATAAATTAAAATGTGTTTTTTGAAACATCATTGGACTTAGGTTGTTTTACCACTAATCCAACAATATATATGGCTGAATATAAAAAGTTATTTACAATTTTAAATAGGCTATATGACTGTGAAAAAAGCAAAGTCTGCTGAATTAAATTAAATGTATTGGAACAGCTACTATAGAAGAATAATAAATTAATACGCATTATACCAATTTTAGAATTATCATGTTAATTAAAACGTATGCTTCGGCGAACGGTCAGTATATTATATATTTTTTTCACTGATCGTTATTTTATTTTATTTCTTGTTTAGAAAATGTTCCTTTTCATTGCTCAAAATAACAAAATTATGCCCATTCGTCAGTTAAATAAAACGCAAAGCAGTATCAAAGGATTTTCAAATGGCCAGTTTGTAAAGATACCCCTTTTTTAAATTAAATATTTAACAGAGGATTAAAGCAACAACATTATATGCCCTAAATGAAGAAAAAACAAAAGCACGTTTAAGAACTGAAGAAAAATTATTAAATTAATTTTTAAGCGACGACTGGTCTGTACGGCAGAGAACAAAGAATAAGTTCCATTTAACGTGATCTAATTTCTTTACTAATACAAATTCTTTGAAGCCTTTGTTGACGATTTTTTGCCATGATGTCTTGGGAAAGGAAACCTATTTGGTTGTTTTTGAAAAAAAGGAAAAAAGTATAATTCATTATGTTATGATGCATGTGGCGTGCATGTAACCGCTGTTGTCGTCGGCAATAGTACTGAAAATATAAGAAAAAATATTAATTATATCACCGAATAAATACTTTAGTTATTGAATAATTTGAAATCCAAAATATTAGTAGGAAAACTTGAAGAAAAGCGTAGCATTGCTTTCGAACTGTTGGGCACTTGGACCGCCTGTGTTGCCGGCTCAGACATCGGCAATGTTTTATTGCGTACGATCATTGACCTCGTAGTAGTTGTTACTGTGGAGGTGGGATAGATATTCATCTACCCAATGTGTTGCCGCTGTATAAACCGGCAAAACGCTCAGGTCGTTTTCGGAACTGACGTGCAGCACATACTATTTGTGTTTTGTTCCGTTTAGTCATGTATTTCTCTGGTTGTTTTTGTTCATTTTAATTCGCTTATTTGTGCCCTGATTTATTCTGTGTAAGTATTATGAGAGTCAGATCCCGTTAAACCGGGACACTCTTTTTTCCAGCAAATGATAGAAAATGCTCTAAAAGAGAACACTTGTTCAAGAAAACATTCGAATTAATTTTTAGGTTAAGTTTTAGGCCTATCACAACCGGTTGTGTGCCCACACCACGCCAGTGATGTCCAGGGTGAGCGAGCACTCCTGCTGAGCTAAGTAGACAAAATACTCTTACGCTAATGAAATATATAGTGCTACCGCACCGCAGAGAGCGTAAGTGATTCTGGGCACGCGCGCCGCCACGCGTGAGATTGTTCTAGACGTTTACAGTTCATTCTACGTGGCAGAAGCACGTGGTGTTGCGGTCTTTTCTAGGTCACGCGAGATGCCTTTTCCAGACCTGACTACTCTACCGGAATCCATTGCCCGCTAGCTCGCTACAGTGCAACACGTCGGAGGTATCGATACCGGCTTTCGAAAAGGCCCAGTTAGTGTTAGCTGGCGATTTATTTAGTGGGGATCAAGTGACTGTTGCGGTTTAATTGGAAAGTTATCATTGTTTTAATTAGTATAAGGTAATAAGGTGACTTTTATTATTATGTGTTAGACAAATTAAACTTTAATTATTCTATAAGAGCGCTTTGTAGATTTATAACTTTTGTTTGTGTGTAAGTAAAGTTTGTATTTGGTGACTTCATTGTAACTTGGTCGTCGTTATTCTGTTTGCACTGTACCCACGGTTATCCGCCGTGACCGTTGTAACAGTAGGTCTACATGAACCGTTCACAGCATGTAACGATCTACTGAATACAGCACAGAATAAAAACGATTCACCTTCATTACAGTTGTCTGTACGTTTTCTTCTACTTATTCTAGGCAAGGACTAGGGAAATCACCTGTTCCCGTCTGAAACGAATACATCTGGTTCCTATAATTCTTTGTCTAATAGAATTGCAATCTGCCATCCTGCATCCTATTCAGTTAGGCAGAGCCCATCTCTCATTGTTTCTTGTAACACGATCTTTGATATTAAAAATATTTGGCTCTTTACAAAATCTTCGTTGTAGAGTCTATCTCTTTGTGTGTAGCGTTTACAAGATTACAAGAATCTCAACTAGAAGCATGAGAAGAGCCTTACTCAGATATTTTTTCTCGCCGAGACTCAAGTTTCGGAAACATATAATAAGACGGCACAGCTAGTGGCGCTGGCTAGACTTACGTAATAGCAGAACAGTCCGTTTTGTGAATTGTTTATATAAGTGGTTAAAGTGCAATTTTAGGGGTGTTATGAAAGGGTGTTTATTGTTTGTTACATTAAAGAGTAATAGCATTTCTGAAGCATTCCGATTGAGATCAGAAAGAGATTTGATAAGTATTTTATTTTGATCATGTTTTTGTAGGGGGAGTGAAACTTAACGCATCAAAAAAATGAAGAAAGGTACCTAGAGAAATGTGGTTGTGACGAAGAATAATTAATATGTGTGCATTAGTAAGAATACAATTAGAATGTGTAAAATAAACCTCTTCTTAACAGTCCGTAAAGGACCAAGCCATACCGCTCGGCTTTTGTGTTTAGTGTGACGGTTGCATGGCCAGTACAACGCGCCGCCAGCCGCTAGTTGCGGTATCCGCAGCCAGGAGGCGCCGCTGTTGTCTCTGGCGGCTACTCAGTTCTGCCTCACGACGTTGAGTGCACGCCGCACGGAGCCTACGCCGGGAATTGAACCCGGAACTACGAGAGCATCAAACGCCCGCGCTAGCCACTAGCACATCTGGAGGCTCGTACAGTAAGAATGTGGACTGACGCGAAATTATTGACGAAAGAAATATTTACAGCAAGAACAGGAGAGTAATGAAAACTGTTGAAACTAATAAGAAAAGAATAATATCTTGGTTAAGGCATACATTGCGTCTCCAACTGAGAATCATACAAGAAAAGATGGAAAGAAAGAAAGGACGGGGAAGATAAAAGGTTGGAATGGTCATAAACCAAAGAAGTGACATACAGTTGAAGTCAGATGTGCAGTACCCAGAGAAATAGAGTGCAGCCAGTTGAACTTGTAAGACCACATATGTGCTGTGCCGGGGTTTGGATGACCCGGCGTCGATATAAAAAACAAAATTCGGTATTATCGGGTGCCTTCTGCTTGGTGGCGCCACCTGGTGAGGGGACTCGTAATTAGCTTGACCGGTGAGATGCGCGGCTGGCTGGCGAAGTTAGTCCGCCGTCCGCTTCGCTACGTAACTTAACTTCAGCAGCGTATCTGCCCTTCGAGTCGGCAGAGTTTTTATTGTGGTTTCTGTTTCATCTTTATGGCTAAGTAACAGCCCTTAAGACCTACCGGGTTCCCGAAAGGAGTCGGAGACGTGACCGACGCATGATGTACTGTCGTCATCATCATGCTCTGAACCGCTGAAACTTCGTTCTGCTCGGAGGGAGGCATCGCAGCTGGATACAACCATGGACCGCCTGCATCATATTAGATGATATTTACTCATTTTCTTTATTCAAACCTGGCCGGCAGAAAACACTATGTGAGGTGAATGTAACACTATCAGATTAACTTTATAACGTGACACAATGTAATCGGGTGTATGTGTCTGTGAGACAGTTTCAATGTAACATTAATGCAATGATACCGTTCACACAAGTATAATTGTAAACTGGCCAGTGGGAGGGTTCCAGGGTGCTTTCTTTTATTCTGTATGATGGGTACAAAAGTTGGGAAAGAGGCAGTTTTTCAATTAAGTATTGGGGTATGGTTTTCATTATGTGCCGAACCGGCGGGTTTGGATTCATTTCATTTTGGTTACTGAGTTTTCGCACTTAATTACCTGTTCTGCATACAAGGGCTGGGGGTTTTTTTTTTGTTCTGTTTAAGGGTTGTTACTTTTCTAAATTTCACAAATCAAAGGTAGGCACCTGTAGGTGCCATCTCATGCAGGTTTTGGACAGGTCATTCTTTGTCAAGTCAAGCATGTGCTGGTACACTCCTGCGGCCAGGTGCATTCAGCATCTCTTTAGATATATGTATATATTGATAAAAAATTAAAATTTTGTCTTTTTAATAAAATTGTACAGGCGGTACTTACATTTTAATTTACTGTTGCATATGCGGCTGTTATGCTCAAATTTAATTCTTTAAAATTTATTTTTTAATAAAATTAAAGCTCCTAGATATTTTTAATGAACGTATACAGGCTGTTCACTGATACTTGTATTTTGCAAGTTGTATTTTCTGGCCATCACGTGTCAAACCTGACTTTCTCAGATTTATCAATTGTTCAATTTTGTAAAATTTATGAAGGCTGTATATCGCCTTAATTGCAATTATGTTTTCTTTCATTATGATCTAGTCAGTATAACTAAACCTTTAGGTATTATTAAATTCTTGTGGCCAAATTTTTGTAAATGCTCTGTATTTTATGGAAATCCAGAAGTTTTACTTTTTTTGAAAAATTAGACAAATTGTAGTAATACTGTAACTTGTAATTATATTTTGCTATTATGGCCAGTTCAATTGCCTTTCGAATTTATAAATGTATATTTGAAATTAACGTAGAATTGTTACTGTTCTTTGGTAATTATGTTGGTGATTTTCTGAGGAAGCTATATGCTAGCTGTAGACATTATAAAAATGCATACTTGGTTTTCTTAGTAGATGATATCTGTTCACAATTAATAAATACTAGCGGTTGCAGGCATTTGATATTCCTGTATGATGGGGCGATGAAAGGAAATATAATACATAAGCGGGCCGCAGGGCTTTCATGAGTCTGAGGTGATAGTGAGTTATAATCGTGATTTGTTAAGTTTTCTGTGATGTATGTTCAGTTATGTGTGTTATGTGGATGAGTAAATATATTTGTACATATACATTTTATAATGTCGACATTTAATCTATTTGTAATACTAAAGGGGATTTATTGAATTAGCATGATTGATTTGAACTGAAGTTAAGATATAGATCTATATATATATGTACTTATGTTAATTATGGGGTCTTTATGTAAAGCGTTACAAAGGGGATTTAAACAATTTATATGATGTTGATCTTCTGGATAGTATGTGATATTTTAATATGTATATATGCAAGGATAATTTCAGATATAATAAAAGTTGTTATTGTCGGCTAACAGAGAGTTTAATTGCAAGTCCCGTCTCACTGGACCCAGCGCATTTTATGCTTCTTCTAGGCCTTCTGCCAAGTTCTAAATATCTAGTGGCCCCTCTTTAAAAAAAACAAAAAAAATATACATATATAAAGTACAAAAAAAAATAAAGAGAAAAAATAAAGAGGCGTTACAGTGCTTGTGAAGAAGAATAGTCAACATGAATAGATTGATACAGTAAAAAAGTATGCTGACGAAAAAGAAATATTTGAATAAGAAGTACTGACCTTACTTTAGAAGGCTGCTTTGGGTACTCCAAGTATTTTAAAGTTTTACATGAACAGGTTACTGGCCTGTTGCACAACCCTCTACTAGGAGGATCAGAAAATCTTCTGTTAGGGTTAACATACCTTAGCCGAGAGGCCTCTGTTTTGGGGTACAGGAGATTCGCTCATACCCTTCTCATTCTGAGATAGGATTTGGTGGCTTTGTATCAGTTATTCTGATACTAAAAGTTTCTTAGTATTTCCAGTGCTCACCTATCGGCATCAGTGAGCACTCTAAGATCCTAAGCTACCCAAAATTAAAAAATTAGAATTGAAAAAGAAACACACCCTAGCGTCGGGGTCAGAAAAGAACAACAGGCAGTCAAGAGAGACTAGACAGAAAAGACTAGAGGAAGGGATCTCACCCAAGACAAGTTGAAGCAAAGTGAGAATCCTGAACTATAAAGCCATTGGTAGAAAAGACGTGGGTCGTCCGAGGAAAAGATGGGTACCGGAACAAGTTTATATAACTTAATCCTTGAAGAGGAGAAAAAGAAGAAGAAGAAGAAGAAGAAGAAGAAGAAGAAGAAGAAGAAGAAGAAGAAGAAGAAGAAGAAGAAGAAGAAGAAGAAGAAGAAGAAGAAGAAGAAGAACTGATGAAAATAGGAAATGAATGAAAACTGCTGAAACTAATAAGAAAGAGAAAACTATTTTGGTTGAGGCATATGTTGCGACACCAGCAACGAACAGGAATCATACAAGAAAAGTGGAAGGGAAGAAGAAACATAGAGGAAGGGAAGGGAAGATACGGAGAATAAGAAAGGTTGAAATGCTTGGTAGCATCAGAAACTGAAGGAGATGTAGACAGATGAAAGCAAGTGGACAGAACTGAGAAAATTGTAGTGCTTCCAGTTGAAATCTGTCGTAATATAATTTTACTAAAAAAAAGGAGACGAACGCATTATAGTGTCTTAGATAATCATAAACGTAAAGAATAATTGTTATAAATGTTTTCTGTTTATTGTTATAAAGGTTTCTGTTTCTATTATGAAGGTTTTATTGTAATAATTTATTGAGGTTATTTTTTATTGTAACTGTAATTAAAGATGTAATTAACGTTCCCTCTGGTGTTAAATTATTTTTTCCATTGTGGAACACGACGATGCGTGCAACCGTTGTAATGATATTTTTGGTCTATAGGCCTAAATAAGAAAATTATAAATATGAAATAAAAACAATTCGTTCTCCGTTTGTTTGTTTGAAATACCCCGGCCTTTACTTAATTTCCAAATATTATCATTTCTCTCTTCCAAACCAACTGGCGCATGTCACTCAAATTATGACGCTTTTAAACTTATACATAATCCGCCGCAGGTTCGTGACATCTATTTTTTCCCGAATATATGGCGCTGTGTTTCATTCACTTTGTGAGCGGACTGCGGCCTAATTTAGAAATCTTTTGAGACCTGTACCACTGACGTATTTTCAGGCTTATTCTGTTTCGTGGAAGGTTTATATTGAGTTTTATTATCATAACATGGATAGATATAACTGCTGCAGGTCTGGTTGGAATTGTCACATGTCATTTAGCAGACTTGGCGCATACCCCAGAGACAAACACCATCCACTTTATGCCAAATTGTTGTTCTGTTCTGTCTAATAAGGTTCAGTTACAAATATTGATAAAGGACTAACTCAATAAGTTTCAGCTTACAGTCGTGTTATTTTTTCTCTTCTCTCTGTCAATATATGTGGGAATGTTTTTGACAATTTTTATCAATAGCAATTAACACATATGTACTATAAAATAATTCAAAAACAGATGTTCTGTTTTGCTAAAGAGGAGAAAATGGTAAAGTTAGAAAGCATATTGCTACGTTCAGTTGAAAAATAACAAAAGTGCCTAAACGAAAATGACTCTTAGCACGCGCAACGCTCTAAGCTATTCCAGGCGTATAGAGATCATTCTACGCGGCACAATTAAGTAACATTGTAGGTCATGAGAGATGCCCCTTCCAGACGTTACTCGACTATTCGACCGGAATCCAGGCTTGCTACGTCACTACAATACAAGGCGTTCGGAGTGTAAATACATGACGTCGAACCGGCCAGTTACAGCCCAGCGACATTAGAGTGAGGTTTCGGGTGTTTGTTATTGTAACTGGCGGAAAGTGTTTATTGTGTCAATTAGTCCAAAACTGTAACAAGGTGACATTTATTGTTGTCTGTTGGGCAAAATAGAAATTACACTGTTGCACACTACTATGTAAATATTCTCGATTAGCCCTTTCAAGCTTCACAGCTCATCATCAAATCAGAAATATTTAATTATCATCACCATCATCATTATCGGAGATATTTCCGATCTCATGATGAGCTGTGAGGCTTAAAAGCGCTAATCGGGAATTGTTTACGTAATGATATATAACAGCGTAATTCCTGTTCGTAATTTTAACAACTAACACAGCTTTATTAATTGTTGGACAAATCTAACTTAAAATTTTGTATAAGTTTGCTTTGGTTGTTTTCAACTGTTGTTTGTGTCAAATTAAGGTTTCTTATCAGCAACTTTATTGGTGTCAGTTATTCTGTTTCTACTGTACAACATAACGATTCGTAAGACAGTCCTATAGATGTGACACCATTTACAATAAACTGCTCCTATTTTTTAGGCCGTCGAAAGGGATGTAATGAGTAGAAAACGGCCCATTACAGTAGTTTAGATACTCTCCACTCTGAGTTGACTTTTCATGTTTTCAAACACAAAATCAATCATACGGACTAAAATCGTGGGATTAGAAGAGCTGGAATATTACATGAAGTCCTTTTTGGCTAAACACTTGTCCACGAAACTTGTGATACCATGTAGAGTGTTATCGTGTTGAAGCGTTGAGGAGTAAAATCGTGCAGCAAAATTTTATGAACACATTTTATGCTTTGAATTTACTTAATGCCCAATAAATGTTATCATCAAAAGATGATAGATAAATTACTACTACTATTAAACATTATAATATTTCGGACATTATACACCGTTCATAAAAAATCCTAAATACAACGTTTCGAACTATAAAAATCTGAGGTCGTCCTCAGGTGTACATAAATTATTACAACTTCATACAACTTACAATCCCGACATGGGTGACTGAACTCGCTAGTTAGCCATAAAGTACGGGGGGTAGTTAAACTTAAAGTTTGTTTACGAAAATCTTCCAGTCGTTTGGGGATAATTCTGCGAGAGCATCAAGAGTTGCGTAGCGCTCTGGATACTTCTAGATTACCCATGCCCCTTACAGACGTTTACGTAACTACTCTACCAGTATCCATGCATGCTAGCTCGCTACACTCCAAGGCGACACAGATGTATATACTGGACGTCTGAGCGAAACAGTGCACTTTACACTTGGCGATTTTAGAAGTGCGTTTCGCAGTTATTGTTGCGCTTCATTGGGAAGTAATGATTGCGTTAATTAGTGTGAAACTGTAATAAGATGACATTTATTGTAGTTGATGGACAAAGTTAACTTGAATTATTGTATAAGAGTGCCTTTTGTGTCTAATTAAAGTCTATAATTAGTGGCTTCGCTGGTGTCAGGTATTTTGTTTCCACTGTACCCACGACGATCAGGAGTAACCGTCGTAACAATATTGTTCAGTTCTATTTCTGTGACGTGAGGTAAAACATATGTTTACAAACCAAAAAATGGCTCTGTTAAATATTAAACGCTTACGAAGTTGATAATTTTTACAAATACAAACAAACATTATACCCATTGACTGTTGAATGTTGGCCTCTCAATGTTGTCATTACAGGAGAAAATAAATTTACTTTTATTATTTTTTTGGCAAACCTTGTATTCTATGTTGTCGTTTCTCTGTCATCTCCACTTCTTACGGCCGGTATCTGACTGGAAAACAAATCCTGGGCTGTTAGGCTGTGGTCCAACATTATTAAACATTATAGTTGTTATCAAATAGCTGGTCTATGATTACAACGCGATCACATAAACTGTACAGAAAAAATTATCAAATTCACATTGAAAAGAAAACCAGACGTTTCGGGTGTTCCTATGACGACGGACATCATCAGTGGTGCAGGATAGACGTAAAAGGGTATCGCGAGAGACTGAGATTGTGAATACATTTTACGGCAGGCTTCTTCTGTGATCTTTTATTCTAAAATGTTAAAAACAGCTGGTTAAATCACAATACAATTTCTCTTCTTTGGCACTACATCCCAACGTGAGCCCTGGCCTCCAACACCAATCTTTTGCAAAGTTCTATCCATTGTCATCTCGATGTAACCCCTCACATCCATTCTTCTGAGATCATCTAGCACATCATCCAACCATGTTATCCTAGCTCTTTCTGTTTTTATAGACTTGAGCACTCAAGATTTTCTTTGGCTGATCATCCATCCAATCTAGGTGACCTAGTCATTATATTCGTTGAGCATTTATGAATCTCACAATGTCCTCATGATTCAATAGCACATTTATCTCTTGGTTATTTCTTATTCTCCATGCATCGTTTTTAACCGGACCATAAACACGCCTTACGATCTTTCTTTCAACCCTTCTTAGTATTACTTGTTCTTTTTTTGTCAATGGCCATGTCTCGCCTCCATAAGTAACAACTGGGCTGATAAGTGTCTTACATATTTTTATTTTTTGTGTTACTACTAAAATGAGTTTGATTCTCAATAGTCTGCTATTGACATAGCACGCCCTGTTTCCTAATTGTATCCTGTCATGTATTGTAGAGTTTATGCAACCTTCATTATCTATTATTTTACCCAGAGCACAAATTCTCAGGTATCTATAAAACCCTGAATACGCATTGAATAGGAGAGTAAAACGATTGTTAGCTGTTACAAACCCGTGTACCAACGTCTCAAAATTTTTTTAATTTAATGATTCTACTGCGGGAAATTTAAGAATTGCACCAACGTTTTTATGAAATCTCGTAAATATATCCTACAAATACTGAGAATTTAATGCCAGACTTCGTATCAGCACAACGCATGCGGTGGGTTAAGGTGATCGGCTCCCAGCCAAACGCAATTACACGCCTGAACCAGCATCGTGAAAAGCACGCCCCAATAACAAGCTAACGTTTTTCATTTCTGTAACATAACGGTAAACGCATATGCAAAGAAGAAAATATTACACAATATCAAGGTGCGCTTTGTACCATCGTTTACACTCGTACAGGTAGGGGAGTGGTTGTATACAAAAGTCACTGATTCCAGAATATTTTGCAGTCGAAAACTATTTTTTGAATTAACAATTATCGATCGATAAAAAAATGTTTGTTAAGGGTTACAAGTGTATGCTTCATTTTATATTCATCTTGTCAATATGTTGTCATAATATTTTTTTCTTAGTCGTTGAATTTTGAACAAAAAAAATTTAGACTTACAAACGCACTCTTCGTCTTGTTATTTGAATTAGTAGTCTCTGTAATTTCGACTATGTCGTGCTTACTTGGTGAACTGCTACCTGTCATGTTCAGCAAGTAAGCATATCAGGTGGCATGATCCCAACAATCTTAATATCGAAAATGAGTGCAGGTACGGTTATTGAGACAGTACCCAAAATCGCTATCCAGCCATATTGGGCGGGCAGGCAGAACAAGTCATACACTTGACTCAATCCCATGACCGCAGCGTACCCATATCGATTGTAAATCGTGAACGAAACCAGTCTGCCAGGAAACACTAATTAACCATTAAATAATATGGTATTGTGTGAACACTTGAACCGCATGCCTGTTATCTGTCTACCCGTGGCTGCCTCGCGTTAACACCCTACTGGGAGGAGAGATGTCGCTAGACCGAGGAGGAAATGGGTTCCGGAACAGGTCCAGGGTCTAATCCTTGGAGTGGTGGTCGTGACGATGACGACGACGATGATATGGTCTCCAAGGATATCGAAGACAAAAATATAGCTTACGAGCGTTAGTACTGACAGTAAACATTAAGCGGGATGTGTTTTAATAATTTTCATTGTAAAAAATTACTTCTTCTTCGTATTCCATTCCTCTTCTACCGCAAGGTGTAGAGGTTGAGCAAAGGCTAGGGCCTTGGCTTCGAATAGAGTTATCTCGGGAGTACGAGTTATTGCCTCCTAAGCCTCCAAGCCTGCTTTGGAGTTGCTTCAGCTGCCCGTTCATATGGCTAAACCTACTTCCTGGGACGTGCTTTTGCAAGTCCATAAAGACCAGGTATTGCAACTTCCTGGGACCAGGTTGCAACTCCATAAAGAGAATGTCATTTCCTAAAATTCTCTATTATAAGCTGTTGTTATAGCACCAATACTCGGTCGCCAGATCCTCGCCAGTGGTAACAGGGTGCGCCGGATGAAAAAACATCGCTCGGGAAGGTGAGGTTGACGGTTGTATGGAAGAGGCTGTTTAAAACGCATCCCGTACGTTAAACCCCTTAAAAAATTACAATTAAGATTATAACGATACAAAAAAAGTCCAAAGAGCTCGTTCAATCATCATTTCCAGGTTTTGTTTACCATTTTACTGTGTCACCTGCAGGAGATTTAAAAGCTTCCGACAAAATCCATAAGTCGTACAGTGTAATTAAAACGCCGACGGTTGTTGTTCAGAGCGAAATTTGAGAATTGCCGGAAAAATAGGAATGTTTGGTCAGTCAGTTCGTTGGTGCGCAGTTACGTCGCCCTCTGTAGGGTTAAGCCTACGGTTTAACAAATTAATTTTTCCAAGTGAAATTTAATTTCCAATCAACGCTATTTGAACAGAAAAAAACTCGCAGAAAACCTACGTATATCAATTTTGTTTGTAAACACAAAACGAGTGACACGTGTCAGCTGTAAACTCATCGCACAAAACACGTGCAGACAAGCACGCGCGCGCGCACACACATACAGAGTCGCAGGATTCGTTTGTAATTGACGACATAAGCGGAAACACGAATACTTCGTTCACGTCAAATTTTTTTTCTTTTCTGTAGCATTAGACCCATGACCGTGGACCAAATCATCATCGTCATCATCATCAGCCGTGGCTCTACAACTCTTCGTGGGTCTTGGCCTGCTCCAAGAGTCTACTCCATTCTTCCTTATTGCGTGCCCTGGCTTTCCAGTTTCATTTGTTAAGCTTTCCGAGGTCCTCCCCTATCTGATCTTTGAATCTACTTCGGAGTCTTCCCTTTGTTCTACTACCCATTGGTTTCCGATAAAAGATATGTTTTGTAGGCTGTCCTTCCTCCATTTCTCTATGTGTCCAACCTACCTTAGCCTGTATATTTTGCGTATCCTGACAATGTCCGGCTCTTTTAAAGATTGTATAGCGACCTAGAAGTCTCGTCAAGGCTTTTGTCATCGTCAAGGCTTCTGAAGCACATATCAGCACCAGCCTGATGTTTTGTAAATGTTGCATTTCGTGCTTCTTGAGATGAAGCTAGATGCTACGTGCTTTTTTAATCCACAATAGGTCTATGTTTTATTTGCCAGATATATTCTTCTTATTTCCGTGTTGGTGTCGTTAGTGCTGTTTACCTGTGAGCCAAGATATATGCACTCTATTACTGCCCCTATATTTTTTTTATCTATTTCAAGGTTTTGAGGGGTTAAATTTAGTGGTAGTTTGTGGGTATATATATTTTCTTTTCTCCAAGTTTATCTGCAGTCCAATTTTATTTAAGTTTTCCTCTAATGCTATTAAGGAAGGCTTTTTCATATGAGATCTCGTTTTGTCCTGGCAATTAGATCAATATTATCTGTTTATGCTAAAAGTTGTATACTTTTGTTTAAGACCGTACCTCTTGTGTTTATTATTGCCGTGGGCCACAACACCGCCAAAGAGAAACGAGTCTGCACTTAATTGTGAGAAATAACGAGCTGCAGGGATATTAATATGGTGGTCTTGTTAAGGTGGCAAACGTGGATATTGACTGAGGTCCGCCACAGCGATATTGTTTTGCCCCAGCAGTAGGTGTTTGACGGATTTGTATTGACTCGATCCTATGAGCGAAACCCACAGCACAACATAACAGACCAAGAGCTGGCGACGAAAAAGTTTACGGTATTCCAGTACACTTGATACTTTGTACAGAAATTCATCTTGACTTGCTAGAAACGGAGTGGAGAGTCTGGAGAGTTGCTACCGGTTCTCTTGCCGCCCTCAACGCCTCAGAGGGCTTGCCCATTCCGTTTCTAGCAAGTCAAGTTGAATTTCTATACAAAGTGTCAAGCATAACCAAATACCGTGAGCATTTTCGTCTCCAGCTCTTGGTCTGTTACGACTGAAAGTACGTAAAGTGATTGAACTGCCTCTATTTTTTCGATGGACGAGTTAATATATCCATCGTCTCGAAAATATTAAAACTTAAGGAAGGTTTTCACGAGAAACCTTCCAAGATATTTGGAACATACACGAGAAACGTACACGAAGTAGTTCCATCCAAGATAATTAAAACTGGATACCTGTTCCAAGACGTTTCCATTTACCTCTATCTTTGTCCTTACAAAGCCATTACTTCCCTCTAAAAGCCATTATTTTTGTTCTATGTGGAGACAGCACCAAGACTCATGCAAAATTTATCAAGATGAAAACTCCCCTCTGCAAGCCATTTTCTGTCTGTAGTATAATAACAACATCGTCTGCATATAAAATAATACTAAGTGTACATTGCGGAGAAAGCTCAATTCCTTCTATCTTTTAATGATACCGTCCAAATAAATATTTCGAAGTATAGCGGAGATACAACAACCTTGTCTATCTCCTTTATTTGTCTTAACTGTCAATCGTTTTCCCGTATCAATGACAACAGAGGTGTTCTGATACCGACTTTTAATCACCCTGACAAGATGCAAAGGAAAACCTCTTCTGATCATAATCTTCCACAAGACATCCCTATCCAGTCTCTCAAATGCCTTCTGAAAATCAGTAAAGGCCATATGAGTGTCTAAATTAGATCCATAAACATTAAAAATAAATTACGTTGTGTTCTAAACAACTTGAAAATATGTATTTATGTATCTTTAAGAGCGTACGCCAAACTTACACTTCCGCTGTAGGCAGATTGGAGGCCAGGTTAAACGCCAAGTTCAAAATGAGGAAACCATTGCCATTTCTAGTGCACAAAGCACAAAACGTTTAACCTATATTTCAAGTGGTTTCAACGTACGTATGATTCTCAGCTGATAAAGGAAAACGATATATTTCCGTTTGTTCCATATTTAATCACAAAATCAGGGACGTCGTCTCAATCAGCGCAGTTGTATTCGTTTCCGTTAACACTATTCAGTTTTACATAATCATATGTAACATTACAAATAAATTTCAATGTATTTTTCTTATTTCTCTTAAATCTAATTAAAAACGTTTTAATAAAACGTAAGCAAAATCAATTTGGTTTTCACAAATAAACGCTTAAGACTCTAAAAGAAAAGAGAAAATATAAAATATGACATTGAAAGCTGAAATAAATTGGTCACAGAGTAAAATTTCATCATCATTATCATCATCACCACCACCACTCCAAGGATTAGGCCCTAGACCTGTTCCGCTACCCATCTCCTCCTCGGTCTACCGACATCTCTCTTCCCAGTAGGATATAACCCAAGGCAGCCACGGGTAGACGGATATCAGGCATGCGGTTTAAGCGTTCACAACATCTCCTTCTGTAGTCTTCAATCTTCTGGTGCAATAACACAATGTTTACATTTTGTCTAATATCCTCCATTCCTTCTCTGATCCAAGAGAGAATAACCTTGCGTACCTCTTAGAAATTTCATTTTGGCTGCCTGAATCCTCTGCACGACCCTTTTACCAAGAGTCTATGTCTCACTAGCATACAGGAATGTGGAGACAGCCACAGTTTTGTAAAATTTCATTTGGGTATCCTTCCGTGTTTTATTTTTCAGGTACCCCTGAATCGTTCCACAGATGAGTCTAAATTTCGATAGCTTACTACCCCAATCAATATCGGTTTCATGTGAGATATCATAACCCAGATAATTAAAATGACTATCCTGATACAAAATTTTATTATTTAAGACTATAGTTTAAAATTTATATTTACAAATTTCACTGAATTGTCTTGCATAACCTTTGCTAAATTCTAATACAGTATTAAACATAGTTTATTGATTTTGATTAAAAGTAATAAACATAAAATATTTCGAAACGTTTTGTGAATTATAACAATAATTATTATGAATTATAAGCTAATTTTTGGCTTTTATGTTATGAATAATAACAATTATTTGAGATTTAGGCTTAAGGTGAAACTCGGGGGGGGGGTTAGTGAAAATATTGGGGGAACTGAGTCATTAACCTTAAGGAGGGCGAATGGAATCAATTGTATTAATGATAATGACATTTTTGTGTTTGATCATAATAAGAACAAATTCATTCGCTTCTCATTTATGTCACTGATGTGTGTTACCCAACTTGTACTTGTTCTTGTGGCTGTAATATCTAGCAAGTCGTACCGAATACTGCATCACTGACCGATACATTCAAATGTCACGCGATCGTATTGAAAAAGACGCTGCGGGGTGACATTGAACTCCATTAATCTTCATAACTGTGAAACCCTCTCACTTCTTGGCGCAGCAGACTGGAAACCATTCGTCAGTCAGGACGTGCCGAGCGCGCTTTAATGTTTCTCTCCTGTTCTCCATATTCAGTTTTTGACTATGTAGTGTTAGTATTTATTTTTAGTATGTTATGTTTGGTGTCGTTTTTCGTATCGCGTTAGACGCGAATAAATAATGTATAAAAGCCGTAAACAAGCACCGTTCGAATTGTCATGAAATGACTTGGAGATGAAGATGACCTACGCAGAGGAGACGAAACGTATGGGTAAAGGTTAAATGTGTATATTAAGGTTAAAACACAACTGCACAGTAACGTCTGTGTTTAAATCAAATAAAACAATGGTTATCAGTAGTAAACAAATCTTTGTTAAGAAAATGTTTTACATTACTTACTTTTTTTATGAAGATGTCAACAACACCATGGAGACTAAACATAATTAAAATAGTAACAAGTAAGTAAACAAATGCTATTTTAGCGGCATCTTTGAACAACGCTTTTTCACACCAAGTTCTTAAGCTTTGTCATACGCTCATATAAGATGCCTATAATTTCAGGAACGTCATCCACTCCTTAATCTGCGGTCTTCCAGCACCCTAAGAAATTTTGTAATAATGCCATTTTTTGTTGCACTTTTTGGATGTCTACTTGTGGGATCATCTTCAGTGCTTTTACGACCACGTTTCAACTCGAGTGTGCCCACTTACCGTTATTTCTGAAGGTGCAGCATCTCCTAACATAATTACAATTTCGTTTTGATTTTTCGTTGGCGCTAAAACGTTTTTAACAGAGAATTCATCACAAAACGATGTTTGAGTTTGTGCCTTTTAAAAACACGCGTAACAGCTGGTATTTGAAAATTTCAAACAGCTGGTAAAAAGTGAATAAATTGACAGATATATCTGGAAATTAACAGGTGTTCACGCGAAGTATACGTCTTACAGCACACGAAAGATTTTAGTTCTACCACTGAGCTATAGAGGTCGTTCCGCGAACTTTTCTACTGGCTCTCGTAATAAAGGAAAATCTATAAAGACAAATAAAATGAATATCAGAAATAATAAGAAGATATAGGACGATGAAACAGAACCTAACGAACTTGGAAGACGGAACAGACAAATACTGATGACTCGTTGGGCACTTGGTGAAACATATTAATACAAAGGTTTTTAAAAATATATGTTTTGAAACTTCATTAGTTATGTTTTGAAGTTGTTATGTAGTTTAGTTTATACTTTGCATTCAGATTATAATTAGTTTTTACAGACACTTGACCTTCCCTTAGCTTCTCCAACCCATCCCCCCTCCTTCATCACACCTCACACATGTCCCGATACAAACGCCCTAAACATACGTTCACCACTCTTACAGCTTCTGTTAGTTGTTCACTGATCTCTTTGAGAATAGCTTCATAAGCTGAAACAGCTGTCAGAGTTAAATAAAAACTGTGAAACGTACCAAGTGCTTATATATTTTTAAAAACCTTTGAACAGACAAATGCCTGAACCGTGATAGCGAAGGCGACAATGATTTCTGTTTTTCTGTGGAAGTTGGTTTCCGCAGATCTGTTAGGTTACCATCACTGGGTAACAAAGTTGTGTTACTGTGCTACTCGCTGCGCCGCGCATAAATCTATTTAGCAGCTCTGCGTCACAGCGCAGTGAGTTATAGCAACCTGCTGTCCCAATATCGCCGTCGATCGGTTTAGAGTTGAATATGTTGTCCGTATTGTATGGGTCCGGATGTGATTTACCGTCAGTGGAGATTAATGAATACCGTATTGCAGTCTGTTAATTGTTTCGGTAATAAATCCAAGTCCTTGTGAAAATGTTGCATATATCAAACTTGCTTCCGGTAGACTCCTTCCCCCTGTAGTCATCTTACGCTTACGCTTTTATAGCACTAGAATTTTAGCAGTACTCTATAACAAAGCCAATCGATATTTTTTTTTCTTTTTTTAAGACGGCAGGTGGGAAGGGTGTAAATGTCAGGAAGTATGCACACTTCAGGGGACTGTGGGTTTCGGTATTATGTGTACCCGACCCATTAAAAAACAACCTCCCTTTCCTCTTTAGCACTGTTTGACACATTACTTTGGGCCAGACATATTATTCTTTAGCCCTAGGGCTTACGAATACGAATAACAATAAATATAATAATAACAACTTTTATTATATTTATCTGCAAAGGCATTCGCAGATGAGTTTGCTATACTTTCTAAACATCTGACATCTGCAGTAACAGAACTTAATTTTTTAGACGACATAGCCAGTAGAACAGGCTTAAAAAAAATGTATGCATTCTCCGGAGTCGCTCTCTATTATCGGTTTAAATAATAATGTGGAATTTTTCTTGAGTTTGAGCTGCGCCCTCAACTGTGAAAACGTGTCAGTATTATTTCAGTCATTACCTCAGCGGACTGCAATCCCATTGAAAACACAGCAGACGACCGCTAACCGAAAACTCGCTAACAACTAGTATGCTTCCTGCAGAACTCGCTCGCTTGAGAAAGTACATTTTACTTTTGAAGTCTTCTTCCGGTATTGACCGCGTCAATAATGTCTTGTATGAAGCACTTCACTCATATTGAACTGAGTATCTATCTATGTGACGATGAGGCCGGCAAGCGAACACGGTTATACATCATTATAAAGGATGCGTCTTCAAAATTTACCATGTGATTAGTTGTCGTTGGATACTAAGTCAACAGTTCCTAGAAGCAATAGAAATTAATAAACATAAGGATAACATCAACAGAGAAGCGGTCACGCTCAGCACGACTTGGTACCCTTTACTTTCTGGTTTGACTGTACGGGAGTTGACTGACCGCACAAATGATGCACACAGTGTAACACCTACAGGGCAGGGTCCACTTACCGGACCACCCATCACTACTTCTACACTATATAAATGAGTTCGCTTGCCAGCCTCATCGTCACAGATACTCATTGTAATATGAGTGAAACGTTTCATACAAGACATTATTGACGCGGTCTATACCGGGAGAAGACTTCAGAAACATAATGGACACCAGCTACGGAAGCCTACGCGAGAATGAAGAAGTATTTTTAATTATTGAATAAATTTTGATAATAGAAAGTTTTTTATTTATCAGAAAAATTATTAAAATTTCAGTCACCCTACTATTTTTTTTTTAGTAAATTGACAATTGTAAAGCATTGTTAAATGTAATTGTAAATTATTAATTGTTAATTGTAAAACAATTCTAAAAATTGCTAATAATCGGATTTGTCTTAAAATTCCCTTTATTCTAACAACCGGCGTGATTTGTACAATTTTTCAAATTTTTAATCCAATTTTTGAGTCCTTCGGTCAAAAAAAGTTGATATTTCAAAAAATGTATTCTATATTCATATTATGGTGAATATTCTCTTTAATTCAGTTCACCACGTGTAATTTCCCATTTTATCAAACTTTGGCCCCACTTTTTGAAACCTGGCGCCCCATAATTTTGAAATAATTCAAACTTAACAATGCGTTTGGATTTCAGCCAAAATTTCTTTTACTGAATGTTATTGAAATACATGTGTCATATGAATTTTTGCAATTTTTCAAAATGTTTACCTATTTTTAGCCTACGGCGTCCAAAAATTTTGAAATTTTTAATATACGAAAACTAAATTAATATTGTAGTTAAAATTCTCTTTAAGTTGATGCCCTATAGGGAATTTGGCTATTAAAAAGAATATTTGACCTCCTCACATTTTTGCCTCCCGCCCTGTTTTTTAAGAGATCATTTCAAAAACGACAGGGTTCTGTATGGTAAAAGTCTGGATACGCATGCCAAGTTTTTCGAAAATCGGTTGATACGTTCAAAAGTTATCGTGAGATTTATTCCAAATAGACAGACAGACATATGCCAAACGGTCGAGTTAAAACTGAGACCTCGCTTCGTTCGTTCGATAACACTAATTGACACAATATAGCAATAATATAATTTACTGTTGTGTATCACTAACTAGTGAACTGGGACGAGTCATTATCACAACACGGAATATAAAAGTAGGCTGCGTTCAAGCCCCCCCCCCCCCCACCTAGAAGACTACCAATCCACTCTTAATTAATTATCGCAGTGAAAAACACAAACAATAAACATATTTTTCAACCATAACGTAATTAATGTATGTGACACGTCGTTATTTTACCCTTTAAGTAATTAAAGTTACGCCTAGCTTGTTTACAGTCATTCGTACAATTTTATTTCAGTGTCATGTTTCTAATGTTTATAGTTTTTATGTCGTGAAAGTAGAATATTGTTTTATATCACAAATTTATCCATTTAGTGTGAAAAAATAGATTTACGTTCGTTCTATAAATGCGGGTTCAGAATTTCCGTGCACGAAGTTGAATGACGACGAAGTGAGTTTTTCATGGTCGTCGTTTGGCGTGATTTGTGCCGCAGCTAGAAACCAGTAAAAACTATAGAGCTGATATTCTGTAGGCACTTTTACTTGATCATAGTACAACTATCAACGATGGCAAATAAAAAAATGTTGGTTAGTCCACATAAAAAAAAGTCTGTATATACATTTGTTTAAACATTAAATTTTTTATTTCAGAAAGTAATCAATAAATCTTAAAATTTTCTCGTTAAAACTTGAAATATATATTGTAGAAGCTACAAGAAAAGTTTCAGTTTTCTATGTTTTATAGTTTCTGAGAAAAAGGAACATAGATTAAAAAAGAACACAGTTTTCGAAAAACGGCATTTAAAACTTATTATACCTTTTTAAAAAGCACCATTAGAATATGAAGGTCCTGTTTCTTGATTACTTCCTCCAGCTTTCTTTTTGCTGTCTGCACTTTTCTATTTGCTTTTTTACCAATTTATCTAGTTCTTTTTATGCTTGGCCGATCCTAACACGATCAAAGTTCATCATTGCTGCCACGCAATTTTTTCCTGGTTTGATCCCATGTGCTTCAAACACATGGCATTTAACTATTGTCCCTTCATTAAAACCACATTGCTACAGCTTCACCAAAACCACATTTTAACGTTTTTAGCCCAACAAATACTGTTTTTTGGAGGCGAGCCCATATAACTCCATTCACAGACTCATTCGGATTTTGTGCCTTCCCATGAAGTTCTGGGTTTGCAAATCTTTGAAAATTTTTTTTATTTCCTGCATTGTAGTAAACTTTGCCAACATTACAAAAACTCCCCACTATCAAAGATAACAAAAATATCCTGCCCTAGTCACAGCAAAAATAACAAAAATGTCAAGAGACCTAGTGGTAGACGTAAACATCTACTCAGCCGTACATGCCATCACAAAACATTTAAAAAAATCAATTTTATGTCACGAAACCTTAAGTTATTATATACTAAATTAAACAGGTAAAAAAAAATAATAAACAGGTAGGAACAATAAATTTGTTTTAGCAACAAAAAATTGAAAAAAACAATTTGTTGTGTGCAAACTCTCTTAAAGCACTCTTACGTCATTTGGAGGAAACGTGAAATGTAAAAGTTCAAATGAAACTGGCCTCTAGTCAGATAAGTATGGAACATTTGTTTCAGTACAAACCAGAAGAGATCGTTGGAGATCCATTTACAGAGGGCTTACAAGTTTCATTTTTGGAGCTTACGAGTAAGGCCTCTAATTCATTACGCAACTGATTGCATGCAACTGATTTCAAGGCTACGTGAAACTAGTTCCAGTGTTGTGAAAACAGGCTGCAACTGCTCTGCAATCACGCTGTCGTCTCTACTACCTACTATTATAAAGACGTAAAGTTTGTTTCGTTGTCCGGGCTAACCTCAGAAACGATTGATTCGATTAAATAAATTCTTTCACCACTCTGTTCCTTGAAATTTGAGGAGGAAATTAAGACATGAATTTGAACCGATACCTTTCAACAAAACCTTAAACCTGTCTCATGTCATAAATTTATTAGTTAATTTGCGTGTAGTGACATTTTCGGTATGCGACAAATTTTTGTTCTATAAGAGATCCCCTATGTGGTATAAGAGATATAAGAGATAAGAGAGATATATAAGAGATAGCTACAAAACAATAAATTGGAAATTTTATTTTGGTTTTTGTTTACTATAAAATTCTTCTTACTGGCGGTTTCGTGAAACATTGTATATGTTGTTTCGGTAAAATGTCATGAAATTCCTTCGTTGCTCGCAGGCAGAATGCGCGTGCAGGCGAGTTGCATGCCATCGGTTGCACAGTGTAATAGGCTACATTTGAGTGCGTGAAATTAAGGGTACAGCCAGACTGCAAGCAGATTTAAGTTCAAGCAGTAAGCTTGGTTGAAGCAGCATTGGACTTGTAAGCAGGCTGACACAAGTAATGTTTGTTATTGGCCGTAGCCATACCAAAAGCAGCACCTGCTGTGCAGCTCAACTGCTTACTGCTGGAATCTGCTGAAAAACAAACTAGTTTGATTACACGCTCGCTTCCGTGTTGTCTTTTCGTAAAGTTTTAAAAACTTTTTATCACGGCATTCGATAATGAGTCCTTAATATCAACCATGTTCAAACGTACAGTACTGTGGGATGTGTCAAATATTTTAAGGACAAAAAAGTGTCATCTGTTGGCTGGGATGAGGTATTTTAGTATGGTAAGAAGTAGTTTTTCTAAAAGTAAACCAGATGTTCCAACTGACATGCGCAAATACTCGAAAAACTTTGATTGGTTTTTCCTTAATTTATGATAAGGATAATGAAATTCATCAAGTTCATTTCGTTGTAAATTTATTGGATGGTTCCATGCTCTTTGAGTGTCTGTTTCCACTAAAAAAGGGAATCTTTCACTTAAAAGTAGTAAATTAGCAAACCGAGACAGAACAGGCGGCGGTATGACTGCTAGCAGGTGACTGCTTCTGTGCGGCCGCAGTACCAGCTCAGCTCCACGCCGCTCTAATGCTTAAATCTGCTCAATTCTCAATCCTGCTCGAAACAGCTTGCTGTGTGACCTTACACTTATTAGTTGCACAAGCAGTTGCATGGCTTGCAACTGTCTTGAAACCGATTGCAGTAAGTGTAACAGGTCTCACTTAAAGCAATGCTCCACAATCTCTTCTACAATCATTTGACTGTTACTTTCCCGCCGCAAAACTCTCAAACTAGAGGAGGATAAATGTCTCTTCCTTGACCGAAATGCCCCCTGTATCTGGGCTCAGGACACGCGCCCTCAACTCTTGCAACGGTTGTCCTACCACCACCTGTCAGTGTCAGCGAACATCCTAAGGGAAACTGCTGTGGCGGACCAAAGAAAATAAAGATTTTTACAAATGTATAAACACTTGGTACGTTTCACAGATTTTATTTAACTCTGACAGCTGTTTCAGCTTATGAATCTATTCTCGAAGGCATCAGTAAACAACTAAACAAAGGATGTTAGGGTGGTTAACATATGTTTAGGGGGTGTGTATCCGGACATGTGTGGGGTGTGAGGGTGGAGGGGGGTTGGAGAAGCTAAGGGAAGATCAAGTGTCTGTAAAAACTAAATATACTCTGAATGAAAATATAAATATATAGTTTTTACAGACACTTGACCTTCCCTTAGCTACTCCAACCCCCCTCCATCATCACACGCCACACATCTCCGGATACACCCCCTAATCATATGTTCACCACCTTAACATCCATTGTTTACTGATCTCTTTCAGAATAGCTTGATAAGCCGAAACAGCTGTCAGAGTTAAATACAAACTGTGAAACGTACCAAGTGTTTATATATTTTTAAAAACCTTTGTATTAATATGTTTCACCAATAGTCCAGTCCAATTAGGAAAAATAGGGGTAATAATGTATAAGGTTTTTATACTTTGCCATAATACTCGTTGTGGGTCTATTAGTTGGAAACAAAAAAGTTCCCTCCCCTAGGGGGGGTACTCGTCCCCCCACCAACCCCCAAAAACAGAAGCGGATTAGCAGGGTTTTTCAGTTTTTTCAATTTTTACGCAAAACCACTCGATTTCAGATAAACAACCTTTATTACAAAAAATGTTCCTCGTAAAATTCTACATAAAAAAGAACCTATACATGTTTTATGTACGGAGTACCGTTTTTGTGTAACAGACGCCGGAAAAGAGGCGAAAATACGTAAGTATCTGATTTTGTCCTATTTTCAAGGTTTATAAAATCTATAGATCTATAGGTCTACTATAAATTTTTTCATTTTTAAACCACATCAGTAATCGATTACATGTAAAATATTATTATTGTTATATAATTATATATATATGTATATATTTAATAACTTATGTATAAATATTGTTATATATAGTATTACCCCATATTACCAAATATTCCATTCTGGGTGAGTGTCAAAAAGGCAAAGCAATGTGAAATATCAAAGGAAAAATTATTCATAATAAAATTACGTTCACATGATGACATGGTAAAGTAAATAATAGTCACCGTGAAGAAACAATATCACTGATTTACAAAGGATCATCAGGAAACTTATCACACAAGTTAATGGGCACCCTATTAGAGCAGATTTGCCCACGACAATTCTTACATATAGCCGTGCAGCGTAAGTCTGCTTTAACACACTTGCATTTTCTTCCACAGCCCTGAGTGCAGCCACATGAAATCAGAGTTAGTATCCTTTCTGGAGCAGGTGCTTGTGTCATATACACTAGAGAGAGCGATGAATTCCGTTGCTTCCATCCTCTGGTCCTCGGGTCCAATGAATTCCCCAACCACATCTGAATTTGCAGATATACACGATGTGAGTGGAGCCATGCTGCATCAGCGGTGGGTGGCAAGCGTAAAAGAATCGCAGCGTTGTTCGCCTGTGTGATCATTCACATTGTTTGAACCAGCTGTTTGCCAGATTTTGGTGTACACTGCGTGAATGCATTTTTCGCCGGCTTGTTCAACGACCTCACATGTCGATGTTGGATCATTGAACACAGTGGGGATATGGTGGAGATGTTGAGATCAGTTGAACAGTTGAATTATCTGCAGTTTTCCCTTTCCGAAGAAGGCTGACGTAGCGTCACAGCCACAGTTGAGTGAAGGAACAGAATTGATTTCCTACACTCGTGAACGATGGGAGAACTTTGTAAATCTTTCGATCTATAAAATCTTGTTTTGACGTTCCCTCTACATTCTTTCATCATAAGGATTAAAGAAAATCTTTAACCTGGGGCAAGGGCTATGAGGAGAACAATGAGATCAACGTCTTGGCCAACAATGACAACTTGCTCGTTTCCTTGTGAGGCATCTACTGCTTTACGGACAATGTAAACGTCTGCATTGTCTTCAGCAATAATTGCTTCAATGCCAGCACTCTCCAGACGTTCGGAAAGCTGTGCAATGAAGCGTACTTTGTGAGGCATCTACTGCTTTACGGACAATGTAGACGTCTGCATCGTCTTCAGCAATAATTGCTTCAATGCCAGCACTCTCCAGACGTTGGGAAAGCTGTGCAATGAAGCGTACATTGTGAGGCATCTACTGCTTTGCGAGTAATGTAGACGTCTGCATCGTCTGCAGCATAATTGCTTCAATGCCAGCACTCTCCAGACGTTGGGCAAGCTGTGCAACGAAGCGTACTTTGGAGCATCTACTGCTTTGCGAGGAATGTAGACGTCTGCATCGTCTTCAGCAATAATTGCTTCAATGCCAGCACTCTCCAGACGTTGGGAAAGCTGTGCAATGAAGAGTTATTTATTTATTAAATTACTGACAAACGTGGATTGAGGTTGGACAAGCTTTGTTCCGTTCATTAAATAAAATGTTTTGTGCCGTTCGCTCTATCATTTGCCTTTGACGTTTTATGGTTTTTGTGCTCAAAGAACGTTTGGAGTAGCCATCAAAAACTACTGCAACTTTGTCCTTATAATGTCTTCGAATGTAGGAGATGAATGTCTCGTATAGATCAGCAAACGTGCCCTGTGGCCACACGACATGATTGATGAGGAACCCTCCATCTATTACAAAGAAAAATTCGTCATTAATTTCAATAATCCGTTCAGGTACTCGATCGAGAAGACTGTACATTGAAGAATTTTTGTTTTTCTCATGAGCCCACTGCTGTCGAATAAAGACTTAGGCACAGTTGCCAGTTCATACTTGAGGCAATCTCTTAAATCATCTGGTGAGTGAATTGTGCACAGGATTCTTTGAAATAACCCAGTTGTATCAACTTCAATGACATCTTTGTCAACTATAACACTGTTGGATATTGTAGACATTGTTTTGCCATGCTGGACCGCTAAAGTTTGAGGGAGCCAAAAACATTCAAGTCATCGGTTCCTATGGTTTGAAGGGATAGTCACCAACTCACACAGCTGAGTTTCAGTTTTCATCAGTGTTGTCATAGCAACAGTACAAATTTTTTATGAGTTCACTCATCGATTTCAATTCTCCTACTTCTCAGTTAAACATGTTGGTTGCTGGAGACAGCATGCGTGTTGCAGAAATTTTCCGTCGCTTCACATATATGATTGGCTACTGGCAAACTACAACTCCATCTATTCAAGACACTGTCACTGAAGCCTCTTCTATGTGAAACGCCCCCAATACTTTTCATGTTTTCCATTAGGGTTTTTCGTCGCTGCCGGGTCCCCCAACACAGACCAGGTCAAAAACGGGGGTTTTCAACTTACAAAACTCTACAAATCTGAGGAACCAAAAATATTGCCTGTTCCAGTACGAATATATATGGGAAAAATTATACATACACGCATATATTTTAAATATATATAGTATGGATATTATGTGGGCTATTTTGATTAGCTGAAATACCCAGAAAACATAACAAAATCAGATGGTTCCTTTTTTTTTGCCCTTTTCCGGCGTCCGTTACACAAAAACGGTACGTCGTACACAAAATATGCATAGGATCTTTTTTGTGTAGAATTTTATGCGGAACATTTTTTTGTAATAAAGGTCGTTGTAATCGAGTGGTTTTGCAGAAAAATTGAAAAACTGAAAAAAAATGCTAAAAAATGCTGTTGTTGAGGGGAGGTGGGGGGACGCGCACCCCCTAGGGGAGGGAACTTTTTTGTTTCCAACTTTTTTGACCCCAATGAGTATTATGGAAAAGTATCAAAACTTTATAAATTATTTCCCCTATTTGCCCTTTTTTAGTCTAATTTGACTGGACTACAAGTGCCCAACGAGTCATCAATTAATATCGTGCAAAGAAAATGATAAAAATTAGAGACTACTTGCTCCTGGATATTCTAATTTTACTGGAGTCAAACCAAGAGAAAGAGCGACAGAACAAACTGAAGGGAAGTGACTCTGCCGAGACAAGTTGGAGTCAAGTGAAAGTTCAGCTTAGGTATCTCAGTCTTGCCACAGCCGAACATTGTCTCAGATATTAACAATGACAATTTCGGTCAACCATGTGACCATCGTTACACATAACAGGAGAGTGACGCGGAAACAAGGCGATCCGACCTATCCTGTTACGATTTCATAGCCCGTAAAACCGGCCGTAAAATATTTCAGTTTTTTTTTACATGAATTCTTTTGTTCCTAAGCGTTCTTGTACAGTACAGGTAAAGCTTCTATCTATAAAAAGATCATAAGAGTTTAGCGAGTTTATTTACCGAGGAACCAATCAAATTACAAGAATTTCAGTTCCAAAATAATTTTATCATAGGTCGACCCATGACTCTGTTGGATCCGAAACGGCAGATCACCATTCTATTTTTGTTTGGTTTGAATTTAATTTTGCACATTATGTCATAATCAAAGATTATGTGTTAATTTACTTGTTTTGATTTAGCCTTATATTTTATTTAAAAATCTATAAATCTTTTTGCTGATTTTGTTTTTTCTTTTAACTCTTGAAGATCTAACATAGCTAACCACCAATGGAATCCTAAAAGATTTAACCTATAAGCTAAACAACTGCTGGAACACGGACGCAAAGTTAGTAATAGAGAAAATACTCTACTTATTTGGAAAGCCTGAAATTATGTAAAAAATGAAAACAATCACAATTGCAATATCGACGTTGATTTATGCGAGGGAGGCGTGGGACATGACAAAAAAGTAAAGCGGCAAGATTCAGAGTGTTGAAATGCAGTTTCTTCGAAATACTTTAAATTATACTTTTCAAGATAGAATAAGGAATGAAGATTTCAGAGCAGAACTCGAAGTAAAGAACATAAATGAAATTATTTAAATTTACAGAAGATAATGGTGGGATCATCTGCTCAGGATGACAGAGGATCGATTGCCGAAAGCACCACTGAACTATAAAGCCACTGGTAGAAGATACGTGGGTCGTCCGAGGATGAGATGGGTGGGGGAACAGGTTTATATAACCTAATTCCTGAAGAGAAGAAGAGGAAGAAGAAGAAGAAGAAGAATTAATACAATCATCACTGGACGGGGACCGAAAATCATACGACTTTAAGTCTAACGCTGACAGTGGGGGATGGTTTCCTTTACCAGTGAAGATGGCCTTCCTAGGTACAGTCGAAACTGGTCTGTTATTCCAGAAGACTCTACACAACTTTCTAATCGAATTGCAACTTTCACTAGTATGTACACTGGCTGCGAGAGGTTACGGTCCTTTACTTAACATGACTAATTATTTCTCCGCTGACATACCGTGCGCTGTTATATTGCCTGCCTTCTCTGTACAGTAGATCAGTTCTGTGAATCTTTCTACAGCGATTTGACACCGGTCTTATTGTAAATGCTATAATTTTGTGGCGATATTGTTGATTTCAGATTTATTAAATCTCCAATAACTGTTCAATTTATCGTGTACTGGATATCTACATTTAATTCTACGAATTAAATGTAAAACGAATGTGATTATTTTATGGTGCTATTAATATCAGTTGCATAATTTTTTCTAGCATTTGATCATTTCTTCAGCTGTTTTTAACCTCAATATCTTTCGCTACCTCCAATTTGTAAAGTCTGCTTTGAACACTTTGTTGCTGACATAACGCCGGCAGTGTCGAAGTTAAATCGTCATATCGGTTATTGACAACAAACCGCAATATATACCATCAGTCAGATCGGACAACCGCGTATTACTAACCAAACTTCAAAGCGTTTGCAAATCTGCGGTGAACACATTGTGGTGACATTTGAGCTAAGAACTTTCGGCCTCATAATTTATCACAGATAATATTCTAGTGATATGCGCGCGCGCGCGCGCGCACACACACACACACACACACACACACAATACATTACAACATTCGGACATTTAGATCGAAATAAAATCGATTATTCGTTAATTTTTTTAGAATAATATTTGATGATTCAGATACCTACATTCTGTGAAACGTGCGTTATGCTGAAATAAAACGGGAAAAGGTAAGAACACTATACTTTGTAGTAGTGATTATAATTATTATAAATAACCAAATACCAAATTTAAAATACCAAAAGCCAACAGGAATAGCAACAACCAACAGAAACATAAATACTGAAAAACATCCAAAATTACGATGGCTGAGGATGGCAACAATAGGATTCCCGAAACATGTTCCAAATAAGGAATTAACACATCTTGAGGTAAAACAATTATAAATATTAAATAAATAATATATATATAACATATATGTTTTCAAATAATAAGTAGCCTACGTTTGTAAGTATATTTGTTAAATAAATAATTATTATCGTTGTAAAATTTTCCTGTAAAATTGTATGTTAGGTAATAATACAAGGATAATAATTTAACAAAATACACTTGCAGAAGTATTTATTATTTGAAAACAATTTTTATTTTATATAATATCCTGCAAGAACAGTCAGGGATTACCTACTCTGTGTGTGTGTGTGTGTGTGTGTGTGTGTGTGTGTGTGTGTGTGTGTGTGTGTGTGTGTGTGTGTGTGTGTGTGTGTGTGTGTGTGTGGTGTACACGCGCATGTGCGCATAAAATCTTTTAAGTATTAACGAGTTGTAACGAATACTCTTTATTACAATTGAACTTATGGAGTATAGGCTTACTTTTAGTCACCTGTATTAGTTATTGTATGTGTTACTACTGTCGGCTGTGGTCTTTAAACAGTGAAAGAAATCTACAGTTATTTTAGCGTTCTGTTGTATGGGGGTGACATATCAGTCAAACAATAAATACTAGAATTTTTAAGACAGTGAGAATTAGTTTAAATCGTTTGTCTTTATTTACTGTAAATACCCTAAGAATATTTGAGTTTCTATAGCTTTTATAATCTGAATGGCCTTACTAAATCAGCTTGAACATATACAAATTCTAAAGTAAAAAGGCAGGCCTATATCCTGTTTTTTTATTCGATGCTTTAAACTCTATTTTCTCGACCGCCGATGACATTAGATAATTTATGTTTCCTTTGTGGGGAAGATATATATTTTGAGCAGTCATTTAACAATCATTCATGATAAATCAGGATTTGATAAGGAAGGGAAATTTTTTTAAACCGTGTTGTTGACCGTGTTAATTTTTGTATATGTCCTCGGAATCTTTGGGCTCCGAAATGATTTTTAAATTTAAGTGGCCTTAATAACTCACCTTCAACCCATACAACTTTCAAAGTACAGAATCCGGCAGAGAAATCTGACGATTTTTGAAGTAGTTCTGTGGAGTGAGCATGGAGCACTGTGATCGGCCTTTGCGCTCATGTGTTCCACAGCACAAAGCATTTCAGTCGCCATGCAGCGTTGGTCGGCAAACATCGAGCGTTCGTAGTGGAAACGTTTTTTAAAAAACAATGAACCAGTAGTTGTTACGCAGCCCGCTTTTTGCCGTTATTTCAGCATTCATCGAAATGACCGTGTTCCAAGCCGCAATACCATACTGTTGTGGGTGGCGAATTTCGGGAAACGGCTTGTGCCATAAAGAAGAGACCACCAGGGAAACAGCGTATTGTTCGAACCACGGAGAATGTTGTACGCGTGCGTGACGCTGTTCTTATCAATCGTTGGCGATCGGCATTCAAACACGCAAGTGCCCTAGGGATTTCTACCGCTTCGTATACAAAATTTTGCATTTGGAAGTCGACTTTCATCCTTATAAACTTGTTATGGTCCAAAAAATGAGTGTCCAGGATAAGAGAATTCGCATGCGTTGTCCCCATGAACTTCTGAATATTGTGAATGACCAAATGCTAAACAATCTGCTCATGACCGATGAGGGCAATTTTCATCTTTGTGGTTATGTCAATACGCAGAACTGCCGGTACTGAGCGTTGCAGAATCCTCAAGAGTTGTTTGAACAACCTTTAGAAAGCGAGAAGGTTGTTGTGTGGTGTGGCTTAACGTCTTCCGGAATAATTGGCCCCTACTTCTTTGAAGATGAAGAGGGGAATGCAGTGACTGTAACCTCACAACGGTACGTTCACATGCTTATAACATTTCTTGCACCTGAGTTACAGCAATGTGGTATTGCACTGGAAACCACGTGGTTCCAGCAGCATGCGGGAGCTGTTCACACTGCAAGGAATTCCATAAACAAATTGAAAGAGACGTTTGGAGCTCAATTGACCTCACACCGACGGGATATTCAGTGACCTCCGAGATCGCCCATCTTCAACGCTTGCGATTACTTTCTGTAGTGTATCTCAAGACTAGGGTATGCCAGGACCGGTCAAGGACTATGGTGGATTTGAAGCGGAATATTCGGACAGAAGTGGAGACGAAAATCTTTCCAGACGTTTTGCGGTGCGTAATGTGCAGTTTACTGTTACGACCGCAAGAACGTGTTGAAAATGAAGGACACCATCAAAAGAATGAGATTTTCAAAAAGTAACTGATGTAAGTAAAATGCTTTGAGATATAACTTAATTATGAAATAAAATATTGTTTCCAAAACCATTTATTCTGGGATAATTTCACTTAGAAAACCGTCAGGTTTCTCTGTTGGATCCTGTAGAATGCCTACCTAATGTATATCTATAGTGTTACGAAGGTCTCCTTGATCGTCGAATGGTACAGTGGAAATAAAAATACAAGACACCAATTTAGTCACTAATCACCAGCTTCAGTTAATTTCAATTAACAGTTTGGAATCAACAAGTTATTCAACAAGATTATACTCGTACAATTATTCAAGTTTATCTGTCCACACAGATAATACGTCAAATATAAATAATTCCGCACTATAATCACTTTCCAATAATACACCACTTGAGACGCACTGAGTAAATCGCCCGACAAAACTCAACTGAGTAATCGCCGACGTAACATTGGCTCTATGCGGCAGCTGTCATTTAAATAGATAGCACAGGTGTTCCAGGATATCCATATTACCCGTCAACACTACTCGAAAACATTAGAGCGTAATTGGTTGCGACCTGGAACATAGTGCGCCAACCTTTATGGTCTGGAATAGCCTCGTTGACCCACGTTAAGAATCACGTACGCACACAATAGTACAGCTGGTTTTTCTAGGATAACCTAGAAACATGTAGAACTTTCTGTAATGGCGTAACAGTAGTTTACATATGCGTTTAAACTATCTTTTCATAAGTGCCGAAGACACTAAATAATTTATGTTTTCTTTGGCGAGGTGGGGAGGGTATTGTTTTGAGCACTTTTTGTGAAAACGAAGAACGAGTACAGAGAAAAGTCACCCCACGCTACTGCCGGGTATATATCGCGTGATTTAAGCCTATTACGCCGGAGTTAACGGTGTCTCTATGACGAAACGGTGTTGCGACAACATAACGCGACACTTGCGTGATGTAATTAATCACTTTCTCGTGCGGCACTTTTGTCTGGAACAGACTGTCTAATGTCACGGTTTAATTAAAATTTAATAAGGTCATCACGCAAACCGAGACGGGCAGCAATAATTGCTTGCGGTTACAGTCTGTGTTTAATTAGCAATGTGTAATTTTTCATAAGATAATTTACAATTGAGTTATAGTGGTACTATAAAGTTTTACATGAACAGGTTACTGGCCTGCTGCACAAACCCCTACCAGGAGAACCAGAGACTCTTCTGTCAGGATTACCATACCTTAGCCGAAATGCCCCTTTGCTGTTTTGGGCGCAAGAGATTCGCCCTCACTCTTCTCTTTCCGAGATAGGGGAGTATAACCAGGAAACGCATATCGCTTTTGTTGATCTGGAAAAAGCATTTAATAATGTAGGCCGTCAAAAGTTATACAATATTATGGACAGAAGAGGGTGTCCACAGCATTTAATAAATTCAGTTAAGAAAATTACATCTCTAGTCCTGGATCTGAATGGTAGGCTCTCAGGTGACATTCCAATAAATACGGGAGTTAGGCAGGGATGCTGTTTTTCCCCAAATTTTTTCTCTCTCTCTCTCTCTCTCTCTCTCTCTCTGTGTGTGTGTATATATATATATATATATATATATGCAACGATACAAATTAAAACTGTAGAGATAGGTTACATTGAAATTATTACAACAGAATCTATATCTGGAGGTAGGAAAATTTTATTCATTAACACATTAAATTTACTATTGTTTTTATCTATATATTTTTTTTGTAACGTTACGAGCTCTACCTGTTTATTATTTCTTTTTATTTGTTAGAAATTTATTATATCGTATTGTAGTTTTAATTGTGGTTAATAATTTTTAATAAAAAAATTTGATAACGAATTATTTAATAGCTCTTCTTTGCACTGAGTGGTTCGTTTAAATTGAAGCTCAGATACGAATTAGTCGGGTTGACTCCCTATCAGGCGCATGTGGATAGGTGTAATTCGCCGTATGTTCAATTGTTGCTGAAATAAACACAAGTCATGTACTCACCATGTACTTACTGAGTTTGAAGGTCTAGTTCGTTAACAAACACGTTAACAAGCGAATACATAACTCAATTTTTAATATATCTGAATTAAATGGTGCCACCTGTGGAAGTACTAATGGTTACCTAACACGTATCAGTATTGTCTATTAAATGAAAGTCGTCAACTCTTTTTTCTGTTACACAATTTGATTTATTAACATATTTTAATAAATTGGAATTTCTTAGTTGATATTTATAACTGGCTGTTTGCCTCATTAATCACTGACATTATTTCTTATTAACTCTTACTCTCAGGGTAGTTAAACTATTTTTGTTTAAAAGAAATTTAAAATATAACATTGAATCTTTCTTCATTAGTTTTACAATTTTTTCGTGGTTCCTTTGAGACTGCAAGATACATAACAGAAAATGTCTGCACTACTGTCTAAACTGTGTAGTTAGAACTGATTTGTATAAACAAAACGACATTAAAAGTTTCTAAATTATTAACATAGAATTATAAATTCGACTATCGTCAACATTAAGGTTACTTCAGGCATACTGAAATGATTTGTATAAACAAAACGACGTTAAAAGTTTTTAAACTATTAACATAGAATTATATATTCGAATACCGTCAACATTAAGGTTACTTCAGGCATGCTGAGTTGATGCAAAGTATTATCTATTTTAATATAATGTAACTCCTTAACCTATACATAGCAAAATACATAAATAATTGGAATTATAAGTTCATCTAATGTTCGTTACAAATTATCATTTCCATTGAATGCTGAACTCTTTCAGGTAAACAATTATAGTATATTGCTCAAATAGATTTGGTTAAAATATTCAATGATGATTTATGAATTGGAACAATAATAATCATAAGGTTAGATAACCTCTACTCGAGTTCATATTAACTCATCGTCTATCTCACTAAGTTGGTTAACCTTCATAATATAGGTAGAAATATATTTATTTTTCTATAAAAATTCAAATAATGTTCATTAACGTTCGTGAATTAATGTCAATCAATTTATTTATTTACGTTTTAAGCTATGAGATTTCATGGTTTCTTCCATGACTCAATGTCAAAATCATAAAAATTTCTGTTTCCAAGTTAAAATTCGATAAGTATAATAAAACACTATACTTCCTGTAATTCACTTTTTTGCAACCTACTGCACATTCTGCAATGTTGTGTCACTATTACAGTGGCATTTATGCATTAAACTCGACACTTAAAAATTTTTTGGTTATGTTGACCAAAATGTTTACATTTATACCTGAACAGCTGATTCGATTCCGAATCGACTCAATCGCGCACAGAAATGGCCGTCGTACTGCTTTGCTCGCCAGATATGAAGTGTGAAGAAATTTGCTTCTCTCCGCTGTTCCAATTTTGGGATTACATACCCTCCTGTTGATTTTGATCGATTTAATTGGCTTAGAGATTGCTGCCGTTCCTTAGAGCGAGGTCACTCCCTCGGCGAAAATAATTAATTTGTATAAAATTGTTAATGACTTTGGTGTGGAGAGTAGCATCATGACGTTATCTTTTGTCCCAAAATAAACAGAATATGTTTTAAATCGGTTTAACGCCCTTGCGTTACTATTAATACTTTATATAGCCACACAATGTTATTACAATTGATTTGCACTTTAAAACAAGTTCTCACTAGACATATGTTGGTCCTTTGTGCTTTTCACTTACGACTATGTCATATTTCTTATAATTTTACAAGTTTGATTGTGGAAATTGAGCAAATGGTGATTACATTTCATCCATATGTTTCTTTCCAAGTCCTTTTATGATAATCTCTACTACAATAATTGTCTAAAATTAATAAAATTACAATATTTGGTCTATGCTTCCTTTGGCCTAGAGCATAGTTAATTGGATTCACTCTTTTTTATTTAAACAATTGCCTCTGTCCATTTTTTACTGTGATATAGTCATTCTGAGATGTCCATTACAACTTCTGGATATCTCAGCTTTTCTTCAAATATAATTAATTTCTTGTTTTTAGATTCATTATCTCTTGGTACACATATTGGCACATTGTGGAGTAGATTTGTTAACTCTTCCTCGCTTATCAATTTGTTTGTGTTTATTCATGTTACCTACTATATCTTGTTGGTGTCAGTTGTTGGTATATGGTTTTTTCCTCTCACTTACCATATCTATTGGGTTATTGGTTAATCACATTATTATGTTGTTTTCTATATTTTCTTCTTCATTATTGTTTATGATTCTTCATTTATTGTTTTAATTAGTTCGCGGACCGGATATTATATTTAGTACACAATTATTCATCTATTATCCATCTCTTAGGTGTTCTAGTGTTAATTAGTGAGTGTTTTATTCCTTATAGTTGTTTTTAAATGTAAGGTGAAGATATCTAGCGTTACAATATATATATATTGTAATATAACTGTGAAATTACAAATTATAATTAAATTTATAAAGTGTTGCTTGTTCTGGTATTCTGCGGTAATCGAGCCCCACAAGTTGGACTCGCCAAATTATGTAATATAACGGTGATTGAGTGGGTATAATAAAATAAATAAAAGGTTGATGTATGTAGATTGTGCTCTCCTGTAAGTCCCACTGGTTGTGCTAGCTGATTTTGTAATAAAACGATATTGCAAAATATAGCTTAATTTATAATATGTGTAGTACGTAGCTAATACCTTCTTGTCTTCTAAGCTCCCACTGTTGACCTTCGCTTTTGTAATACAACCCTACTATAATTGTAATTGTATAGTGTTCTGGTATAATATTATCCAGGATAATTTTTATGGTGTGTATGTTCAGTAGTGACGTTCCGCTCTGGGAATCGTCGATTTGGTAAAGTTCCTGGTCTTTGTTATTGGTAATTGGGATGTTATTACCATCAATTAAATAAAGTGTATTTTGCTGTGTAGCAAATTGAAATAAAATATAAATTTAAAATTTATATTTATAAAAAAAAAATAATTTCGGAACAAATATTTTCGAGGTATTTATGTGCTTAATAATAGGAATAAATTGAGGTTGTGGATCGTAATTATAATTATAATAGTAAGGTGTTTAATTTGGTAATAAATTTCTGTTCGGTAAATTTGTTAAAAAGATAATCCAATTAACTTCAAGTTAGGCGAAAACGGCTCTCTTCTTCTTACTCTTGAAATGTTGTAGTTTCGCATATACTGCCTTTAAAGATTATCTATTTTTCTTGGTTAATTAATGATTATGTCCTTTTATAAGAGAAATCAACTCCAATTTACCAAAAAACAGACAAATACGTTTATTAAATACAATAATAAGGTTGGTCGATTAATTAATCGAAGTTACAAGCCATATCGAGTTCTCGCTCAGGATCGGTCGATATTAGAAGTTTTACAATTGTATTATTTAAACAGGTTCTTTGAACGGTTATTTATATAAAAAGCCAGAGAAGGTCAGGGACATGAAAGTATAACACTTACAATTCAAAAAAAAAAAGGTCTTAAATTTAAACAATATACTGGTAATTATTAATAATAAAAGTTTATATATAATTTTGTTCAAACCAGAAAGAAGCCTAGTCGTCTCTAATTGAGGTGACGGAATGGGATCAGAATGGCCGCCTGACGCATGCGCGTTGAAAGCTTCTAATGTAAACAACGTACTTGTTGAGATAATATGTCCCTTCTTTGGTTAAATGTTCTTCACTACGGTATATGATCTTCTGGGGTATAGTTTATTGTCACTGTTGTTAGATGGAAACGTTCACTTGGTGTAAAAATGTTGTTAAATAAGTATATCAACTGGTGTTTATGTGTCAGTTAACCTCGAATTTTCACTTGGTGTTTGATGCGATTTCAGTGTTATTTCAATGTAATTGGTTATATGTGATTTCGTTTATAGGTGTTATGTAGTTCGTGGGTCAACTTCACCACTTCACTTTCATTAAAATAGTTAAAAATTTAATTTACATAAAATGATTCAGAACTCCGTTGTAGCATAACGTCCATTAAAGGTTGGTTCAAACAAATATTCACGAGAAGTGCTCTCTTCGAGGTATAATAATGAACTGTCTGTATTTTCATCATCTCATGAAAATCTTAGCCTATATAATATAGTTCAGACATTGTTAAAAATTGCCATAACTTCCGACACGTTTTAAAATAGTACACTATGTTCATAAAATAAATTCGTTATTAGTTAACTGTTTGCAATATAAAATACATATTCGTTTTCACTATTCTATTCTACTTATTTTGATAGTAATTAAGTTAGTATTACAAAGTTTTATCTGAAAATTATTTCTTATAATTTTTTGGGAGGTAGGCCTAAAATTATACTTCCCTGTCTTCTATGTAAATAATAGCCATTTTACCTAATATAATTATTATTCTATAAAATCTGAAATTGTTATAATTGTCAATTCTCACTTATTTTATGGCAATTTAGTATACTAATGATGGTTTTTTAATATAATTCAGTTGTATATGATTCCCCTTCTGATAAAGTTAGTGAACCTATTTCAGTTTCAAATGGTATTTCATTAGACAATCAAATAATTTTACTCATATAATGACCATATCTTTAGAAAGCCTTATTTACATAGTATTTAATATGTTGGGTGTATCTTGCCTAAATATTGTCAGTTTGCCTGGTTTATAAGATTAGGTTTATTAATTATTCTGCATTTTAACTTTATTATATTGCCTAGATTTGAATTGTGGCTATTTGCAGAATGTTTTACTAATGTAATTATTTTATTTCCTTCTCTGACTTCTGACTCTGATATATTTGATTAAAAATTAGTTCTCTGATCTGGCATAACAGTAATTATAGATTATACAATTAAAATATAACACCCAGATATATAAAACTGGTGTTCTTAATAACATTGTTTTGGTATATCACCTAATAACATAATAAAAAAGTATTTCTACAACATTGGAATGATATCTAATTTTAGATAATGCATTCCTAAATTAACATGAACAATAAAATAACAATTATAATACTAATATCTCTTATGACTAACCCTTACTTATCTAAATGCTATATTTAATTGGAACCCAACATTTGGATCCATATATAATAATATCCATAGTTGTTAATACCTTCTACAACTTCATCATAAACAGTTAGTTCTGTAATTCCCCATTTTATAAGATTTATGCCCCCTCTTAAAGTATAACCCTGGCTATCTAAGTTATATTCCATTCTATGGAATGTTCATACAGTTTTAGTAGCTTTTTATTAGTAAAATTACTACTTCATTATCAAAGTAGGCACTGTTCACAAAACTTAAAGTTTGTTACTTTGTACTGCTACTCATGCACCTTTCTTAAAGTTTATTAGTTATAATTTGATCACTTACACTTTTCCATGGTGAATTATTACTATATTTACTAGTCTTTTTCTAGCTTTTAATATGAAATATTCAACCATGGGGGAACTGTGAAGATTTGTTTATGCACATTACACAATAACTTTTTGAATGCACTAATATTTACTACAGCTAACACTTTTAGTTTTTTGTCAGTTTTACAGTGATATGGTTTTTTAATGTGTTATACTTTCTTTTTTGGGCATTCATTGATTTTGGGGTTTTTTGGGGGTTCTTTCCCTATGGGGTTTTTGTTTTATATGGGTCGTCTTAATTATTCTTCTTTCTTCTTGAGTTTGGTTATTCTTCCTTCTTCTGTAGTTTTGGATTATCCTTCCTTCTTCCTTCTTCTGTAGTTCTTATTTTTATTATTCTTCTTTCTTCTTTGAGTTTGGTTCTTCTTTATTCTTCCTTCTTCAGTAGTAGTAGTTTTAATTAGTCTTCCTTCTTCTTTCTTCAGTAGATTTAGTTTGTTCTTCTTTCTTCAGTAATAGTAGTTTTAATTAGTCTTCCTTCTTCTTTCTTCAGTAGATTTAGTTTGTTCTTCTTTCTTCAGTAATAGTAGTTTTAATTATTCTTCTTTCTTCTGTCTTCTGTATCTTTGATTGTTCTTCTTTCTTCGTTCTTCAGTGATAGTAGTTCTAACTAGTTCTTCTTTCTTCATTAGATTTAGTTTGTTCTTCTTTCTTCAGTAATAGTAGTTTTAATTATTCTTCTTTCTTCTGTCTTCTGTATCTTTAATTGTTCTTCTTTCTTCGTTCTTCAGTGATAGTAGTTCTAACTAGTTCTTCTTTCTTCATTAGATTTAGTTTGTTCTTCTTTCTTCTTTGAGTTTTAATTGTTCTTCCTTCTTCTTTAGCTTTGATTGTTCTTCCTTCTTCATTCTTCAGTAGCTTTGATTGTTCTTCTTTCTTCCTTCTTCAGTAGTAGTAGTTTTAATTAGTTCTTCTTTCTTCAGTAATAGTCGTTTTAATTATTCTTCTTTCTTCTGTCTTCTGTATCTTTGATTGTTCTTCTTTCTTCAGTAATAGTAGTTTTAATTAGTCTTCTTTCTTCTTTAGTTCTAATTATTCTTCTTTCTTCTGTCTTCAGTAGTAGTAATTTTAATTATTCTTCCTTCTTCTGTCTTCTGTATCTTTGATGGTTCTTCTTTCTTCAGTAATAGTAGTTTTAATTATTCTTCTTTCTTCTGTCTTCTGTATCTTTGATTGTTCTTCTTTCTTCGTTCTTCAGTGATAGTAGTTCTAACTAGTTCTTCTTTCTTCATTAGATTTAGTTTGTTCTTCTTTCTTCAGTAATAGTAGTTTTAATTATTCTTCTTTCTTCTTTAGTTCTAATTATTCTTCTTTCTTCTGTCTTCAGTAGTAGTAGTTTTAATTATTCTTCCTTCTTCTGTCTTCTGTATCTTTGATTGTTCTTCTTTCTTCATTCTTCAGTAATAGTAGTTTTAATTATTCTTCTTTCTTCTGTCTTCTGTAGTAGTAGTTTTAATTAGTCTTCTTTCTTCTGTCTTCTGTAGTAGTAGTTTTAATTAGTCTTCTTTCTTCTGTCTTCTGTATCTTTGATTGTTCTTCTTTCTTCATTCTTCAGTAGTAGTAGTTTTGGTTATTCTTCTTTCTTCTGTATCTTTGTTTTTTCTGGTCTGGTTTCTTTGACGGGGTATATTAATTGCCTGCTTCTATCTTACCTGGGTAATTTTGTTATTATTATTTTTAGTCTTCTGGGTTTTTAAATTTGTATTATATTATATTATTTGCAGAAATTTTCTTTATTCAACCTTTCTTGTGAATATATTATTAAACAGTGCATTTTAATTAATTCTCATCTGGATATTCCATAACTTAGAGCTTTATTAATGATCATTGAGTAATGTATTTGTGTGGATTATCTGTCATGCTACAGATTGCTCTCTTCCAGAAGTGATTAGTTCAGATCATACTTAGTTTGTCTGAAATAATTGCTTATGACATTATATTATAAATTATATTTCTTTACTTCCTTCACATTTCTAAAAAATTTTTTCTCCCATATTTTTGAGCTTATCTATATTTCATTATTAACTGGATTCTTACTGATAGTAATAGTCATCTGAGGTTCGTTATTTTTTATTTTTCCATTTTCTTCTTAACTCGTTTCTTTATCCTTGGGATATTTATTCCCTAAAATTCCCTAACACGTTAGCTGGGGCAGTGTCCAGAGGGGCTCTGTAGGCATCTCACTCTGCTGGCCATACTACGTCATTTATTGATTACAGAGGTAAATCATCTCTGACCAATACATAATAATACTGCTGGACTTATCTCAGACAGTCATTAATAAAATTATATAAGAATAGTCCACCTTATGACTATATAAAAAAAAATTAAATATCTTTGGATATTTCACTTCGTATACGAACAGATCTATTTATATATCTATCTTAGTGAATCTCTATCTCAGTTATTTTTCTCAATGGTTAGCTCTGCTGGCATTTTATTTCTCCTTGTGATTGGAAGCTGGTATAATATCATCATCACTTATTATTCAGTGTAAAGTTTTTAATTCTCTGTCATTTTTTGACTGTTATCACAATCTCCTTCTGGTCATTGGTAGCATATATTTTGTATTATATTTTTGTTCCTTTCTTAATTCTTGTGAATCGTTCCACTAGTATTATGTTTTTTCAATTACTCTTTTAATTGTCTTTCTAATAACTGACATTTATTGTATGATCATCTTTTTCATATGGATTTATTTATATATAGTTTTTCCTTTCTTTTTCAAAATTTTATTTTGCTCTTGCTTTTTATCCAAATGCACTCTTTATTATTAATGTCATATGTTTAATATCTCTGTTTATTTGACATAAAATTCTCATTAATTTCACTTCACAATAAGTTTATTCATTTAAATGGTATCAGTGGTTTGTATTGCCATTTCTTTATTCTGGAAAGTTTTTCAGAATTGGTCCCATATATAATTGTTTGTAATGTTATCCAAATTCTTTTTCTCCTTGTTCATTTCTAAAAGTTGTTTTTAAAATAAGGTAGTAAATTGTTTTTACTTGGGTTTTTGAATTTTGATGATTTAATTCAAAATTCATTTTCTCTTTGATTCATAAATTGTTTCCTAAATGGTAGGCAGTAAGTAGTCATTACTTCATTTTTGAATTTAGTGGTTTAATTCAAAATTCATTTTCTTTTGTCCATAAATTGTTTTCTAAATAATAGGTAGTAAGTAGTCATTACTTCATTTTTGAATTTTTACTTACTTCTTCTATACCTTCCATTATTCATAATATTTTTTCATGGATGCCTGGTTATATACTCCCTTTATCCGGTCTGAATCGATCTCCTTTATCTCATAGGTATTGTTATTTTTCACATTGGATATTATATATGGTCCTGTGTATAATAGTAATAATTTTTTCGTTATTCCTTCCAGTGTGCTGGGAAGTTCACGATTTCTTAACAAAATTTTTTCTCCCTTCCCATATATTATTACTTTGCCACTGGCCTTTTGATATTTATTCTGCCGTTTTAACTGGTCTTCTGCCACCTTGTTGAAGAATTTAGCTTTATCAAATCTGTACACATGGCTACTGGGGAACTCGAGGATATCTGTGATCTCTCGTGGGGGTGGTTTCTCGTACATAGCAGAATATGGGGTTATCCCTATAGCTGGATGGTAAGCTAAGTTGAGGAATTCCTCCGTGGCTTCTAAATAGGCTTGCCACCTTTTTTGTTGATGGTGACAATAAGTCCTGAGGATCCTCCCCACTTCTCGCAACACCCGCTCTGCCGGATTACTGCTCGGATGGTAGACCGAGGTTTTGTATGTACGAATGCCCATTGACAATAACGTATCCCTCCAAATTACCCCTTTAAACTGAGTTCCATGATCAGTAATGATCGAAGATGGTTTCCCCAGGTGTGGGATATATTGTTCAGTTAGTATCCCCAGAATTTTCCTGGTAGTCGCTCGGTTAGTAGGGTATAGCTTAATGTATTTGGTGAAGTGGTCCATTATGATGGTTAGGTACCGATATCGGTGTCGACCTCCACTACGGGGAAATGGTCCGCAGATATCGAGGAACACCTTCTCCAATTTCGCTTTGGAAGTGATTGGGATCATCACACCTTCCTTCTTCTCATTATTAGTTTTTACCAGCTGGCAGATCTTACAACTCTTTATATACATTCGGACCTTTCTATTGATGTTTTTTATATAGCAGCTCTCCTCCAGAGCTTTTATTACCTTGAGGGCGCCCATATGCCCGTAACGTATATGGTAATTCACTATCAATTCCTTTTCGATCTGTGTCGGGACCACTACCTTCCAGATCTCTTCCTTCAAAGATGTTTTAATGAACAGTATTTGTTTATTCATCTGGTAATATATAGTAACGGTTTCATCTCCATCTTCTAGCCGAAGTCTGAGGTTTCTCAATTTTGGGTCCGCTTGTTGGTGGGTACTCATGTTGGTTAATATTGTTGTTAAATCGGCTCTGGTGCTAAGAAGATGATATATTTTCAGCACGCTTTCTTTCTCCCCTTCGAAAGTTTGTTCCTCCACATTGACCCGGGATAATACGTCCGCTACTATATTTTTCTTACCAGGGATGTACTCCCATTGTAGATGGTATTCTTGAAGGGCAAGTATCCACCTCGTTAGACTGCCATGGTTCAGTTTGCAGCTTTTTAAGAATGAAATAGATTTATGGTCAGTGCGGACAGTCACAGGGTATCCCAAAATGTAAGTGCGGAACTTACCGCAAGCGAATACCACACTCAGTAATTCTTTTTCCGTTACCGTGTAATTCCTTTCGCAGTGGTTCAAGGATCTGCTTGCGAAGCTAATTACTTGAGGTTGACCCTTCTCGTCCTCCTGATACAGTGTTGTTCCCAGGCTGATGTTGCTGGCATCGCAGTTCATGAAGAACGGTAACTTAAAGTTTGGGTGGCGAAGTATTATCGTATCCAGAAATTTGTCCTTAATTTGTTGGAAAATCCCCTCTTGTTCCTTACACCATACCCATTTGTTTTTAGATGATAATTGAGGTTGGAACCTCGCGGTCAACTCAGAATATTGTTCCTGGAACTTTCTATAATAATTGCAGAGTCCCAGGAATGACTGCAATTGCTTCCTGTTTTTGGGTGCCGGGAATTTCTGGATGGCTTCTACCTTTTCTGCCGACGGTGAGATTCCTTGATCGTTTAAGTTAAATCCGAGGAATTGCACTTCTCGGGCGATAAATTTGGATTTTTCCAACTTCAGTGTGACGTTACTGGCAGATAACTTCTCAAGCACATGCTCCACACGGTAACAGTGTTCCTCCCACGTTTCAGATGTTATAAGGAGGTCGTCAACGTACACTGTTGTAAACTGAAGGGCTTCTTGTCCCAATATCTGGTCCATGCAGGTCACAAAGATGGCAACTGAGTTTACCAATCCGAAGGGCAATCTTTTGAATTGGTAATTGCGCCCTTCGAATATGAAAGCCAGATATTGGCGACTCCGTGGGTGCATCTCTACCTGCCAGTATCCGCACACCGTATCCCAAGTGCTGAAGTATTGGGTACCATGGAAGCGTTTCAAGATCTCCTCAATCTCACCGGGCGAGGTTCTATCGTTAACGATTTTCTTGTTAATTTCCCGTGCATCCAAACAAAGCCGGACTTCGCCGTTTTTCTTGGGAATTGCGACAATAGGGCTGGTGTATGGGGATTGGCTATGTTCTATTATATCATTATTAATCATACGATTGATTTCCGCTCTTACTGCCTCTTTTCGAGAATGTGCAATAGGGTAGGACTTCCTATTAAATTCTACTGTATCCCGGAATTGAAGGGTACATTGATAGTTTCTAACCTTGCCTGGCTCATCGGAAAATACTGAGCGGTACTTCTCATAAATTTGTATCAATTGATTCGCTTGAGTATTGGGTAATTTTTCTCTATTAATTCCGCTTCGGAAATCTCTTATCTCCTGTATTTTCTGATACCATAAATCTTCGTCGGTAGTTTCATATACTATATTATTGGAAATAGTGTTAGTATTTGTATGATTTATACTACGTATTTGCTGGTGGATACTGCTGGGAAGTGTTATTTCACTACCGACTAAATCGGCTGTCCAGGTTATATCTCCGGTAAAGAGTGATACCTTCTCCATTCGTAAATCAATAATAGCCGAGTTCCTTCTCAGTACATCACATCCCACTAATATGTTGAAAGGTAATCCTGCTGCAATTAAGAAGACCATGTTCATAGCTATACCCTTACTAACGACATTCAACGATACTTGTTTTCTAATTGTCTTGTTTTGGCGACCAGTGGCACCGATTAATGCAATGTTATTTATAGGTAAGGTTGGCAATAACTTACCACAATTTCCTTGGATTCTCTCCAATTCTGTTGTATTAATTATGGATACATTCGCACCGGTATCAATCATTAGTTGTGCGAATGTTCCTTCAACTTCTGCATTAATGTATATTATTTCATTATTTATTATAGGGAGGCGGGCGTTGTCCTCCTCCAGTAATTCATTTCTAATATTTTTCAAGTAATTACATCGAATGATTGTAATTTTATTGGGATTATTTACTATCGGCAATTCATTTACATACCCAGGCGATAGAAGCAGCAAAAGGTCCTTATTGTTTATTACTGCCTCCTTCCGTTTAAATTCTCCTCATCTTGGTTATTGGAAGGACCAATAGAGGCATCAGTAGGGAAACCTTGAGTTGGTTCCAGCCTTTCCGTTCTCGGTTCGTAGGTTTGTTCTCTATTTGTACGCCGCTCCGGGTCATCCAGGCTAGTACTTCGCCTCGGCAGATTATAACTAGAGTGGTCCCGTTCTCGGCTGCGGTTTAGATCTTCGTACTCGCGTACTCTGCTCCACCGTTGCTGGTTATACCGGCGGTGGTTGTTTCCTTCCGCCCGTATAAAATTTACCCGGGGTCGGGAGAACCTATTGTTGTTGTTATTCTGATTAGGGTAACCCCTATTGTTATTGTCAAATCGCTCGGTGTGATTTGCAGGATTGTTGTTTCTTGGTCTATTCATATAATTATTCGGGTAATAATTACCTCGACTTCCGGAGAGCCCGTTATTATTTCTGTTATTATTTGGGTTTATATTTCCATGGTTATTATTGTTGTTGTTACCATTCGTGGGATGTTGATTATGGTAGTTCGGGTTATATCTATTTCCTTGGTACCCACTGTTGACCGGTTGACTATTATTGTTTGATGACGGATTATTTCGAACTTCCGGCCGCTCGTTCCTTCTTCGGCTCTGCCTGTAGTATTCTTCATTCTCATAGTTCTCCAATAGCTCCGTCATCGCCTGTATGGTCTTTATCTGACTACCTCTTCGAGCTCTTATGACCTCCTCGTCGTAATGATAAGAGAGCTTGTTCACCAGGCATTCCTCTGGTATGGCTGGTTCCAGGTGCTTGGCCAGGCACACCTTCCCAAGAAAGTACGCAGTCATGGTACTGCCAAACTGAGTTCTATATCGGCCATTGCAGATGTTGTCCCTTATTAAATTCTGGGTGGTCTCTGACCAATACTTAGACTTAAACAAACTTTTGAACTGTGGATAATCGGTTATTTCGCTCCTGTTCGCCATCCACCAATTATCTGTCATATCACGGAACGATTCGTCTAATAGTTCACGATTATTGGACCATCGATTACTTTTATGTTTGGCCATATATTCTTCGATACGGGCCAAGAACTCCATTGGCTTCCTTTTATACTGGCGAAAGTTAAGCCATTCTCTGTTCTCGTTTATTGGGATATTAGTAAAGCTGGTTGGTCGGCTCCGAATTGCTTCCATGTCCTCCTGGTTCTGTCTCACTTGACCAGTGATGTTAGTCATTGCTTCCTCCATTCCGTCGCATCTTTCGGTAATTCGAGTTCGTACCTTGCTGAGTTCTTCCTGGCTTTCCCTTCGGTTTTCTTCCGCCTTCTTGCGAGTAGACTCTTCAAGATTTGTGACCTTTGTGTTCACCACTTCCTTGAACTCTTGTACCTCCACTTCCGTCATTCGACATCTTCCATCAACTTCTCTTATCTGTTGATTTATAGTTATGGTTTCGTCTTCCAGCCTTTTGGTCATAGATTTCTTGTTTTCCATGAGTTCCTTGTTCATTTCTTTTCTCAATAGCTCCATTCGTTCGTCTAATTTGTCGAGATTCTCCTGGTTCACTTCCCGTAATTCTTCCCGTAACAGTTGGTTATCTTCTCTTAACTCTTCCCTTAATTGTTGATGATCACTTTCGATTTTCTTATTGGTTTCTTCCATCTTTTCTTCCAAATTCTTCTTATTTTCTTCCATTTTCCTTTCCACCTTTTTACTGGTTTCCTCAATTCTCTTATTGGTCCTTTCGATTTTACGGCCCAATTCTTCTTTTGTTTCTTGGTTGTCCTTCTTCAATTCTTCCCTTAAAGATTGGTTATCATTCTTCAAATCTTCTAATCTTTTATTATTTTCTTCTGTAGTAGTATCCATTTTCTTACTTAATTCTTCCTTGGTAGCTTGGTTGTCCTTCTTCAATTCTTCCTTTAACGATTGGTTATCATTCTTCAACTCTTCTTTTGTTGCTTGGTTGTCCTTCCTTAAGTCTTCTTCCATCTTCTTGCTGTTTTCTTCCATTCTCATGAACATTTCCAATAATTTGTCCATTTTACTTTCTTCTGTAGTCTTAGTTTTATCTATCTCCTGGTCTTGGACATGGACATCCCCTGTTTGAGTGGGTACTTCGGGTTGTTTCTCTGGTGGTGCTGGTTGTTGATGTTCTACCCGTTCAAGTATCTTTTCCACGTCCTCCACTGGGGTCGCCTCCTTATCCTCCATCTCGAGTTCTTTCTCGGCCTCCGCCGCTCTCTTCTTTGATGTGGCACGACGCATTATTTTCCCTGATTCCCTGGCTGGGTAACCGCTGCCAAGCTGAATTAGGAATTGGGTAAGTAATTACCGCCTTTCAACCCCTAATTACAGCCCTTTAGTTGGACGCCATTTTGTAATATAACTGTGAAATTACAAATTATAATTAAATTTATAAAGTGTTGCTTGTTCTGGTATTCTGCGGTAATCGAGCCCCACAAGTTGGACTCGCCAAATTATGTAATATAACGGTGATTGAGTGGGTATAATAAAATAAATAAAAGGTTGATGTATGTAGATTGTGCTCTCCTGTAAGTCCCACTGGTTGTGCTAGCTGATTTTGTAATAAAACGATATTGCAAAATATAGCTTAATTTATAATATGTGTAGTACGTAGCTAATACCTTCTTGTCTTCTAAGCTCCCACTGTTGACCTTCGCTTTTGTAATACAACCCTACTATAATTGTAATTGTATAGTGTTCTGGTATAATATTATCCAGGATAATTTTTATGGTGTGTATGTTCAGTAGTGACGTTCCGCTCTGGGAATCGTCGATTTGGTAAAGTTCCTGGTCTTTGTTATTGGTAATTGGGATGTTATTACCATCAATTAAATAAAGTGTATTTTGCTGTGTAGCAAATTGAAATAAAATATAAATTTAAAATTTATATTTATAAAAAAAAAATAATTTCGGAACAAATATTTTCGAGGTATTTATGTGCTTAATAATAGGAATAAATTGAGGTTGTGGATCGTAATTATAATTATAATAGTAAGGTGTTTAATTTGGTAATAAATTTCTGTTCGGTAAATTTGTTAAAAAGATAATCCAATTAACTTCAAGTTAGGCGAAAACGGCTCTCTTCTTCTTACTCTTGAAATGTTGTAGTTTCGCATATACTGCCTTTAAAGATTATCTATTTTTCTTGGTTAATTAATGATTATGTCCTTTTATAAGAGAAATCAACTCCAATTTACCAAAAAACAGACAAATACGTTTATTAAATACAATAATAAGGTTGGTCGATTAATTAATCGAAGTTACAAGCCATATCGAGTTCTCGCTCAGGATCGGTCGATATTAGAAGTTTTACAATTGTATTATTTAAACAGGTTCTTTGAACGGTTATTTATATAAAAAGCCAGAGAAGGTCAGGGACATGAAAGTATAACACTTACAATTCAAAAAAAAAAAGGTCTTAAATTTAAACAATATACTGGTAATTATTAATAATAAAAGTTTATATATAATTTTGTTCAAACCAGAAAGAAGCCTAGTCGTCTCTAATTGAGGTGACGGAATGGGATCAGAATGGCCGCCTGACGCATGCGCGTTGAAAGCTTCTAATGTAAACAACGTACTTGTTGAGATAATATGTCCCTTCTTTGGTTAAATGTTCTTCACTACGGTATATGATCTTCTGGGGTATAGTTTATTGTCACTGTTGTTAGATGGAAACGTTCACTTGGTGTAAAAATGTTGTTAAATAAGTATATCAACTGGTGTTTATGTGTCAGTTAACCTCGAATTTTCACTTGGTGTTTGATGCGATTTCAGTGTTATTTCAATGTAATTGGTTATATGTGATTTCGTTTATAGGTGTTATGTAGTTCGTGGGTCAACTTCACCACTTCACTTTCATTAAAATAGTTAAAAATTTAATTTACATAAAATGATTCAGAACTCCGTTGTAGCATAACGTCCATTAAAGGTTGGTTCAAACAAATATTCACGAGAAGTGCTCTCTTCGAGGTATAATAATGAACTGTCTGTATTTTCATCATCTCATGAAAATCTTAGCCTATATAATATAGTTCAGACATTGTTAAAAATTGCCATAACTTCCGACACGTTTTAAAATAGTACACTATGTTCATAAAATAAATTCGTTATTAGTTAACTGTTTGCAATATAAAATACATATTCGTTTTCACTATTCTATTCTACTTATTTTGATAGTAATTAAGTTAGTATTACAAAGTTTTATCTGAAAATTATTTCTTATAATTTTTTGGGAGGTAGGCCTAAAATTATACTTCCCTGTCTTCTATGTAAATAATAGCCATTTTACCTAATATAATTATTATTCTATAAAATCTGAAATTGTTATAATTGTCAATTCTCACTTATTTTATGGCAATTTAGTATACTAATGATGGTTTTTTAATATAATTCAGTTGTATATGATTCCCCTTCTGATAAAGTTAGTGAACCTATTTCAGTTTCAAATGGTATTTCATTAGACAATCAAATAATTTTACTCATATAATGACCATATCTTTAGAAAGCCTTATTTACATAGTATTTAATATGTTGGGTGTATCTTGCCTAAATATTGTCAGTTTGCCTGGTTTATAAGATTAGGTTTATTAATTATTCTGCATTTTAACTTTATTATATTGCCTAGATTTGAATTGTGGCTATTTGCAGAATGTTTTACTAATGTAATTATTTTATTTCCTTCTCTGACTTCTGACTCTGATATATTTGATTAAAAATTAGTTCTCTGATCTGGCATAACAGTAATTATAGATTATACAATTAAAATATAACACCCAGATATATAAAACTGGTGTTCTTAATAACATTGTTTTGGTATATCACCTAATAACATAATAAAAAAGTATTTCTACAACATTGGAATGATATCTAATTTTAGATAATGCATTCCTAAATTAACATGAACAATAAAATAACAATTATAATACTAATATCTCTTATGACTAACCCTTACTTATCTAAATGCTATATTTAATTGGAACCCAACATTTGGATCCATATATAATAATATCCATAGTTGTTAATACCTTCTACAACTTCATCATAAACAGTTAGTTCTGTAATTCCCCATTTTATAAGATTTATGCCCCCTCTTAAAGTATAACCCTGGCTATCTAAGTTATATTCCATTCTATGGAATGTTCATACAGTTTTAGTAGCTTTTTATTAGTAAAATTACTACTTCATTATCAAAGTAGGCACTGTTCACAAAACTTAAAGTTTGTTACTTTGTACTGCTACTCATGCACCTTTCTTAAAGTTTATTAGTTATAATTTGATCACTTACACTTTTCCATGGTGAATTATTACTATATTTACTAGTCTTTTTCTAGCTTTTAATATGAAATATTCAACCATGGGGGAACTGTGAAGATTTGTTTATGCACATTACACAATAACTTTTTGAATGCACTAATATTTACTACAGCTAACACTTTTAGTTTTTTGTCAGTTTTACAGTGATATGGTTTTTTAATGTGTTATACTTTCTTTTTTGGGCATTCATTGATTTTGGGGTTTTTTGGGGGTTCTTTCCCTATGGGGTTTTTGTTTTATATGGGTCGTCTTAATTATTCTTCTTTCTTCTTGAGTTTGGTTATTCTTCCTTCTTCTGTAGTTTTGGATTATCCTTCCTTCTTCCTTCTTCTGTAGTTCTTATTTTTATTATTCTTCTTTCTTCTTTGAGTTTGGTTCTTCTTTATTCTTCCTTCTTCAGTAGTAGTAGTTTTAATTAGTCTTCCTTCTTCTTTCTTCAGTAGATTTAGTTTGTTCTTCTTTCTTCAGTAATAGTAGTTTTAATTAGTCTTCCTTTTTCTTTCTTCAGTAGATTTAGTTTGTTCTTCTTTCTTCAGTAATAGTAGTTTTAATTATTCTTCTTTCTTCTGTCTTCTGTATCTTTGATTGTTCTTCTTTCTTCGTTCTTCAGTGATAGTAGTTCTAACTAGTTCTTCTTTCTTCATTAGATTTAGTTTTTTCTTCTTTCTTCAGTAATAGTAGTTTTAATTATTCTTCTTTCTTCTGTCTTCTGTATCTTTAATTGTTCTTCTTTCTTCGTTCTTCAGTGATAGTAGTTCTAACTAGTTCTTCTTTCTTCATTAGATTTAGTTTGTTCTTCTTTCTTCTTTGAGTTTTAATTGTTCTTCCTTCTTCTTTAGCTTTGATTGTTCTTCCTTCTTCATTCTTCAGTAGCTTTGATTGTTCTTCTTTCTTCCTTCTTCAGTAGTAGTAGTTTTAATTAGTTCTTCTTTCTTCAGTAATAGTCGTTTTAATTATTCTTCTTTCTTCTGTCTTCTGTATCTTTGATTGTTCTTCTTTCTTCAGTAATAGTAGTTTTAATTAGTCTTCTTTCTTCTTTAGTTCTAATTATTCTTCTTTCTTCTGTCTTCAGTAGTAGTAATTTTAATTATTCTTCCTTCTTCTGTCTTCTGTATCTTTGATGGTTCTTCTTTCTTCAGTAATAGTAGTTTTAATTATTCTTCTTTCTTCTGTCTTCTGTATCTTTGATTGTTCTTCTTTCTTCGTTCTTCAGTGATAGTAGTTCTAACTAGTTCTTCTTTCTTCATTAGATTTAGTTTGTTCTTCTTTCTTCAGTAATAGTAGTTTTAATTATTCTTCTTTCTTCTTTAGTTCTAATTATTCTTCTTTCTTCTGTCTTCAGTAGTAGTAGTTTTAATTATTCTTCCTTCTTCTGTCTTCTGTATCTTTGATTGTTCTTCTTTCTTCATTCTTCAGTAATAGTAGTTTTAATTATTCTTCTTTCTTCTGTCTTCTGTAGTAGTAGTTTTAATTAGTCTTCTTTCTTCTGTCTTCTGTAGTAGTAGTTTTAATTAGTCTTCTTTCTTCTGTCTTCTGTATCTTTGATTGTTCTTCTTTCTTCATTCTTCAGTAGTAGTAGTTTTGGTTATTCTTCTTTCTTCTGTATCTTTGTTTTTTCTGGTCTGGTTTCTTTGACGGGGTATATTAATTGCCTGCTTCTATCTTACCTGGGTAATTTTGTTATTATTATTTTTAGTCTTCTGGGTTTTTAAATTTGTATTATATTATATTATTTGCAGAAATTTTCTTTATTCAACCTTTCTTGTGAATATATTATTAAACAGTGCATTTTAATTAATTCTCATCTGGATATTCCATAACTTAGAGCTTTATTAATGATCATTGAGTAATGTATTTGTGTGGATTATCTGTCATGCTACAGATTATATATATATATATATATATATATATATATATATATATTGTACTGCTGTTAAAATGCACACAGTACATAATAGGGAGATAATAAATTTTAAAAGAGAAAGGATGCAGATTTTGTATTGAATGTAAACAAAAACATTGGAAATACCGACTTACTCAGTCAACATAGAGGTCGATTCCTATATGATATAAAACCATATTTAGTTATATGTTCAGAAAATAATATATGAAATTGGAATGAATGTTATAAGAAGAGTAAAGAGTAATAAAATTATAATTTAATAAATAACCAATAGAATTACGAATATTAGAGGTAAAATAAAGATGTTTAATAAGAAATATAAAAATGATATATGTTTTAATAGGTATATGATAAACAGATGTAAAGAAATTAGGGAATTATCATAGGGGCAATTTTGTAAATTGTTAAAAAAAATTGTATTGTATAGTGATGAAGGAAATGTATTAGTCTTCAATTATATCTGAGAAAAGAAACATTATTAGTCTTCAATTAAATTCATTAAGAATAACATGACGAGTCTAATTATATATCTAATAGTAACTACATGAAGAGTCTTAAATTATATTAAATAACATTTGTACATCATCAAGTTAATGTAACAAGGAAAAGAAAATACAGTAAAGGAATTTAAATTGTGATACCAGAGTTTTGATTATAATATTTAATAAATAAATAATAATACGAGAAATATAACAATATCCTTGATAGAACGACGACAGAAGAGGAAAACCTTGGACTGAAGAAGAGTTTAAGTGGCCATAAAGGATAGTTAAGTGTTCCGAGGAGACATCTGTGTTGCAGTAGTCCTGGAGAGCGGCATTCAGCGGTGAGAGCAACAAGAAATGTGTGTAAAGGAACAGATTGCCAACCCTAATATTGCTTTCGAAAAAAAGGTAAACAACAACCAGAAGTGAACCCGTGGCAGCTGGAAGAATTCAGAGTCAGTTAAGTTACATTAGTTTGTTATTTATTTCTTACATGGTTAATTATCAAAATACTACATATTAACTGAATCTGGGTTGGTTTAAAGAAAAGAAAATAATAGATACAATCGTAAATACGATCAAATAACTTAATAATCGTTAACCCTGAGAGAAAGAGTTTCTTAACATGTACTGGTAAATAAAAAAAACATAATAACAGTAGGTACATTTATTAATTGTATTATACTATTAAATAATTACAATACCTGTGTATTCTATTGTATTCTATCAGTAAAAAACAACAGTACAATATATATATATATATATATATATATATATATATATATATATATAGCAGTTACAATATATAACAGTACAAATGTATAGGTTACTGTGCATTGCACGAAGTAATTAAAAGAATTAATAAAAACAAATAATTCATTTTGTTAATAATAATAGTTCAGATTGCAATATGAACGACCAAATGTGCAGGTTGGAACAGGTGAAACACGCCAGCTGCTCTGTCTCTGTGTACACACGTATGTTACATGTGTGTGTGTGTGTGTGTGTGTGTGTGCGACCTGTCCATTCCTGAAAAGCGTCAACCCTTAAGGAACGCTATCAATTATTTGCATTTATTTAATTTGTAATACTGGTGTGCATAATAGCACAAAACCAAATACACCAAAATGTGTATAAAAATTAAACGAATGTGTGTATAAAGAATGTGTGTCTATAAAACGGATAAAAAGTGTAATTATAGGAGAATAAAAATAAGTAGTACTTATGTTAATTAAGATAAAGAAAAACGGTTTGTCCATGATGAACACATATAAATTACCGACAGAATGAATAGCGGGTAATGTGCAAAAGACTTCGCAATTCGCGAAGACGAGCGAATTAAAAGTGACAAGAATTGTGGGTAAAATGTGACCCTCTCGACAATCTCGAACATGCAGAATATTGTCGAGACATGATTTTGGCGCCCTGGGTATAAATACAGGAGACGCGCTAACATCATTCTCTTCCTCAGTCAACCATCCTAGCGGCCGGAGGCTCTGCTTGACGAGTAAAACTCTTTTCTTGATCGACTACTATGGCAGCCAGACGCTCTGCGTAGAGACAACAGTTGCATCTCAAACACAGCAGCAGTCAGGAACTTCACGACTACTCATCAGTTCGTGTGAGCACTTGCAACCTGAGGCCATGACAGGAGACGAGGGAGCAGCCAAGTACATGCAGTAATCCAGAATACGAGAATCCGACGGACGAAGGACCAGGAATCCAGGACGACAAAGGAGCATCCAGTATCAAGGACCGAAGAGGACACGCTGCCGATGTACCGCAACAATAAGGTGACAAACAACCATGCACTTGAAAACCGAGACTTAATCAAAAGACAATAATTAACAAAGAAAAAAGAGACAATTCAATTCAAATATGAATTAATAAATTGTATAACTGTAAATATTTGTTTGTATAATAATTAACATAATGTTTAATGAATGTTTAACGATAATTTTTATGTGTAACGTAGAAGATATAATTTTAAATCTATAAATTTTGGTATTTAAATTGATAAATTCATTAGAGAATTTTATTATAAAGCAATGCATATGCAGTAATTTAAAAGATTAGATGATTAGCAGATTAGATAATCTAATCAGTATAATACAAATGAGCTACCTGAGAGCAATATAAAAATTATAACGATGTATTGGAATATAATGTTGTATAACATGTCTATGTGTAATATGAGAGTATTAATTATGTGTAATTATTAGATGTGCAAATAATAATGATTTTGATTCGTAACACAAATAAGAAATTTTATTAATAAATATTGAAATGATTTTTAACCAGATTACACAGCGTTATTATTATTATGATTACACCTATTATCAAATACATACACGAATTTAATGTGTTGTAGTGTTATGTAAAGATTTGTCGCACAGTAAACTCGTTAAAAGTGTTGTAAATGGTTTCCTAAAACGTGGGGCTAACATATTAAAATCGTTAGTGTTGTAATACTTTATAATATAAAATTGTTTATTAAATAATTGTTTTTTAATAAATGAGTCCATTGGCTTGTTTTACGTATAAGTTACTTGTACGTAGAATTCCAACTATTTGCGTAGACTCCAGGCGCTCCGCACGCTGCTCGTCCGCACCGCTGCGACTCTGCACGTCGACCTAGCGAAGCTCACTGACGCTGAAATATCTACGTCGCGGCTTACACACGCACTGCGATATGCAACTGTTATTGTTTATATCTTAAATAATCTTATTCTCAGGAATCAAAACTGGGTAAACATAGATCGTGTATTAGGCTTACACAAATTCTGGTTTCTTGAAGTGTTCTCGCGTTAACTCAAAATATCTCGTTAGATATTTTGTCCCTAACCCGGAAAATCTTCCATTCTACGCGTCAAAGCACTAAAGTATGATCTATTTATTATTTGAGTTCTATACATTGGCAATAGTTACGAAGAACTATAACCGTGAACCAACTTCTAAGGCTTAAGGAAATCGACTTGTCTTGCACGAAAATCTCGTGACAGCAAGTACGTCTTCCTATGGCAAGACTTTAGAAGAAACTGACCCATCCGTACGCTGTCAGTGACCAACTCAAATAATTTTTAAACCTTCCGATTGGTGGAAAACCAAAGAACGTCATAGATGTTCTTAGTGATATCCGGAAATCAGGATGGAACGCTGTCCGATTCTGTAAAGGCCTGTCTAGATTTAATCTACAAATTTTATTACTTTCTTGGAGATAACGAAAATAAAAAAAGACTGATGTCATTAAAAAAACATAAAAATTACAGTTGTGGAGAATTTGAGTATATGGAAAATGTAGCTTATAACCTTGAGAATATCCTTTCCAAGCTTCAGAACGAAATGTTAATTTTCAACGAAGTTATTAAATAAAATGTAAATCACACGCGCACTCGCGCACTCACACACAAATACTCCACAAGACAAAAAAGAGTACAAAATTATGAACATTTTGACATAACATACTTTTTTAAATATAGCTTGGTTCAAAACTTATGACTACTTTACAAAGAAAAGAACAAAATCAATTTTTAACATGTCTATGACCGTCATAAAATGTGTTATAGCCTTAGTATCCCCATTATATGAACTTCATATCCTGTGTTTTGTTGCGGTATATATATATTGGCGACATGTTGAAAGCATGGAAATCCAGAGTGACTTCTGGAATACAGCTTAACAAATCAATTTGTATGGGTTTCCTTCTATATGCTGATGTCATAGTTCTTAATCAAGAAAATGAGGATGATTTACAAAGAGCTATGTTTCAATTACAAGAAATGGCAAGAGAGTACTCACTGACAATTTCAGTAAGAAATATCAAACACATGGCCTTTAAAGGTAAATATCCACTGAGAACTAAGACAGTTATAAACAACAGCACTTTAGGACAAGTGAGCCGTTTTAAATATCTCAGCTGTGCAGTGAGCCATGAATCTGAATATGATATAGCAGAGAAGATAAATAAATTTAGGAATATTTGTGGTACGATTCCTAGAAATGTTAGACATAAAACAAGACACAGCACAAGTACTAAATTTTATAAGACAATTCAATTACCCACATAGACATATGCGAGGGAGGCGTGGGTCATGACAAAAAAGGAATGCTGCAAGATTCAGAGTGCAGTTTCTTCTAACTAATTTAAATTATACATTGCAAAATAGAATATGGAATGAGGATATCAGAGCAGAACTTGAAGTAAAGGGGAAGAATGAAATTATTTCAATTTACAGAAGACAATGATGGGTTTATCTGCAAAGTATGACAGGGGTTCGATTGCCGAAAGCGGCAATGAACTATAAAAGCCATTGGTAGAAGAGACGTGGGTCATCCGAGGATGAGCTGGTTGCCGGAACAGGGTTATATAACCTAATCCTTGAAGAGGAAAGAAGTTATAGTGGTATAACTGGATGCCTATGTTTCATTGAGAAGTCTTCTTCTTATTGCCTTTCACGGTCCTGCGGACGTTGGGGATCACTGCAGCTGCAGCTTGATATTCTGCTGGGCGATACCTTGTACGTAACATCCTGTGTAAACGAATTTCAGTCTTTCATTTATTCCAGATCGCTTGTATTTTTTGGGTTGCAGTCGTTTACCATTATCTCCGTCCGGGTCTATTTTGTGAAAATTGCGAGTAAATTAAACTAATTGCCCATTATAGGGTACCAGCCTATAGACGGGTAAGTCATGTGGAAGGGCTGCTTCCTTACGAGTCATGACTTCCGGTAATTTTTATTCAAGGTTTTCTTCCCCTGTCCTTGGGCTGGGTGCCCCAACACCCAACTGCACGGCAGCAGCAAAATAAAATCCTATAACAATAACAAACGCAGCATTACAGACCTTTGCTAAAACGAAGTCGAAAGTATCAGTAGACATTCTTATCAGTTGGAAAAACTTGATTGGTGTTGTCTCAAGTCGAAATACAGATGGTGAAATTCATCAAATGCTTTACGTAACTCATTGATCGGATGAACACAATATTTACTCCTCCTATCCTCCACTTCACTATCATCTTCTATCGTGAGAAACATTTGTCGTGGCTTGCCCGTAACCTGAAGTATAAATGCTGCACCACCTGAACCCTACTTCTTTACCACCTGCCACCTGCCATCCGTCGCCTGTCTCCTGGAAGTATAAATGAGGCCTTACACTAACTTGCGCCCTCCCACATTCACGCGCCACTCCTTTCCCCCCCCTTCAGCCTACAAGTTCAATCGTTACCGTAGACGGTAGTGATAAATTCATTATTGACGCACGCGACAAGCTGCGAATTTCTATTTCTCAAATGAAAATAACGAGATCGTGTCAGTAAGTAATCAGATCTGCTCTAATCAGAATTGAATTTAATCAATTATTGGGGACACGTGTCTCAACCCGACGAGAAAAACAACGCTTCACTGTAAAGTAGTAATCCGTACTTACGTATATCCGTGTGTTCATACGTAATTTCATCAATTACACCAACACGGAGTAACTTTAAGACAAGAATTGACAAATAATTACATGTGATTATGTACGTATAGTGTAGGAGTATGAATTTATACTAGTGGTCGCCCAGTGGTCGAAATTCGACCGTAATTCATTAAATTTTTAAATTTGAACGTTATTGAGGTTCTTTTTTCAAAGAGTATACCTCTATAATCATTGCATATAATTTTTTTGAATTTTGTTTTATTACGTCAGCTGCGAGCGTGTACAAATACGTCATTAGCGTGTGTTGTTTGCCTTAATTCCCTGCAATACCTATGAAATTTAAAATTTAATGTTAGTAACAGTTGAAAAAAAAACACAATTACAGCTTGTATTCGTATTTGTTTTTTGACATAATTCATTGTCAGTTTTAATTCTTTCATGTTATTATTGAATCAAATAAACGCTAATAAAAATGAGACTTGACATTCATAGAAGTATAAGATACATTGTTTTCAATTCCAGTGGATTACATTTCATTTTTGGTAAGGTACAAAATTCGAAAACAGTTTGAAGATTATCTGCTACAAAGCATATATAATTTTTTAATTTATTTTTCTATGCATTAATTTTCGAGTTATTTGAAAAATATGAAAGATAGGAAAAATGAGGTTTAGCTTGGCTAAGCCATATTTTAAAAGTAATAACGCGTTTTTTGACATTTCCTTGGGTTTTTTTTATTGCCATACTGACCAGGTTTCGCCAAGGCTACACAGTTATTTTGCCTATCTTTTTCGAATTATATAAAATTTAAATAAAAAATTAATACAAAATAAAAAATGAAATAAAAAATACGTGCCTTGTATTTTTTCATATATTTTTCATTAAATCAAAAAACCGGGCGGTTAAAAAAGTAAATGTTGTCCATTGAACTTAAAATAGTTTGAAAGTGAATTTAATGATTCAGAACTTCTGTGTAAACGATGTTTTTTGTAAAAGCTCTTTCATCATTTGCTAAATGCCCTTGGCCATTATATTCGGAAATATAAAATCTCAAACCATCGAATGATCGAACTCTACTTGCTGCGACGTACAATTGACCATGTGTAAAAACTGGCTGCCTCAATAAAATTCCAATTTTTTCGAATGTTTGTCCTTGAGACTTATTTATTGTCATCGCAAATGCAGGTATAATTGGAAATTGAGTTCTTTGAAAGTTAAATGGTAAAACAGTACCGGAGTATGTTAAATTTATACGTGGAATGAAAATTCTCTTATTGCGTGCGGTTCCAGTTAAAACTTCGCAATCAATAGCATTACGATGCATACACTTGATGCGCATTCTTGTTCCATTGACTAATGCTTCCTTTGTATTTAAGTTTCTGATCAGTAAAACAATGCAATTAACTTTCAATACTAACTTATGTGGTGGCAAACCACTAATAGTCAAAGAATTCAAAAACTCTACTGGATAGTTATTGATTTCATTGTCATCATCACAAATTATTTTATCGTAGCTATGATATGTTTTCTGTTCACCTGGTATTCGATTAAGTATATCAGTATTAATAAAAGTACAATCATCATTTTTAGGTGCTAAAATAACTGACTTCAATATGTTATCTGAGAGTATGTTTTCGGAAATATTTCCATACACCTCATTAATAATATTATTTTCATCTCGTATTAATTGCTGAGGTATTTCAATAATATTTTCACCAAACTGAGGGAATTGTGGGGCTTCATCATTACTAATATTTTTCAAGAATTCGACAAATACTATTTCACTTGGTAAGGCTCTCATATTTTGAGTAAACGTTACTTTATGAAAATAAACAAATTTATGCCAACTCGTGACACAATTTTCAATTAAAGTTGCACGTGATCCATGTGGGACAACTGGTAAGATTTGCCGAAAATCACCGCACAGAAGTATCGTTTTCACTCCAAATGGTTTATGTTTATCATTTTCATCGCATAGATCCTGCAATAATCTATCTATGATTTTCAACACTTGCAGTAGGCACATAGAAATTTCATCAATAATTATCAATGATGATGAATTTATGTAACGTCCATAGCTACTATTTGCGGTAATATTCGCTACAGAATTTTCCAAAATGGGTGTTTAAACTTTGTACTGGTTTATCAGCTGTAAGCGGTCCACCACCGCTATACGGCACGCGCGGATGACGTCACGCGTTTATCAAACGCTGCAGCCGGCCATCAACGCCGGCTACAAGCAAGTTTAGTTCAGTTTATAACAAGACTCCGAGCGCAACTCTCGTAAAACACTTCTCTTCCAGCCGTGGCTTCTGGATATTTTTTTTAGCATCCATTCATAATATTTCATTTCATTCAACTACCTGCGTCCATCTACAATGGACCACGATTTCATTCAAAATTAATTTCGGGCGTTATTACCTCAAATGCATCCGCACGTGCCGATCGTAATTAACAATCAGATTTTTTCAATAAACGAATGTTCAACATCTTTAATACAGTCCACTTCTTTCTAACAAACAATCCAGCCTTCCTCATTAGCGTCTTTGGAATAACTCACGATTATTCAAGAGCTTCCAAACCGCAACATTTTTGGTCTCACCGGACCGGATTTCATATTTTCGGGCCCAAAAACGACATCATTTTTGGTCCCCACGGCACAGATTTCTCATATCTGAGTACACAAGCGACAGCATTTATTTATACACATCATTGCTGGAAAAACCGATCTGAAGTTAATCACGCCCTACGTGCATCATTTTCGTCCTGAGCGACACCATTATTGTGAATCACGTCGCAGTCATCTCGACAAGATTCAGCCAAGCAGTAGACCAGAGACGACGGGACAAAGCAGGACAACATTTTCGAGGTCATCGAAAAAGATTCCACAGCTTTAATTGATGGAGGGTACAACATGAGGCATCGGCTGACCGGCAGAGACAGGAGGTGTAGCAGCTCCAAACGGGATCGAAGCCAGCTTCATCACGAATGGATCGACGGCCACGTGACTATAAACTTTACTTATATTTGATTTTTAATAATATTTCACTTAGTGGGTATTTTTTGACACATTTGTATAAACAAACACCTCATTACACAATACAAATTAATAAATGGTTGGCAGCTCATTATCAGTTAGAACTTCAGATATACTTTGTAACCATTTAGATTCATAATTTCAATAATTTAACTGCCAACAAGCTTGATTAGTTAGAGAGAGTAAGTTTATGTTCAAAACAACGATCGCTAGTTACCGAAACGTATTTAAACTCATTCAAAATCAAGTTTGTGGTTCACATGCTCTATGCTCAATTGCTTTCTAAATATTTTTCCCTTTTTATCTTAAACTGTAATAATGGCCGATGTAAGGGCTCTAATAAAAAAACGAGGCACAATTAAGGCCTCAATATCCCGAGTAAATACCTTCGCGGATAACTTCGATTTGTTAACCAGCGATCCTCATGCGCTGAAAATAAAACTGCGTCATTTGATGGAATTATCCACCAAATATGATGAGATACAGTCACAAATCGAAGCTGAGGAAGCAGACGTTGCTTTAACGAGTGATAGAGTACAAACGGAAGACGATCTTTGCAATATAGAATGTAAATTGCAACACCTGCTAGAGCAAGCTGAGCATATGAACCAAAAACCAGTAATTAATGCTGAAGGTAAACAGCCTAAAACACCCCCCATTCAATTGGAACCAATAAAATTACCACGGTTTGAGGGTAGTATTGTTGAGTGGCAACATTATTACCATATTTTTCTTGAACTAATTCATGTCAGAGCAGATCTGACAGATACAGAAACTTCACTATTTGCACTCGTCATTACATGGCGAGGCGCTTAACGTAATAAAATCGTTGCCCATCACACATGAGAATTACGCGGTGGCTATCGATCTGTTGAGGAATAGATATGATAGTAAGCTAATTGTTTCCGCTCACCACGTGTGGAATGTCCTAGACGTACCATTAGTTCAACATGAATCCCAAGTTAGCATATCGCTATTTATTGATCAAACCTCTGCAAATATAAACGCGTTAAATAATCTCAAACTGCCAGTCAACACGTTCGAAATTATTGTCGTAAATTATTTAGCCAAAAAGTTGATAATTACACTTTACGTTTGTGGAAAGAGAGTTTATCGGAGCATAAATTCCCTGATTTTAATAATTTTATAAATTTTCTAAATTCACGTAGGAAATTACTGCAAAATCTCGATAACGCGACTAGCCCAACGAGCAGGTTGAACAAAAGCGATAAGTCTCCTTATCGCAAGGCAGTTAAACAGATAAGCACTCCAAAGGGCGCATTCCACTCACATATTAGAAACAATTTATGCAGGCTGTGTAACGGTGGACATAGACTTAGCGATTGCCCACAATTTACATCGCTGTCTATCCCTGATAGAAAAAACGCGTTAATAAAAAACAAACTTTGCTTAAACTGCCTCCGTTCGGGACACGAGGGTTCAAAATGTCCCTCAAAATTCTCATGTAAAAAATGTTCTAGGCGTCACCACCACACCACGATTCATGTCCCCAACAGGGACGTAGCTTCTGTTAACAACCAGTGTTCACTGAAATCACAGACCAACAAATCGGTATTGTTATCTACCGCCGTCTGTATGACATCCAATAAAGTCGGCAAAAAATTTCCCGTTAGGATATTACTGGATTCCGGTTCTCAAGCGAACTTTTGCACAATGGATTTCGCCCGCAGAATGGGCCTCCAATTGGTTAAATCGCAACTGCCCATCACGGGTATAAACAACTCGCTTTCCCAGGCTGACTTCAGTACTAATGTAAGGCTACATTCACGCTATAAACCCTTCACGTTAAACGTACATTGTGCCGTATTACCCAGTATAACTAATAATTTACCGGCGGAGTCGTTCAATCTTGCCTCTTTAAATTTACCCAAGCGCATATTCTTGGCGGATCCTCACCTACATTGCTCGGCGCAAGTCGATATATTAATCGGCGCTCAATATTTTCTCCAATTAATTGAACCTATGAAATATACGCGCGGACCACACTTTCCTATAATTCAGGAAACCAAGTTAGGATTTATTCTGGCCGGTGACTTACCATTCAACGTCGATATAACTAAAACGGTTTCTTCCTTTATGGTCTGTGAGGACGACAATCAGATTTCCTCGCAACTAAAGGAATTTTGGAAGTTGGAGGAGATCTCTAGTCGCGAAGCCCGATCTGAGGACTCTCCGTGTGAAAAGCATTTCGTGGAAAACACTAGCCGCAATCGCGACGGGAGATTCGTGGTAGCCCTGCCCCGTAGATCTGATAAATCTTATTTGGGAGATTCTCTCCGCGGAGCCATACGCAGATTCCAATCGTTGGAATTCAAATTCAAGCAGAACCCTACCCTTTATAAGGATTATAGTGAGTTCATGAGTGACTACTTAAGACTTGGCCACATGTCGCCGCTTAATGAATACGATCTGTCGCTTGACAGGTCAGAGATCTTTTATCTGCCCCATCACGCAGTCTTCAAAGACTCTAGCTTAACCACTAAATTGCGCGTGGTATTTGACGCATCCGCTAAAACCACCAATAATTTGTCCCTTAACGATACTTTAATGGTCGGTCCTACGATCCAGCAGGATCTGTTTTCGATAATGGTTCGGTTCCGCACACACCGATACGTACTTATTGCGGACATTGAAAAGATGTATCGCCAGATCATTGTTAATCCTAAGGATTCAAACTTGCAACGCATTGTTTGGCGTGATGCACCGCATAAGGAATTGCGACATTACGCGTTAAGGACGGTTACATATGGCACTGCTAGTGCTTCCTTCCTTGCTACACGTTGTCTGGCTCAAATAGCATATGAAAATAAATCCGACTACCCTACAGCTGCTAAGGCCATAGCAAATGACTTTTACGTAGACGATCTCATAACGGGTTCGGATGATCCGAACGGCTTAGCTGAAATGAAATACGAGATCGTGAAGTTGTTGAGGAGGTATGGTTTTTCGTTACATAAATGGTTCTCTAACCAACATAAGATTATGACTCTTCGCGCCCAAGTAACCCGTGACTTCAGCAAGGGTCAAAACGTGCGTACATTGGGAATCCAATGGAATGTTGAAGGGGATAACTTTTTATACACCGTTAGGGGTGATGATAATTTAACCGTTTTCAACAAGAGAAGCATGTTGTCAATCATCGCCGGGATCTATGATCCACTAGGTTTAATCGCTCCCATCACATTTTGCTGCAAGCATTTCGTGCAGCAGTTGTGGTTGGCGGGCACTGATTGGGACGAACCCTTGTCTGGATCATTAGCCAATCAATGGTTGGAATTATACGCTCAATTAGTCTCCGACACTCATTTTGAGATTACGAGGTCGGTTAAGAGTTCGAACAGTTACCCAGTTAGTTCATTGCAGCTGCACGGATTCGCCGACGCTTCGGCTAAAGGTTACGCGTGTTGCATTTATGTGCGGGCGGTCTATTCGAACGGCGCCATATCATCAAACTTGTTGTGTGCTAAATCTAGGATCGCTCCGCTGAAACAGATAACGCTTCCAAGACTTGAACTTTGTGCTTGTTTATTGTTGGCTCAATTAACGTCCAAGGTTTTAAATGCCGTCGATTACAATTTTGACGGACTATATCTTTATTCGGATTCGATGATAGCGTTGTACTGGATACATCAGCAATCTTCCCGCTGGAAGGTATTTGTGGCCAACCTTGTCGCGGAAATACAGCGTCTTGTTAGCAGCAGGGGAATTTGGCGTCATGTAGTATCAAATGACAACCCTGCCGACGTTTTATCGCGCGGTTGCCTCCCTCGTAGTTTGCACTGTCATACTCAATGGTGGCATGGTCCCTCCTGGTTGGCTCGTGATTCGGCCTCATGGCCGGTCAGCGCGTTCGACATTAATACTCCCTGTACTTTTCCCGACATTGAAGATGAACGTCGCAAGCAGGTTCAAACCTCACTAATTGTCGCGTCCTCAACACATAGTTATATTGAAAATTATTCATCTCTTACGAGGCTTATTCGCGTCTTCGCATATTGCCGTCGATTTTTTCGCAATTCTAGGTCGCGGTGGTTGATAGAGACACGTCCTTTTTGTCGGCTCAAGAATTGTCTGACACGCTCTTGATTTTTGTCCGGCAATCACAGAAGTTGCATTTCGACGTGGAGGTTAGGGAACTTGAGGCACACCGGTGCCTTCCACGCAGTAGTAAAATTCTTGCTCTCAACCCATTCCTGGATAAATCAGGCATTTTAAGAGTGGGTGGGCGCTTGCAATTCTCCCCACTTAGCTACGAGACTAAACACCAAATAATTTTGCACCCGCACTCTCATCTCACGAGATTAATAATTGAATACGAACACATCCGTTTGTTGCACGCTGGAGTGCAATCAACTCAAGCTTCGCTTAGGCGAAAGTATTGGATCATACACGATAAGTCCTATATCCGCTCAGTGATACATAAGTGTGTCACTTGTTTTCGTTTCTGGGCTAAAGGCGCGAATCAATTACTCGGTCAATTACCCTCTTCTAGGGTCACGCCGTCAAGGCCATTCTCACAGTCGGCCGTGGATTACGCCGGTCCTGTACTTTTGCGCCATGGCGGGCAGCGCTCTAAGTCCACGACCAAGGCATATATCGCTCTATTTATATGCATGTGTACTAGGGCCATCCATTTAGAATTGGTGTCGGATCTCACTTCCAACGCCTTTATAGCGGCTTTAAAAAGGTTCATATCGCGCAGAGGTATTCCCGCGCAAATATTTTCGGATAATGGCACGAATTTTCGTCGTGCCATACCACACGTTGCATGATTGGTACAAATTTTTAACCTCCAAGGAAGTTGAGCAATCTTCTCTGGAGTTTTGCGGTCTCCACGGCATCAAATGGTCCTTTATCCCCCCTTCAGCCCCTCATTTCGGTGGTTTGTGGGAAAGTGGTGTAAGGAGTGTTAAATTCCATTTACGTCGCGTAATTGGTGGTACGATCTTGAATTTTGAGGAATATTCTACTCTTCTTTCTCAAATTGAGGCTTGCCTTAATTCACGCCCATTATGCGCGGTGTCCGACGATGCTAGAGACCCTGAACCCTTAACACCTGCTCATTTTTTGGTCGGTGCTCCACTGACGGCACTTCCGGAACCCGACTATACACAAGGCAATAATACTCATTTGGGCAGATGGCTTCTGCTCCAAAAATTTACGCAGACCATCTGGAAACGGTGGTCTAGGGATTATCTGCACCAGCTGCAGCAGCGCAATAAATGGCGCACCCCGTTAAGGAATTTGAATGTTGGACAGCTTGTCCTCATTTTGGATGACAATTCCCCCCCTCTAGAATGGAAGCGTGGGGTAATTACCAATGTTTTTCCGGGTCAAGATTCCTTAGTACGCGTCGCAGAAGTTCGCACCGCGCTAGGTATCTTACGCCGACCCATCCACAAATTATGCCCCCTTCCGGTGGCTACACACTGATCGTATGCGTCCCATACGAGACATGCTAGGACTGTGAATTTGTCACATTGCCTGGACCACGCCCGGGACATTCCCCGGGGCGAGCATACAAGTCAATTGTATCATAAGCATTGTAATATTGTTTACGTGCCGCTAGCTATTACTGCAACAGTGACTGTGTTTCATATGTACTATCAATCATTATGGATGTTGTGTATTGTCAATATGTTTGTGTGATTCAAATTCTGAGAACCACAAGTGTCATTTATAGTGTCAATTATTCTATATATGTATTGTATTTTCTAAGGGTCAAACATTATGAAATTCATTGGGGTTGTTATGTCAATATCATGGGGAAATTATTGTATTTTTTATGGTGTTATCACTTGTTATTGTAATGCTTGGCAAATATCAAGGGGTATTATTTGGGAAAGAGCAATATCTACTTAATTATTGTATTATTGTGCGTATTGTATTACTATTATGTTTTGAGTAATTTTAACGTCAGTAAGCCCTTGCTATTGGCGTAAGGGTCAATTTATTGTATGCCTGGTGATTGTTAATTGAATTCATATTATGTTTATTATGTCATTGCTCTCTGGCCAGTGCGCCAATTATTGTATCGCTTACGACATGTAAGTCTAATTATTATATTGTTCAATTTAACCTTTAATGTACAAAATCGTCCCGATTTTGGCGGGCAGTATGTTTAAACTTTGTACTGGTTTATCAGCTGTAAGCGGTCCACCACCGCTATACGGCACGCGCGGATGACGACACGCGTTTATCAAACGCTGCAGCCGGCCATCAACGCCGGCTACAAGCAAGTTTAGTTCAGTTTATAACAAGACTCCGAGCGCAACTCTCGTAAAACACTTCTCTTCCAGCCGTGGCTTCTGGATATTTTTTTTAGCATCCATTCATAATATTTCATTTCATTCAACTACCTGCGTCCATCATGGACCACGATTTCATTCAAAATTAATTTCGGGCGTTATTGCCTCAAATGCATCCGCACGTGCCGATCGTAATTAACAATAAGATTTTTTCAATAAACGAATGTTCAACATCTTTAATACAGTCCACTTCTTTCTAACAAACAATCCAGCCTTCCTCATTAGCGTCTTTGGAATAACTCACGATTATTCAAGAGCTTCCAAACCGCAACAATGGGTATAGGCAATTTAAACACATTGTGTAAAGTTCTACCTCCAAGTAATAGAGTTGAAGCTATGCCACTGAACGCTGTTGCAATGCAACTAAGATTAAGCGAATTTAATTTGTGAATGATTGCTGTTTGTGTGAATGTTTTTCCACAACCTGCATGAGCGGTTAAACAAAAAACATTAGATCCAGTATCATGGTGCAAAACTTCACGAATCACACGATCAGTTAGATTACGCTGTTCAATATTTGCAGTTTCATAATGCTCACAAAACAGAAACTCTTGTTCTATTGGATCAATATCATTTGCTTCGTCTGTTCTCTGCGAATACGTGGGAACTGGTAAACCAAGTTCTTGACATGACAAATTATGAACATTCAAAATATCTTCAATTTCTAATAGAGCTGTGTTAAAGGATACTTCTTCGTTGTAATCTCTCACAAAATCTTCACTAAGATATACTTTAAATTCATTCCATAACGCCAATGCATTGGCTGGCACATTTAATGCACAAATGTAACCAAATAAATTTCGCATTTGTTTTGGTGAATGTAATTCTTTTGCTTCATTTAAACATTCGCGCCATTCGTTATCATTTGAAGCAATGCCGCGAGCATGGTACGCTTCAACAAAATAAGTGTGTATAATTCCATTGTATGTTCTAACATCCTCAAATGATTTTGGACCACAGACATGCAATAAAAGCAATCGTAAATGGAAAAGTTCGATGTCTTTTGGTGATACTACATATATGCGTGTAATGATTTTATCACCTCCACGCCTTCTCTTCTTCCATTTTTTTCGGGAATCTTCCCACACATAATGCAAAGGAATTTCAATATACTTATATTCATGCGCTGATGGATCTGATCGATTCAATTCGAAAAATGCTAATAATTTTGTTTGTCTTGCATTTTCAATTGCTTGACGTTCTTGGCCTTCTCGAAAGTAAACATTCTGTCTACGCGGTAAATGAATGTCAAGTCTAACGATGACATGTGATTGTAAATGCATTGGTAATTCATAGATGCGCCATAGGCCTACAGCTTCAGTTGATCCGACATAACGGCCATTTAAAAAATTTTTAACTTCATCAATTTGTATTTCTTGACCTGGTTCATTTCTCTCTGAACCTAATTCAACAGATGCACTGTCATAGCCTTTATACACGTATTTATAAATGTATTTAACACTTTTAACTGTAGTGCATACTTCAACATTTATATGGCAATTAAATTTGGCAAGTAAATACGGATTTTATGGTACAACATAACGATTGTCGAGGCAACTACCGCGAACTTCAGCATTAATACCATTATCACGCCTTCTGTATAATGAATATCCATTTAATGATTCACATGTAAATTCAATTATATTGTTTTGGATAATCTTTTGTGCATTTTCCATCTCTCATACATACAGAATTTGGATTAAGTACACCGCATGGACCATGCATCATGTGTTTTACAACATATTCATGTAATGTAGGATGTGTTTGAATGTTAGGAATCTCCGCAGATACAACTTTATCAATATCGGTAGCGTTAACAATTTTATCTTGCTCATTTAAAGAGAGTAAAATGTGAGCATGAGGCAATCCTCTCTTTTGAAACTCAATTGTATAAATGAGTGCTTCAACTTTACCGAAGATTTTTTTTAGTGTAAGGCCCTCAATTAATGCTTTCAGTTTGGACTTGAATACACGCACAACAATATCAGGTCGAAAATTAGCTGACTCACCTACACCAATATTGCTATTTCAGGCCAACTTGGTTTGCAAGTCATTGTAATATACAAAGAAGGCTTTCCGAAATGTTGTACAATTGACATTGCATCTAAATAATTCTGATACATATTTCTTGGAGCTCCATTGAATGAAGATGGTAAAATTACTCTACGGCCAACATTATTGGCATTGGGGTTCAATTCTAAATAATCTGTTAAATTGTTGTAAACTTCAGACCTAAGACTTGTTTGATTTTGTCGAATGAAATGTAACCTTGTGCCCTCTATTCTCACAAACATATCAACTATCCACTGCAGAATAATTTTTGTGAATGGTGCAACATGCTAAAATCTTCTCTAATTGCAAGTCGATAGGCTGCATACTGAAGCATGGTTAATTTATTTCTGGGCGCTCTTGAATTAGATGTAGTTGGTACATTATGAGAAATATTGATATACCACCCAGTATCACCATTTGGAAAAAGTAATGGATACGCTAAAGTGTCCAATGATGAATCCAAAACAGAGATATTTTTAATGGTACCATTAACTTTTGAAAACGAAACCATATTTCGTTCAAAGGGTGGCTCACCATCAACTGTACTAAATATTACTGCTACATCAGTTTGAACTGCATCATTATAACGGCGTAGATCTAAATCACGATTTACTTTAATGAGCATACAAATTTCTTTATTTTGATTTTCAACTCTCTGACAATGATCTTTCATTGCAATGAATGACCGAACGAAAGGATTAATGCGTTCCAATTCAAGAGAGATTTCGCGCATTATATTGTTATTGCATGTTTGATTATAGTGTTCCGTAATCTATAATTGACAGCAGTGTCAACATCATAAAAATATAATTGCGCATAACATGGTGAGCGACCATATCCAGCAGTCATTGGACCTGATCTGTGATAAAAAACATCATGTATTTTAAAATGATACACTCCGCGCGTAACTGTATCCGAAATTTTAGCTTCTGAGCTAACCATAGCAAATGATGAATTGTATTTACGAATGTTTTCAAAATAATTTTTTGACTTTCTTTTTATTGAAGGTTCATTTGAAGTAAGTCCATCGTGCAATGATTTAAAGTATTCATTTTGACTTAAGGCCGGTAATATTGCTTTACCCTTATGACAACATGAAGTGAATGCAGTCCTTTCACCTAAAGTGACCTCAGATTCGAAATGTTTTGAATTGCAAAACCTGCATTGTAAATGCATTAATCCACAATCAAAAGTATTAAAATTTCTTGGAATGACATTCAGTGCGCATTTAAATGTATCCCTCAAAATAATTTCATCATTTTGTATACTATTTACACTATTTAAATTTGCATTTGGTCTATTATCATTTTGACTTTCACGCGAATATATATTCCTTCTTCTTTGTCTCTCACTCCGACCCGTCAATGTTCTATGTCGAGGCATAATGGAAGTAGGTGCGAATATGTGAATGTAAAAAAAACATGTAATGAAATTACTGAAACTAAGATTAGACAGGGTTTAATTTAAAAATAATAAAATGTACCCACTTTTTTGAAACCACCAATAATAATTAGGCGAGAGTAAGTCAATTCAAATTGCTGCTACAAAATTTTCCTTTTGCAACAGGTGTATATTAATCAAGCTGTATTTCACTTTCAACTGCACATTAATATGTAAAACACAGATATCTAATATACAAAATATAAAATAAACGCTTTTTTGCCTTGACATACACTCCACAGACTATTGAAAAAGGAACATTTGAAATCACACAAAATTCACAGCTCATTCAGTCAATCTGTCAATAATTATTTGTTGGCAACATTTTAAAATTCTTTGGCGACAATCTCTACTCTGTGCGACTGTTCGACCACAGACTATTATGTTTTTGACATTGGCAGTATGAACGTAAACAAACGACAGACTATTATGTGTTTGACATTGGCAGCATGAACGTACACTAAAATGAAAAAATTATAATTTTATTGCCTGGCAACAAAATTATTTTATTTTTAACAATTACCATTGTTTGAAAAAGTTTAAATGAATTTTCAAGTACAAATGAATGTTTAATTTAATTTAATTTAATGTATTTGTAACACATATTATATATATATTTTAGCTTTCTGCACTCCTTCTCTATATAAACTTTAACTATGCCAAATCTCACACTCCTCCGTGCGCGCAATATGCTTAAAAAGGGGTACAAAGTTTTCTCTTCACGTATTAATATATAGAATATGATCACGATGAGTTATATTCTGAACATTACATTAATGAAGTTCTAAAGTTCATCATACGCACGCGTTTAATCAAATACGAATTTCTAAATTACAATTTAAAACTCATAAATTTAAGTAACAGATTGTAGTTGTGCTAAAATAGAACAAGTGGATACATACAAATATTTAGATGGAAAACTCACGTAAACAATATAATGCAGAAACTAGCAAGTTTTTTGAGAAAACTGTATTTTTTAAAAATCGTTTGTCCGCAAAATATTGTTAAAAATATTTATTTCACTTTAGTTCATAGAAGATTAACACCTATAATGCTTGTTGGGGCGGTACGTACGTACGTATCATATTTGAATCCACTATTAACCTTAGAAAAACATTCGATTACTACTAGCAAGAAATGTAAGTAAGTCATTTAGTTTGTTTCACAAAATTAATTATTTGCCGTAAAGACATTTTTATGTATAATGAACGTTCGACAACTGGGATTATGGGAAAATGAAACATTTTTGATACCTTCAGCTAAAATTGAAATGTATATAAGAAGTTTATTTATGTTTTTATCCTAGATTTTATATTCGCGTGCGTGCCAACATAAAAAATAAAAACAAAACAATTTTTCTCAAACAATCGGAATATTGGCTAATGAATAGAAGGTCAGGTGAATATTTTATCATCCTGCATATTGTTAATAATAATTTTAACAGCGCGAGATGGTTTTATTAACAGAAGTAATTTACTTTATGTTGTTATTTGTTTGTAAAGAGTATAGCTAGATTTAGTTGCGATGTAAAAGTATTCACGATTTGTTTATTACTAAAAATTGTTAACAATTACCAAAATAATTTCTTTCATTTGCTATCAGGTGTAGCTGAATGTGAAAGCGTTTGTTTTAATAATTAACAATTTAATACACTTTCACTTGTGAAAAAACTTACTTTTTGTTATATCCTCAAACGTACGTTTCGTGGAGATGGAAGGGGGTTGGCGCGGGATTCTGAATTGTATGCGTTGTGTATTATTGTGTCGAATAGTCCGTTGGATTTAAATTGTAATTGTGTATTATTGTGTCGAATAGTGTGTTGGATTTAAATTGTAATTGTTTTAATATTGAAAATTGTCATAATTGCCAAATATTAGGTTAATTATTTTATATTATTAATAGCAACTGTTTATACTACGTATATCTTTGTTGTAATAATTGATGTGAATTAAGGTTAAAAAGAATTATTCAGTTGGTGTTAAATTTGAAATATTAAGGATTTATTTTCTAGTATACGTTAGTATTCAGTGTAGACTCTATAAGCGTTCAGTGACTGCACGATAAATATGACACAAGAATTGTTGGCGATAATAGGTAATCCAGGCTATGAATGATTGTTTTTTATTGAATTAAATATATAACAAGGACGTTAACAAACCATAAATTGTCACTGCTCACAAGTAAGTGTAGTGACTGTGAATGAAACGAACATTATAAACTTTAAGAATGAAGAAATTATTATTGTTATTATTATTATTATCATTATCATTATTATTGTTATTATTATTATTGTACCACGGCGGGTGGCCGGAACAGACCGCAGGCTTAATGCTTGTCAGGAGGAGGAGAAGTGGAACAAGGAAAATGAACCGTCTCAAATTAACATTATAAGTTTAAATGTTAATTAACTAATTACAAGATTTAATCTAAATGTTCGTGCAATTTTGAAATTTCCACCGCTACAAGTGTCTGTTTAAAAAACTGTTTTTATGTAATGTTGGTACACATGTTAGTGATAATCATCTAAAATTGTAGCCCTATTTGGTGCATAGTTTAGATTTCACAGCTAATTGAGTAAGTCATCCTTAAGAGTATTAGATGTTTAATTAAGAAAGTTGTGTTAGTGGTTATAATCACAAACAGAATTATCACTATTGCACACCACTATAGAAAAATTATTCCGATTAGCGCTTTCAAGCTTCTCAGCTCATCGTCAGATCGGAAATAACCACTCTGATTATTTCCGATCTGAGGATGAGCTGAGAAGCTTGAAAGCGCTAATCGGAATAATTTTTCTGTAGTGCTGTGCAACAGTGATATTTCTGTTTAAGAGTATTAGGCAATTTTTTGTCATTCTAGAATGCAAAATTGAAGAAAATAGTTTAATTTTTGTATAAACTGTGAGATAAACTGCTCTGTCCTGTAAAAGTTGGTTACAAACTTCAAAGACTGCCCTAATTGAGCTGAATATCGTGGTTATCAGACGAAGATTATATTTTTGTGTTCCATGGAATTTCATTGCTAGGCGCAGTCGTAAATAAAGGAGCACGTTTCGGACATTTTATGCAATTTTTATGAAGATATTCGTTGAAATACGCTAGATTTACGGAAGAATAATTTATGATAATTGCAGATCGATAATGCGCCTGGACGCACGGCATTGCTTGTTAAGAATTTTTCCAGGCTAAAGTCAAAAAAAGTCATCATAATGATACGGCAACTGCCGTATTCATCAGATGTGTCCCGACGCGATCTTTCCTCTTCTTAATAGAGATAATTTCCACGAAAGGTCAATGTTTCGGGACCGTTGAAGACGTAAAACGAAAATCACTAAGCGAGCTCAAGGCTGTACTAAAAAGTGCATGCTTGGAACATTTTAAAGGCTGAAAAACGGCTGGCTTAATCGTCTTGCATCGACTAAGACTACTTTAAATCAGGCAGTGGAAGTGTCGATGTATGAAGGCATAATTTTTAAAATAAACAAGAACTGCATGAACTTTTTGATCAAACCTCGTACATTTTCGCAGATACTCCGTTACACACGTCAATATATATTGCGACAGTACAACCATATACGGTACTGTGCATTGCCAAAATAATTAATAAAAATAAGTAAATATATGGTTGATAAACATGATTCAGATTGCAATCTGGATTGTATAAAAAAGGGAACAGCACAGTTCATGCATGGACACGCATATCTGGCCACCTGTAGCTAGCTGTGTGTACTTATGTATTTAGTATGTGTGTGTGAAACCTGTCCGTTCCTGAACAGTAACAACCCCTATTCAAATGATGTTAGATTTTAAGTATTATTTTAATTATAAGAAATATATGTACAATAATGTAAAACAAAATACACCAAAGTGTGTATTTTATAAAGATGCACAAATGGTTAAAAAAACCGTGAGAAAGTGACGTAAAGTGAAATTACAATGAATTAAAAAGAGAATAACTCTCTGAATAATTATTATAAAGAAGTATGAATTACACATAATAAACATATGAAAATTAGCGATCGATTCAGCATCGTGTAGTGTAAAACAGACTTTGCAATTCGCGAAGATAGGCGAAATTAATGAATCGAACAAGAGTGGGAGTAAGGAGGCGTTCGACAAACTCTGACAAGACAAATATTGTTCAGACAAGAGCTTTTGCACGATGTGGCTATAAATGCCAGGTCGCGCTAATAAAGTTCTCTTCTTCTTCAATCAACCGTTGCCGCAGGAGGCTATGTCAGTCAACAACGCTGTCTCGAATCTACAGTAAGCGTCACAGGATGGACTGGAAGTCAAAGCAGAGGTTCTATGGACACACCTACAGCCCATGATGTGAGGAGAGACAACAATTAAGGAGTACATGCAGTGGAATCCTGTACGAGGACCCGAGGACCCGAAGGACACGGACCGAGGACCGAGTGGAGGACACGCCGATAATTTACCACATCAAGCGAGGTGATAAAAAGCCATATAATTACCTACAATTGAAAGACAATAATTAAAAACTATAATGAGAGACATTCGAACTGTTACTATAAGTAATTACAGTGTAAAGACTGATTGTTTAATTTTGAATAATATTTCATTTATGTCAATTAGGATTTGAATATAACGTAAATGTTATAAGATTAATATTTGATTTGAAATTGAAATAATTTAAATTAATTCATATAATCTTTAATGGTTAAAAATGGATATGCAGTAAAAAAAAAGAATCAAAGTAAGATTAAAGAAAGTGAAATAAAAGTAAATTCATTGTTTAAATAAATTAGTAAGCAATTGCAAAGATAACCACACTGAATGAGTAAGCCGAGAGCAAAATATTTGATAGTTAAGATTAGATAATAAGATTTCTGTATACCATGTTTAATGTAAATTGTCAACCAGAAGTCGCGTGCAAAAGATTCGCACAAGCGAAGAATAATGAGTTTTCCTATTTCCGAAATAAGGAAAGATGTTGTTCAATAAATAATGTAAATATTTAAAAGCGTATTACACATTCTTGTTATTACGATTACACCTAACATCATTGTTATGTTATATAACGTATACTCCAAATTGTGGGGTATAATTGACAGATGCATAATTATATTGCATTAATGTGTTAAAAAATATATATATATATATATTAATTTGTGTTAATATACATATATTTTATATTTAATATTTATAATCACTTTACCTTAAGATATTTTCTCCTTATTTGGAACATGTTTCGAGAACCCCTGTGTTCTCATCCTAAGCCTTCGTGATCTTGCGTCTGGTGAAGTATTTGTGTGTTGGCTGGACGCTATTTTGGTCTCTGGTATTTTAAAGTGGTATTATTGTGTGTGATTGTGGTGTGTGTATTAGTATTTTGTGTATTTTCGATGTTGAGTGCTTTGAAACTTGTGTCATGTTTTGTATTGATTTGTATTTGATCAGGTATTAGTTTGTTTTGTGTTTTATGTTTGTATATTTGTATATTATATATATTGTGTGTATATATATATATATATATATTACTATAATACTTATAACTATTTTACCTCAAGATGTATTTTTTCCTTTAGGGACATGTTTCGGGAGATCCTGTTCTCCCATCTTCAACCTTCGCTATCTTGCTTCTGGTGCAGTATTTGTGTGTTGGCTTCTGGATGTTATTATGGTGGTTTGTTGGTCTTTGGTCCTTCAATGTTGCATTATTGTGTGTGGTTGTGGTATCTGTTTTTGTATATTGTGTATTTTCGATGTTGAGTGCTTTGAATATTGTGTCATGTTTTGTATTGATTTGTATTTGTTCTGGTATTAATTTGTTTTGTGTTTTATGTTTGTAAATCTGTAAATTTTCCCAAATGTTCATTAAGGTGCCTTTGTGTGGTATATGTTTTATTAGTGTTACAACATATACCACACAAAGGCACCTTAATGAACATTAGGGAAAATTTACAGATTTACAAACATAAAACACAAAACAAATTAATACCAGAACAAATACAAATCAATACAAAACATGACACAATATTCAAAGCACTCAACATCGAAAATACACAATATACAAAAACAGATACCACAACCACACACAATAATGCAACATTGAAGGACCAAAGACCAACAAACCACCATAATAACATCCAGAAGCCAACACACAAATACTGCACCAGAAGCAAGATAGCGAAGGTTGAAGATGGGAGAACAGGATCTCCCGAAACATGTCCCTAAAGGAAAAAATACATCTTGAGGTAAAATAGTTATAAGTATTATAGTATTATATACTATAATATCAAGAAACGGACTGTAGCAGAAAGTGATTGAAATATATATATATGTATGTATGTATGTATATACTGCCACAGAACGTTTGTTAATGGAAGTCTAATAGGGATAATACGGCTATAACACATTCTCTGACTGTCATATTTATACATGTTATAAATTGATTTTGTTCTTTTTTGTTGTAAAGTAGTTATACGTTTTGAATTAAGGTATGTGTAAAAAAATAAAATATGTCAAAATACCCATAATTTTATACTCTTTCATGTCAAGTACGATATTTGTGAGCGGGTGCGCGTGTGATTGACATTTTATTTAATAACGTCTTTAATAATTGGCATTTCTTTTTGAAACTTGGACAGGATATTCTTAGTATTAAAGGCTACATTTAATGAAATAAATTCTTCTTTTAACTCGTTATCTGCAAGAGGGTAATAAAATTTTTAGATTAAATCTAGACAGGCCTTTGCAGAATCGGACAGAGTTTTAACTTGAAGTCTGTCTATCACAGTGAGCATCTATGACGTGCTAGATTTTCCACCAACCAGAAGGTTTAAATTTACTTGAGTCGGTACTCTGCCGAGTACGGATGGGACAGTTCGCTTCGAGGTATTGTCATAAAAGGACGTACTGACTGTCGCGAGTTTTTCATGTCAGGACAAGCCTATTTCTATGTGACTTAGTACTTTGGTAGACGATACGAGTTTGTCGTATTCGGATCCAATCGAAGAACTCAATTACAATTATAATAGATCTCATTTAGTGCTGTTCGCGCATAGTGGAAGATTTCCGTTTTAGGGACAGTAATGCCAATACGCGGTATTGGTAATTAGACGCGAGAACACTTCAAGAAACGGGAGTTTCTGTAAGCTCAACACACAGGATCTATTAGTAACCCATTTATAACCCTGAGATAAATTTTATAAACAATAACAGTCGAAGAACCGCAGCGCGTGTGTGTGAGACTAATAGTAGTGAACGACGCGGAAGTCAACGAGCGACGCACGAGGAGTGAACGACAGCGGAGCGCCGGATGTCTATAACACTGTTGGAATTCTACGATCGAGTATCGATATATGTAAAACGAACCAAATAGACTCTTTTATTTAAAAGACACTTAAACAGTAAGTAATTTTATGAAAAAATTGTTCCTACCTTCAGATATAGACTCTGTGTTGGTCATTTCATCTAACCTATCTATGCAATGATAATTTGTTCGCTGCAATCAATATATATATATATATATATATATATATATATAAACACAATAATACCTCATTATATAGTATTAGAAGAAAATTTTATAGGAAAAATTAAAATCGATTTGTACCGGTTTTTTTTAATTGAAAATTTTTTGTAACACGTAGTGTACTTCAAAAAGTGGATTAAAAGAATTATAAGTCTAAATCCGCATAAATAGGATTGTTTATAAATTAGAATACACTTCACCTCGCCTGATCTGTAAAACTGAACGCCGGGTTTTAGGCCTACTACTGCTGTCTGGAGCATATTCCACAGTTAGGTTTTGCTGTTACCGTTAGGTGACTGCTTAGGCACCGTAGCTTCAGGTATCGATTCCGTTTGTGTGTGCACTTGAGTAAATTGACTATTGACCTCTGTTGTTGCTTTGTGACGAGTGACCTATCATGACGCGTAAGGAATTTTATGGTCTAGAATGAATCCTTATTTTAGTAGTGACCGCCGCACAGTGGGGCCAAATGCTAAAAAGCTAGCCGAAACATAAAAATCATATATTATCAATATTAAATCGAGTACCCAATGTTTCTGAGGTTGCTGATTGCAAATCTGAAGTAGAATTCTCAAGAAAGCACAAAATGGCGGATCCAATTTGGCGGCCGGAACGTTAAAAAACTTTTAATAGTAATAAAAATAATAATTATTAGTATTGTTGGTACCTGCACTGTGAACTTACTTGTTGTATTTTCTCATACGTCGTTTCGGAGTGGTGTTCTCCTTCTTCAGTGAGTTTGGATACGGAACATTTGAACATTCAAAATAGTATAAATACCGCAAACCGAGCGTCAATCATCCATCGAACAAGGAATGTCAACCTGAAGGTAATGAAAACTTCCCTAGCAGATTCCCTATCCAAACTCATTGAAGAAGGAGAACACCACCACTCCGAAACGACGTATGAGAAAATACAACAAGTAAGTTCACAGTGAAATACCAACAATACTAATAATTATTATAGTAGTGAACAAAGAAGTGATGAACATTCAAAATAGAATAAAAATAAATTTTCTCGTTTCTGCTTATCTCTGATTACGACTTAAATTCGTAAATAAAAAATTATTTGATCAAACAATTATTTTAGAATAGCACAGTCAAGAAAGAATTGTTGGAAAAATATTTTTAAGGTGGTTAATTAAAAATATGAAGTCACTGTTATTTAAAAAATTTATCCTTTGCGGCACAGAATATATACAAATATTGATTAATAATGTTTACAGTTTACTTTTCTGAGCAGATTGCAGAATATAAATTGTCTAAGTGTTGCTGGTGCTGTTAAGAGACAATTTAAATACTTTACTGCCAAAACCTCTATATTTAAAAAAAAATAGCAAGTGGAAGTGAGTTTCACGGGAGCCTTCTCATATTGTTGGTACCACGCGACTAACATAGCGTTAAACAAATTAACGTTATATGTATTGAGCTTCTTTGAGCTACTGGTTTTTAGTATTGTTCGTTAATGAATAGTATAAGTTTTACAATAAAATAGATTTTTCCATCTAACTCTGATTGATTATATTACTTTTTTATTATTAAAAACATATCTGTTACATAAATAATGTAATGCTTTTCACTCGCCAAACATTTGCAGATACCACTTTGCTTATTTTTAGTTAACTTTCATGAAAAGTATGTAATGTCTCCTTACTTTTAGCTAATGATTCCAGACTTAAAATCGGACGATTTTTCGACTTTCTAGGACTTTTAACCTCTGTTACTGTCGACTCACCAATGCGTGTTGAACGTGCTCCTCACGCAAAGGTCACTTTACAATCGTTTTTTCAGCGTTGACGAGAGGTTTTTTCGACCATTCACATGTACATGCTGAATCTTGGACTGTTACTTTAACCATCCTTATAATTCAAACGACCTAAATAGTAACTTTATTTTTCGACTTTTGGCCAGCTTTTAGGTGTTTGGCCCCACTGTGCGTCAGTTAAGAAATGTTTAACGAGGAGAGGTTTAGCTATCGTTATGATCGGTCATTAAGTAGAGACAAACATTTTACATTTTTTTAAATATCTTCTTCCAATTATTAAAGTTTACAATGTTCATTACACTCACAGCACTAGGAATTACCACCTCACCACATATTGTGAGCAGTGACAAGTTAAGGTTTATTAATGTCCTTGCTATATATTTAATTCAACAAAAAACAATATTTCATAAATCCAACTAGCTCTTATTGCCAACACTTTTGTCACATATTTATTGTGCAGTCACTGAAACCTTATACAGACTATACTAACTTTTTAACATATACTAAAAGAAAAATAATGAATCATTAGCATTTCGAAATTAATCTCAACTGAAATAATCCTTTTTAACCTTCATTCACATCAATATAATTTCAGTAATTGGAACTAAGATATAGTATTAACAATTGTTATTAATAATATAAAATAATTAACCTAATATTTGGCAGTTATGGTAATATTCAACATAAAATCAACACTGTAACTAAATATGATATAACCTTTGAAAATTAAATGAAATTATTATGATGACTGTTAAAAATTATTAATAGTAAACAAATCATGAATACTTTTACATTACAACTAAGCTATCTATACTCTTTACAAATAAAATACAAACAAAAATTAAATTTCTTCCGTTAATGATAGCATTTCGTGTGGTTAAAATTATTAGTAACGATATGCAGGATGATAATGTTATTCAACTGACCCACTAATCATTAGCCAAGATTCCCAATGTTTGAGGAAAACAATTTTTATAACGACAGGTCTTCCAGGTTAGCAACGCACAGGCTAGTTGGCAGCAGCTCGCCTTTATTCACGTTTCTCTGCTTCTCTTTTCAACCCACAATATGATGTGCAGTTCATATCGACCATAAGCTGTTTCATGTAGTCTAAACGGGGTCGACCTCTGTGATTCTTCCCTTCAACTGTTCCTTCTATTACTCTCTTAACCAACCCACTGTGTCGTAGTGTATTCCCTATAAACTTAGCTCTTCTGACTTTTCAATTTCGCAGAAAGGTTTTCTCCTCCTGAGCTCTTCTAAAGACTTCCTTTTTCGTTATCTTCTCCCTCCAGCTTCTCTTGAATATTCTTCTGTAGCACCAGGTCGTAAATCCTTGGAACCTTTTCTTAGACCGTTTTAACTCCAAAATATTTTACAATAGAAGCATCCATCATAGAGCTGCTGATACTAGGGATATCTTAAACAGATCTTTACTGCAGTGGTTTCCCCTTGCCTTGTGCATACCATGCTGTTGACGTATACACGTTCCTCCGCCTTTAGAAGTGATTTCTCACCCCTATACTATTATTAAAACTAGTTTGGTATTGACAGATGGAACTGTTGAGGAAACAACTGACTGCTGCGTGCCTCTTAACCAATTGCCGTGCTGAAAACTGTAAACAGTAACCGTAGCAACGCACAATGTTTCCAAGGTGTCCCACACGTGCTGTTATGAAAAACAGTGGAATGTCGCGCCACGGAGTGAACTGTTTAGTTTAGGTTCTGTATAACGAAGTCTGTTTGTTAAGAATGAGTGCTGTATTTTCGTTTACACTTCGTGATTATTCATGGGAATATGTTCGTTTAATACTTAAATAGTTGTGTTACAGATACAAGTTTATTGTTAACTAATTTCTGATTAATTATCTAAATGTAGTGAAAACGTGTGAATCAATTATTAACTAAATAAGCGTAAGCATGTTTATATAACATGTTTACTTTACTTGTTGACATTTTACGGAACTTTGTGCGTATGATTTTTATTTTAAAACAATTTGTACAAATATCCACATTTTTAAATTTTGAATTCTTCAAAGTATTCTCTTTAACATATACGTGTTTACTTCACTTCCAAAACAGAAGGTATGTCTGAAAGTGAGGAAGCTGTGAAAAAGCGTGGTCTACCGCGAATACACCCGGTAAAAGAGAAAACACGTATTTCCGGTCGCGGCGTACCAATTAGAGGGCAGTCCGGAGAATTCGTTTGTTCTCTACGAGATTATTTCGAGAAAGAGAAAGAACATGGTGGGCCGCTGATTTCAGTTAGTCAAGTTGTCGATAGAACAGCAGCTGCACTCTCTATAAGTAAAAATACGGTCGTAACGATAGGTAAGGAGAAGTTTAAACAAAGGAACGAAGCTGGCCCTTCTAAACTGGAAACACCAGGTAAAAAAGACTGATAGAAAAACGTGTTACTAATCTGGATGCTTTTGCAGAAGATGGGATCCGTCGCCACGTGTATGAGTATTACAGTCGTAAAGAGTATCCTACAATAAAAAAAGGTGCTAGTTACTCTTCATGATGCAGAGCTTTTCACTGGTAGCCACTCGTTTTTACGGTCCGTAATTAAAAATTTGGGATTTAAATTTATTACCGTTTCGGGTAGAAAAGCATTAATGGAGCAACAACACGTAGCTACTCTCGCTGTAGGTTTCTTAGACGTGTAATAAATGAAAATTTTAATAACGTCGTCTGGGTTGACGAAAAATGGGTGAACGTAGGACATTCTTTAAGAAAGTGTTGGTCGGACGATTCTACGGTGGGAAATATGCCAGTGAGAATTGGAAAAGGTGGAAGACTTATAATTATCCACACCGGAAATTCTCAGGAGTTTATTCCTAATTGCCTCTATGTATTTAAATCAAAAAAGACTTCTGACTCTCACGAAGAAATAAATCACAATAAATTTAAAACATGGTTTGAAGAATCTCTGTTAGAATATTCCTCCCAATTCAGTGATCGTGATGGACAACGCGCCATACCATTTAGTGATTAAAGACAAGGCTCCAACAATGGCTTCAAAAAAAGAAGAGATGGTTGAACGGTTAAAACGTCGAAACATTCCGTTGACAGAGGATATGAAAAAGGCTGAGTTTATGGAGTTAATACTACTTTATTAACCAAAGTTTCCTGTGTATATTGTTGACGAGTTGGTCATAAAGTTATCCGGTTGCCTCCATATTATTCTCATTTTAACGTCATAGAACTAACATGGGTCAGGGTTAAATACGTTGCCGCAAATAATAGAAAATTCACAATGACTGAAGTCGAAAAATTAACAAATGAAGCCATACAAATGATTACTGGAGAAGATTGGAAGAAGATAGTCGAACACACCAAGTCAGTTATTGAAGACGCTTGGAAAAATGATGGTATAGTGGAACAGCAGGTCGAAGATTTGATAATTTCTGTGAATTGTTCGAGTGACAGTGAATCAGTTCAATCTGAAGACAGTGATTCTACATTAAGCGGAGTTCACACATTATAAAAGTAAGTTTTTATTTTCTTTACTGTTAAAAGTAATGTTAAATATAAAATTGCAATAAAAAAGTATTTAATTTAATCTTTAACTAATAACAAATTAACAAACAAAATATTATAGTCCAAGATTACAAATTTCTATCCATTATAAATTATTATTTCACTATATATAGGCAATTTCATTTATGAAGAATTCGCAAATATTTATGCTTGCTTAATACTAAATTATCTGTATTTAGTAATTTCACGATATAATAATAGAGTAATTATTTATCACATTTTTCCAAGTAAATTATTGCCGGTATGATATTAAATCCATACCAAAATATTAAGTAAGATCTCAAATTACCAGACTTAGACTTAACTAGAATTTGCGTAACACGATTCACGTCATTTCACAAAAAAAGTTTTTTACGCGATTGTGAACAGATTAGTCTGCACTATAATTAAGGTAATGCACAGTATAATACGTATATGTTATTGCAACCATAGATTAATAATAATCGTATTCACTACGATATAAGTTACACGACTTCACTACAAAACCATCTCTGGGTGTCTTACTGTAATTAAAAGTACATTAAGAGATATCATATCATGTTTTAAAAGTAAACTGTTACGTCTTAAAAAGCCATATTAAATGACCTTGAGCATGAATGTGTTGCAAGTTGTTTGTATGTGAATCATTGTTTCGTGTTTATCCACTTGTAGAAACCACGTGGTCAGAGTGTGGCAACGTTGTTTCCGTTTCATTAATACCAATTAACGTCAATACCAAACTAGTTTTAATATTATTATTGGACAATAGGGTCTCCTGTTCTCTATCCGCTCTTCTACCCTCCAAGGAGCCCATTGGTACTTGATAGAGGGATCATCTTATCCCGGGTGATATTTGGTCCCTGTGTTCGTTAGCCGCTTGATATACAAACGTTCCCCCCTCTCTACCACGAGGAGGTGAACATCAGGATTTTCCCTTGGAAAGGTCTAGGACCATAGTGGCATTCCCTAGACCCTCCAGTACTTTTAGAGAGGCCGAAAGGTAAACGATTATAAAATCTAGGCTACAAAACATAAATAAACTTGTTACATATTTCCTTTTTGTGTCGATGTTTCGACGTTATTTATTGCCATCATCAGGATTTTGTGTACGGACATAAGAGAAATATCAAACACAACGGAATCAACTAATTGAGTGAATGTGTTCGAGTGTATGCGTGTGCGTGTAATTTTGTAATTACCTTCTGTTATTTTGTACATAATTCTCAATTCTCTAGTGTGAGGATAGTGTTGTCAATACCAGCAGTGGGTAAAAAGTAATAATAATAATAATAATAATAACTTTTAATAATAGACATGATTGAACATTCTTACAATCTTTATTCAACTATAACACATTGTTACGACATTACAAAACATTCTACGTGTTTCTCGGCTATTCTAGTTTAACCAGCTGTAATTTTGTGTGCGTACGTGATTCTTAAAAGGCGTTAACGAGATTAGTCCAGAACCACCGGTCCGCGCGCTCTGTGTTCAATTCCGCAATCAATACCGCTCTAGTATTTATAGTAGCGCTGACGCGTAGTATGGATTATTCTGGAATTTCAGAGGGATATAAATATAGGCATTCAGTTGCGTTCAGTTTCAGTTTTAGTGACGATTTATTCCAGTGCGGCTCGAAGTATTCTGGCGAAGCGTTAAGTAATTTATCATTATGCAGGACTCTATTAGTTGACATTTTTATTGCGTGTGAACAATTTTCATTTGATTTGTTGTAAGAGACTATCTTGTTGATTACAAATTGTTTAATTGTGATAATCAAAGCTGGTGATTAGTGACTTAATTGGCGTCTTGTATTTTGTTTTCCACTGTACCATACGACGATCAGTAGACCGTCGTAACATTTGCTATCTTATATGTAGACATGTATTCCTATCTGTACCAATTCATACAAATCATACATTCGATGATTACTGTATCTATAATTATTTATTAATATAGCTAAGTAATTATTGCATTATCAATATTTTAAAGTGTTATATTCTATTAATTGTGTTTTGGAGTATTATAATTTTGTCTATGTACGTATTCATGTAAAACAATATGCAAGGAATGTAATTATTTTTCTGATGTGAAACAAACTGTCTCAACTCCCTTACACACACACGCGCGCGCACACACACAAACACATTCACTCAATTAATTTATCTTGTCGTGTTAAATATTGTCGAAACGTCGACACGACTAATTTTAAATTTTTATTAAACTTATTGACCGATCCTCGATAAACCTTTCATAGTTACAGTATATGGTCTAGGTTTTCATTACCGTTTTAAACATCCCCCTACCATATCACATATCTTTTTCAAAACCCCTCACCTCCATATCATGGCCAACCTCTCTATTCTCCAGTTTCGTGTTTGCTGACTATATATTTGTACTCTGTGCTCTGTACGTCGTTTTTTTTGTTTACGCAATTTTGCTTTTTTCGATAGTTATCATTTCAAGGAACTGCCGTTTGAAATTATTAGTTTCAGTATGTATTAATTTTTCTTTGTCAAACTGGAAGGTGTGGCCGTGTACGCGAACGTGTTGTATTACGGCTGCTGGATCGTGTTTATTAGGTTCTATTTTATCACAGATGTATTTGTGTCGATATACTCTTCTTTTCAAATAATAATTTAAATGAATAATGTGTATAAGCTTTCTGACACCGAAACAAGAAAAAGAAGAAGAAGAAGAAGAAGAAGAAGAAGAAGAAGAAGAAGAAGAAGAAGAAGAAGAAGAAGAAGAAGAAGAAGAAGAAGAAGAAGAAGAAGAAGAAGAAGAAGAAGAAATTCTAATTCCATCGTGTAAATATTTTTTTAAATATGTACAAAAACATTTATCAGAGTACTGAATTTTATTTGGAAGCTTAGCAAAGAGCCAACATTTTAAAATTATTCGCGCCGACAGCAATTTCTTTGTCTTCAAAGTGACAGGATACGTTTGCATGCTAAGTGGAAGCATGCTTAGTCCTTTACGCATTAAACGTAGTTCCCGTTACGAAAGAAACGTAAACAAAGGTAATAACAAACCTTTGTAACGGCTGCAAGAGAAAACTAATACAATCATCTGAGGCACAAACTCTCCCTTGGGTGTACTGTTCTGTGCTGTACATCAGATTAATAACCCTCCTGACTGTGTACCCTCTCTCTATGTGTTATAACGGTATCGTAAGAATTTATACAATTTTATAAAAACAACTGAAGACTGTAAAGTTTACTTTTTGAGTCACACGGGTATACATTACAAAAATATACTGTTACGACGGTCTAACTGATCGTCGTATGGTATAGTGAAAAACAAATACAAGACACCAATGAAGTCACTAAAAACCACCTTTAATTATCAAAGTTAACAGTTTGTAATAAACAAGTTATTCAACAAGATTATGCTCGTACAATAATTTAAATTAAAGTCCACACGCAATAATAATGTCAACTAATAGGAGTCCCGCACAAAAGTCACTTTTCATTAATAGCCACTTGAACCGCACTGAGTAATCGCCCGAAGTAAACTGAAAAGTAAGCGGGAGGTGTGGTCTATTTATAGTCTGCAAGGTTCCATAATATGCGTCCTTAACAAAATTCTAGAGGATACTTCAGTGCGACCTTGGCAGAAACACACACCGGCAGGGCTAGTCGAGAAGCTATAGAACGCCACCATCTAACGCACGAGAACGTTCTGCATTACGTAACAATATAAATGATAAAATAGGAAACATACGTACCATTCCACTGGGACTAGCAAACAGGTCGCTTCTGACATCACGTGGCCTTGGGCGATATCTGTCGAGTTCGGCGATCAAGCGATTTGTTTGTAATCGAATAGAATTTGTGCACCAATTGTTAACTGTTTCTCGAATAAACATTTATATTTTTCCAAGTGCACTTCAGTTGTTGAGCAAAATATTTTCGCTGGATTTTTGGTTGCCTTGTTTTCTCTATTCATTCCATTTTTTACAAATTGTTTTATCTTTATTTACACTGGATATTATTACTTCGTCCGGTCTCCTTACTTCTCTTCGTCTCTAGGAAGCAAGATACAGACTGCTTTATACATATCAAAAATTTAAATATCCCGCATTCTGTTTTCCGTTTGATTTGACGCCACTGTCCAATACCAATAATTAATCTAACCCTTTCACCAGTAACGGGACACATATGTCTCACTAAAAATACAAATATTCTATTGGGATAGCAAGATGCTGTGAGTACTATGGTGCCCCAGCTGTATACTGTTTAGAAGAGTTAGGTTGGCAACAGTGGATCCTAACTCAGCGTAAAAGTACTTTCTGGATAATATATATAATATAATAACTAATATATAATATAATAATATATAATATATATATGAATAACACATTGCCAGTAGGACATATGTGTTCCAGTCAGATGTTGAATACACCATTGGAACACATAAGTCCCACCCCACCAGGTACTATAAAAACAATCAGACGTTATCTAGGAAGACAACAAATAAGAAACATTTATTATAAATTATAGGAAGAAATATGTGGTGATAGGGTTAAAACTATAAAATGTTTAATCATTCACGATTCATATACATTATCCTCAAGTTTAACTAATATTATTATACTGTGAACTCAAATAAGCCGGGATACACCCCAAGCAAAGATATCCAAAGTTGTTAGACTACGTTTGTGGATTATACTCAAAATGTTTATTAGATTATGTAGAGTACACAATAAAGGGCTAGCAAGCAAGCAACAATGGAATAACAATTAATGTTGTATCTTATAAAACCATTCGTTTTACAGATGACGTTGCATATTTATGAAACAAAGAAAAAGAAAATTACAGAACGCATTTCGCCAAATATACACCATTCTAAAAGATAAATGCGATATGATGATAAATAAATAAAAACCTAAATCATGAAATTTTCGAGAACTGGAAAACAGAAGGTTGAGATATTTCAGGATGGTTGAAAGCTAGCGCAAGTAAATACCTCTGTACGGGGTCTGTAAATTAAGTAATGAGACTAGTGTAACGTTTTGGCCACGTTAGAAATCCAGGGAACCCATCATAATTGACACTAGCCAATTATACGGGCTGCCTACGTTGTAACGAACTGAAATTAAACTCAACACAATTAACAATAATAATTAAGCTAATTATTAGGAAACAAGGGAAGGTATTTCACTGATTTATGCACTCACTTCAATGTGTAATAAGATGACTTCTCTTTATTAACAAATGATATGAAAGGATCCCATAACATAACAAAAACTAAACTACCCAAAAGGGCTAAACCATGGGCCCACCCATACCCATGAGCTACTCCCATTTATACTAAACTATTCAAAAGGGTTTTCTTGAAAACTAGGGATCATATTGATCATGTACTTTTACCTCGGATCCGAGTTTACTTTAAATATTGTAAAAACGTCTGAATAATACTATGCTCATCTAGGAGCTTGCAAGATTACATTTACCATTTGAAGAATGGTATTATTTACTAACGGGATTATAATTAACATTTACATATTAACGTTACAACGTATGATTTTCAATATTACAGTATACATCTATTTGATTTCATTTATTGTTTAAAGAAAATTATAGTCTTTGAAAAGTCTCTTTCATCTATAAGTTATGTCTCAAATGTAATTAACTCTCGATAGTCAAGCTATCGAGTCACCTTTACAATAAGTTGTGCTGTCCTCGTCCTGGGGTGTTACACTTGGGAATTCTGGTAGTCGGCGTCGTCATCTGGGTCGTGTCTTCGGCGAATACTTTATAGCTGGTTCACTGAGGAGATTGAAGTAATGCTGGTTAAACTTGGGGTAGATCCACGTAGGTCCTGGTCAGCGTCGTAGGGGTCGTAGACGTCCATATGTACAGTTTATGCAGGTCACATATTCACATGTAGAGTTGTACTGGAGTTTACATCTTGAGTAGAGACGTCATCTTGCTTACGTGTTGTTAATTTTTCTTAACTTATTACATTTCTTAACAAAGCCTTTCTACATTTTATATATTAAAAACTTGCTCCCCACGTTTTGTAGTGGTAGCTAACAGTTACATTTAAATTTAATCAACACATTTCTGAAGAGCTCTCGCTCGTAGGTGTGCACTGTCTGGACGGCTGCATAGTAACTCTTCACACGATTCGACTGGCACATTACAACAAAAGCGGAGCGAGTACTCCGCGATAATATAGTTCCTATTTTTATTTAAATTGACATTATTATAACAAGAAGAAACAAATTATTTATACTTGTTTAATTTACGGGAATTATTTTAACTACTACTCGTGCCTTCAAATTACTAATTACAAACATTACGATTTTTATACACTTCTAAGTTACAGACGGTTCGCTAAGCACGTTGAGTCCGGAATTAAACAGGTCAACGCATGATGACTTACAAAAGGGTTAACTGTGATATTAATAGCTTTTTACAATTCGATTTTTTATTAATTGTTTAGTTAGATTTTTCCATTTACCTCTCATACTTATTCTGAGTTAGTGCAGGGGCATTAGGTTTAATAGTGCGATTTAAAAATACTTAATTGTTTTTTAATTTTTTTGTTTATTATTAAATATTTTATTATCAATTAAATCGTCACACTAGTTCAGTAAAACCTTTCATTTACAATCAAACTATATATCTAGACTGTATAGCCTTCAAAATAGTTCCCTTGGGAAGCTACTCAGCGCTTTAGACGGGGTTTCCACTCTTAATTTCAAGGCTGGAACTCAAAAACTGGAATCTCCTTCAACTGGTCGGTTACATTTTGTTTGATGTTGCCTATCGTCTTGAAATTGTGTCCTTTGAAATGTTTTTTCAACCTCGGGAAGAGAAAGTAGTCACAGGGACTCAAGTCAGGTGAATAAGGGGGCTGAGGAGCAACAAGAATATTTTTCTTTGCCAAAAACTGATTAACCGAGAGTGTTGTGTGACTAGGGGCAGTGTCATGATCCAGGTGTTCACGATGGCTGATCTCACGCGAGCAACTATTCTTTTCCGCAGCCTTTTAAGAATGTCTCGTGTGACGATTTAAATGGTAAATAAATAAAAAAAATTAATAATTTAAATATTTTTAAAAAAACGGAAAGCAAGTAAGTACTTTAAATCGCCCGATTAAACCAAATACCCCTGAACTAACTCATAATAGTAATGAAAATTAAATTACGAAAATCTAACTAAATAAGTAATTAAAATCTGAATGTAAAAGTTAAGAATAATACAGTTAACCCTTTAGGAAATTTATCATGCGTTGACCTGCCTATTCCGGACACAACGTGCATACCGAACCGGCAGTAAATTAGAAATATCTGTAAATCGTAATGTAAATAATTAATAATTTAAAGTCACAAGTAGTAGTTATAATAATCCCTGTAAACAAGATAAGTCTAGATAGTTTATTTTGTCTTACTATAAGAATGTATTATTAATAAAGAGTTGGAACTATATTATGGCGGAGTACTCCGCGTCGTTGCAATCTACCTGTTGTAACAATGCAAGAGTAACGATGCGGCTTTCAGACTGTAAACACCTCCAAGCGAGGGCTCTTCATAAAATGTTTTGTTATTCCTTTTGATTTTTAATTGAGTGTTAGCTTCCACTAAAAGCGTGGAGAGCTAGTTATATATTGAAGATGTAGTGAGGAATTTGTTAGAAAGTGTGATAATATAAAAAGAACTCGTATATAAGGTGATGTCTCAAGTTAGTTAAAAAACGAACTCTCGAATATTGTTCGAGTAATGTCATTCAGATATTAATGTAAAAAGAAGATGCAAACTCCAGTACTACGCTGCCAGTAAATATGTGACGTGCACAACTGCAGATAGGGACGACTACCACAACACTTACCATAACCGCCGAGGATCAGCACGAATTCACGCAGCATAACATCCATCTCCTCGTTAATACACCCAGAGGGCTTTCACCGGAAAGACTACCCAGATGACTACCCCGACTAACAGAGTACCGAAGATTCACGCCCCAGGACACGGACAGCAAAAGCGTATCTAAGAGGTGACTCGGTAGCTCGTCTACCGAGAATTATGTACATTTAAAATATAAGTTGTCATACATGCCAAAAACTTTTCAAAAGACAGTAATCATCTCTAAGCATTAAGTTTTAGAAAAATGTAACCAGTAATTTCTAAAATATTACGTTGCAACCTACTCTTGAGATATAAGTTTTAATCCCTTAATAATACCATTCTTCAAATGGTGTTCATGTAACAATGCAACCTTCTTGATAAGTAAAGTAAATACCAGACGTCTTTACTAGATTTAAAGAGACTCGGATCCGAGGTAAAATACATGATCTGTTTGATCGTTTGTTTGACCGAAAACCCCTTTTAAATATTTCAGTAAGAGAACATTTTTATGTAATGGGATTTATATATATATATATATATATATTTTTTTTTTCAATCACTTTCTGCTACAGTCCGTTTCTTGATATATATAATACTATAATACTTATAACTATTTTACCTCAAGATATATTTTTTCCTAAGGAACATGTTTCGGCTGAAGATGGGAGAACAGGATCTCCCGAAACATGTTCCTTAGGAAAAAATATATCTTGAGGTAAAATAGTTATAAGTATTATAGTAATATATATATATATATATATCATTTGTTAATAAAGAGATGCCATCTTGTTACATATTGAAGTGAGTGCATAAATCAGTTAAATTACCTTCCCTTGTGTCCTCTAATTAGAGTAATTATTATTGTTCTAAGTTTTGTGTTGATTTTCAGTTTGTTATAACGTAGGCAGCCTGTATAATTGGCTAGTGTCAATTATCACGGGTTCCCTGGATTTATAACGTAGCCCGGAACGTTATACTCGGTAAACATGTTGATCAACAGTCTGTCCTGTAAGTAAAAGATTCCTTATGTGTAATGTCATTACTATCAAAGAAACAAATGAACATGATTTTGATTTTGGGATTTTTGTTTTTTTGGGACTTGCTGAATTTTGTGTGTGCCACTCCTCGCTCTGGCGTTTTGTTTCTGGATCGTACTAACATATTCGTGATTCATTACCAGTCATAACATTTTTTAGAAAATCAGGATCATTTTCAATTCGTCCTAAAAGATCATGGCGTACTTCCATCCTGTTGTCTTTCTGTTCAAGAGTGAGGCTTTTTGGGACCAAAGCTCTCCATACGTTTTTGGAACGTCATCTCCATAGGCCTTTGTCAATTTTGTTAAAGCCTCAGTAGCATTGTACCAGAGTTTAGCATTGTACCAGAGTTTAACACAAAACTTGATTGCACACCGTTGCTTGTAATTGATGTCACTCATTTTCATAACGCACAACAAAAACTCATTTCACGGAAAGCTTGTTTAGGTTTCACGTGTCAACAATAGACAATAAATATTAATACTCAATTCCAATCAACTATTTATCTAACCATCTGTGGAAAACTTACAGTGTTGCCATATTGACTGCTACATGATTAGTCACATTACATAATTTACAGACCTCGTATATCTTGAGAGCTGCATTACATCAGTGATGTAAAACGTAGAATTGCTCAAGCAAGAGGGGAGTATTTAAAAAAAAAGGCGTGTCTTTGGAAACCAGGAAGAAATTTATAGAGTTTTACTTGTAGCATACGCACATGTTGCTCAAAAACATGGACTTTATGCAAATTGGAGACGAGCTACATTTAAGCTTTTAATACCTGGTACTAGAAAAAGGTATTAAGGAAATCATGATCGGAATGAATAACTAATGATTAGATTTTAAAAAGAGTGGGTGAAAAACGGACGCTGATTGAAACTGTTGTGGAAGAGAGAATCATCTTTTTATTTAAATTAGCAGTCTCAGTAATTCCAACTTTGTCGTGTTTACTTGCTGAACTGCTCCCTGTCATGCTCCGGACGAGTTCTTTTAGTGTTTTCCCCATTTTCAACTTCTAAACCACAAAACAAAATTGTAGAAAACAATTTAAATAAAAGGAGGTTACATGAAGAGTTGAAGAGTTAGAAACTTTAAAGGTAAAAAAGAAGAACAGTAATATACTAACGAATATACAAACAAAATTTAGTAATGAAGAAATATTTTATCATATTTTACAAGGGTAAGATATGTGTATTCCGTCAGAGTGTTAGGTAAGCAGACAAAGCTGGGTGTGGCTTAATAAGGTAATATTAAGAAGAGACAAAGTTTCGTAGCAAGTAGCAGGGGCGTGGCTTAACGGAACTGAACCAATACGGTAGTGACAATTAGAGTTGTTTACAAATTGACCAGCCGTGAAGGTGGATTTACGGGTATATACAGTACACGGGTTCCAGCGAGAAATTTTTTGTCGTGGTTTAGGACTTGAAAATGGTGGAAACACTGAAAGGCCTCGTCCGGAACATGACAAGTAGCAGTTCAGCGAGTAAACACGACAAAGTTGGAAAAGGGAATCAGTACAGTTGGTTAATTACTAAGCCACTCGAACTGGTTCACCATCCTGATCGAGGCGCGTAGTTGGAGGGAAATGTCCAGGCAGGATGGGGTAAAACATTCATGGGGGTAGGAAGATACGTGGATGGGGTAAAAGATGAGAAAATTATGTGGTGATCAGAAGGCTGTCTGTGGAAAGGATGAAATTTCAAGGTCACCAACCTCTGTGTTGACGAGAAGAAGAAGAAAAAGGAGAAGAAGAAAAAGAAGATTATATTGTTATCTTCTTCTTCTTCTTTCTCAATTGGTCGTCAAATATTTCTTCTATCTGTGCGTCTATTTCATAAGGCAATTACAATACCTACGTTTATTTATGCGAGTGACGCGTGGGTCATGACAAAAAAGGAAAACGGGAAGATTCAGAGTGCTGAAATGCAGTTTCTTCTACATACTTTAAACTAAATACATTGCAAGATAGAATAAGGAATGAAGATATCAGAGCAGAACTCGAAGTAAAGGATAAAAGTGAAATTATTTCAATTTACAGAAGACAATGGTGGGATCATCTGCAAAGGATGACAGAGGATCGATTGCCGCAAGCCGCACTGAACTATATAAAGCAATTGTTAGAATAGACGTGGATTGTCCGAGGATGATATGGGTGCCGGAACAGGTTTATATAACCTAATCCTTGAAGAGGAGAAGAAGTAGATGAAGAAGAAGAAGAATCTGTGCGTCTCATTATGTAGTCTAGGAACCAGATAACTACGGAATCGTAGAGGAGACAGCGGGAAACTTAAAAACTATTAATTTCAGCCCCCGGTCGAATACGCTTTGCAAATCTTTACTATAGGATATGATCATATTTCACTACATCGAGTATGCACACGGTAACTCGTAAGAGTGGATCATGTGTCCTAGTCGGAGATCATCGTCGACTCAAAACAATTGGCCACAGTTTTTATAGTTGCGTCAAATCGTATTGCCAAGACTGGATGGGATCGCCCTGAAAGTGAGTCTCTCGATTGATCTATGCTAACTCGACGTTGTTTATTTTCACCGGACGGGACGCTTAAGTTTTAATGAGAATAGCCTACTACACAGCGCTATTGCAAGTTAGCGGTGACTTTCCAGTTATCGACCCACTCTCCTTACATGTTATATCGCGTCGTCGTCGTCATTCTTTAGGGCTTAGGCTAGTATCCTGCTCCAGTCTCCATGGAAGTCATCCAACCATCACTTACGGGGTCTTACCACACTTCTCTTCCCCCTTGGATGATAGGCGAGGGGTCTCCTTGAAAATCTAGTTGGATCCAGTCTCTCTACGTGTAATCGCCAGTCCGTTTTGTACTTTACAGCTCAGGCTAGTAGCCTGTTCCAGTCTCAATGGAAGTCATCCAACCATCACTTACGGGGTCCTCCCACACTTCTTTTCCCCCTTGGATGATAGTCAAGGGGTCTTCTTGAAAATCTAGTTGGATCCATTCTCTCTACGTGTAACCGCCACTCCGTTTTGTACCAGGAGATTTTCTCATTTTAGCTTTCACGTATGCCTAGCTCCATTCTAATATGATAATTTCTGATAAGATCTCCCCTGGTACAACTCTTTACAGCCTTCGATAACTTCATTTCCGCTCCATGTATTCTAGATATATCTTTGGCCTTTCTAGTCCAAGTCTCGCAACCATACAGTAGTTGAGGTATGGCCATTACATTACAATATTTCAATTGCGTCTCTTTCCTTGTTTTCTTCTTTAAATGTTAAATGATACAGCCACAAAGCGCTGTTATCGCACCCCAAATTATTATAAAACGTGCTACCTGTTGGAGCGTTTGATTGGCAATAATGATATTTCTGTACCTAAGTCTTTCACGGTCGCCGTCAACTGTGTTAGAAACAAACTTATTTATCTCCGGGCTAATAGCCAGTTATCCACTCCTGCCGCTACGGACAGACGTTTTGGCCTCTCCTCTGGAGGCCATCTTCAGTGTGCAAACGATTCGATAACTGACACGGTCTTCGTCAGTTAACCACAGTACTGCGCAGTCAGTTATCGAATCGCTTGCACACTGAAAATGGCCTCCAGAGGAGAGGCCGAAACGTCTGTCCGTAACAGCAGAAGTGGACCAATAGCCCGGAGACAAATCAATTTGTTTCTAACACAATTATGATTTTTGTTCGGACTGGTTATTTTCCTATAAATACCGTGACTTAGATATATTCACTGATATTTTTACGTCGTAAAGCTTCTACTAACGGTCTGTGACAAATAACCATGTCGGTTGTATCACGAAAGAGTTTGTTACAAGATTGTTGAATTTTTTTGTCCATTTTCCTTAAATCAAAACTATGAACAAATTGATCGTGTGCTTGAATTATCTCTTTTTGTTTTGACCAAAGACACTGTCATCGTATGTAGATTAGTCTCTTGGATGTTTACTCTATATTGTACTGGCCCCTAAGCGGGACGTGAAACACCAGTTTGTATGACGTGATTCCCATCACTTCTTTCTCAAGCCACGTTACACCTACAAACGTATTAAATGACGTAAACACTACGTCATAAAAGCGGCGATCGAACGAGTACAGTAAAGTGAGGTTAAAGGCAGTATCGTTATACCGCTTCTCCATAGTAAGAAACAATGTCCCCATAAAATGACTGTTTACGAGCTGGTGTCAAGAGGTTTATGACGTCACACAATAAAACACAGCGTATATAAAAGGTTTAGTCTTTTAATTCAGTAGATCGGACGTTTTATTATACTACACTATCAATCAATAAAATGATCCATAAAAGAAATTATATCATTTTATTGACTGATAGTGTAATACATTTTTTTAAATGATCCATAAAAAATGATATAACAAATCAAGGCGTAAGACAAGGTTGTTGTCTGTCACCACTACTTTTTAACCTATATCTAGATTATCTAAAAAAATGGGAACAACAATCCCCTGACGGTAATAAAATCCACAGAAATAAAAGCTTGAAAACCATTCTCATCGCGGATAACCAAGCTATATTCGTCACTTCAGAAGACGATTTCCAGCGAGGAATATACATCTTACATACAATAGGAAAAGAATATAACTGTAACATATCTGAATCGAAGACAAAAGTAATGGTCTTTATAGGAGATGAACCGGTTCGGACCAAAACGTGCATAGACAACACATGCATATTACATGTAAGACATTTCAACTATCTTAAACGTTACGTTACTTATGATCAAGATAGAGATATAGAAAATAAAGTCACGAATTTCACATGAATGTGTGGAACGATTTGGAGAACGTTGGGAAATAAATGTTGTAATGGTACATGTAACACACCAATGTATCACAAATGGATTAAAATCCACTATAAATAAATTTATCTACAAAAAAGAACTTACAATCATGAACAAAGAAGGTATTATGACCAAAATAGGGGAATAAACTAAAATATCATTAAGAAGTAAATGTACAATTGAAGAAAAGAAGACAAGACTGACGACAAGACGACGTACCTAATTACCCAATAGACCAACCAGTGAGAAGGAGACCAATGACAATAACCACCAGAAGAAATTTACTAAGAGTGATGAAGGAATCAGTGCAACTGGGGAGGAAACCTAATCAAGTCAGATGCCAAAAGGAGATATAAATAAGAATAAATTAACACATGAAAATAAAAGTATTATTAAAGAAAAAGAAAATAAAAGTGAGTCAACAAACATGATTTAAATCCCTAAGCTGTGACTTGACACTGACATGAACTTATTAATCAAATACATTCAATGACTTAACAGTACAAAAGAACTCATAAAATTAACTATTGAAAGTAGAAATTAAGAGGGAGAGTGAGTACCAGATGGTAATTGTATAATTAAATGTGATGTATAAACATAACAAGTAGGCAATGCCCAAAGTACTAATAAAAAGTTGTAAAGTAGAATTAAAATTGTCAAAGACCACTAGTAATCAATAATAAAGGTTGTGATAATAACCAAATAGAAATCTAGCTATAAACAATAAAATATCAGTGTAAGTAAGAGTAAATCATGCATTATGTAGAAAACAGAAATTGACATTCAGCCATTGTTGAGAAACCAAATTAGAACATAACCTAATCTGGCCAATTATTTTTCAATAAAACAGTAAAAAACTATGACTAAGATGATATTAAATCAAAATGTTTTGTAGTGTAACATAACTAGATACTATAAGGAACATTCAATGTACAAAAGGTAATATTATAAAGGAACATAAGTGCTGAATAAATGTAATTTAATATAACCAAGTGTACCACATAGAATGGGTACCTGGGACAGCAAAAAATCTCACTTAAACTTGTAATAAAAGAATAGGGACTCAACCTATGATACTGAATAATACAGAATATCGTTCAGATGATACAATTCAAGGATTATGTCCACCTAATTAATAATAATAAAACAAATAATAAGTGAACACTAACTATAACTAGATGCAAGAAGTTTGAGTAACTTCAAACCAATGTAGTTCCCAATATAAAAGCAGAATTATCACTGCCAAGTATTAAAAGTGTTATCAGAACACTGATATGAAATAAAAATAATAAAGAGATAGATGTGCAAAAATTACAACTAATAAAAAATGTAAAAATCAAGTGTACTCAAAACTCATCAAAGAAACTGTAATTAGGGTAATATAAACCAATAATAAATAAGGCTAACACTATCAGAAGTGGTAATGACAAGTGCATCATGCATAGGCCACAACAAAGATGTATTATCAACCACTCATATTATAAATTAATTGATAAACAATTAACATGACAATAGGCCTAGAGTCTAATCCAAGGAAAATGAATAATTCATAGCTGTAATTAAATAACAATGTGTGAAAGGTTATTGTACAGGACTAATAAGTTATCACCATAAACAAAAGTGAAGAAAAACAATGTATTTAATATAAAATGTAAAATAAGAGATATTATTAGATTGTACAAAATGTGTTTTTATCAACCCCATAGCAGAACTATATGATAAGGATATGCAAAATACTCGTAATAAAAATATAGAAAAATGGTAGTTCTAAAAATGTTATCAGTGTAATTATAAGTAAATTATTTGATTTATAAGAAAAAATAATTAATTGCAAGCCCGTGGGCGTGCCCGTGTAACCAGAGAATCATAATCTCGAAACCAGCATACTGAAGCTTACTTGCGCGTCTATATTCCCGTATGTCGCCGAGAGTTCACGAAATAAAGACAATTAGCCAATCAGAGTTCATTAAAAAATGTAAAGTGCGGAATCCCGACACAGGTAACAATAACAGTTTATCTCCAGCATCGACGCGGACTCCACGTGGGTTAGAGTGACCACGAAACATTGAATTGATAAGCCGACAGCTGATAAAACATAATAACCTCGAAACTCAAGGTTGAGGTTAGGTCGGATAAGAGGGAAGTGCAGTTTATTTTAACCAGTGTTCCTAATTGTAGTACATGCGTGTAGGCAGTGAGTGAAAGGAATTAATAAAAATTAATTCAGTTTTAAAAAATGTCTAAGAAAATAAAAAGTTTTGTGATAGTGACACTTCGAGATCGACGGTACACGCAAGTATCAGTGCCAATGATTATTATGTTATATAAAAATAATGAAATAAACAAAGAACGCTATCAGCGAATTTGATTAAATCCAAGTTAAATCAAATCTAGCCCTATTTTAATGAGAAAAGGGATTTTGACAAATGAATAAACAATTAACAACGAAAGAGTTGACCATTAACAATTTTGACTTTCTAGTTAATAAAATCAATTGTAATATTTTGTAAAGAGACATTGTATCATCAATGAGGGAACCAAATGAACCCTAACGTATAGTATTTTAAGAATAATATTGTGTTTAATTGTAAAACCATAACTAAATATAACATAATAGTTAACCCTAGTAGTGGATAAATTTTAATTACCTGTTCTTTGTTTATATCCACTCTTAGAAGATAATTAATGAAAATATCACTGCATTTCATTTGTAACAGTGTTGTATGAAATAAGTAACACCTTTAATGAATCATTAGTCAATTAATATCAAATAAGTGAGGTTACGATGAACTCTATTTACCTCCATTTCAAGTAATGAACAATCGTTCAAAGTTGATGTTATGATAAAGAACCAAATAATATTTTTTATTCTCCGCCTACTCCTTATTACATTAGAGCATTTCTTTAGTTAAAGTGTATCTTGCAGACTAAAAGAACCTGCTATTTTTATAAAGTAACGTAACGAAATTGTTTACATCCAGACTAGTCGATTATTAGACACTGTCTGGCGACCCTGAGATTTTAATTATTTTTAAAGAGTCCATACTCGAAATTAATTTTTTTAAAAGCAAATGAATAAGATAATTGTATACTGACAATTATTAAAGATGAGTTCAATAATAAAGCATTATTTCACGAATGACAAAAGAGTTGACTGTTATTGTAAATGAATAAGACTTGCAGCTTAGGTGAGCGAGAGCAACGGTTGGTACCAGAGACTGCTGCGATAATTTGAATCTAATGATTCTCGCTAGTAATACTCTCACACATTACTAGCCTCCAAGCATCACTAGTAAGTATTTGATAACTGTAATACTTATGTAAATTTCAGTGAAGGGACACACCGTTCGAATCATCTCATCGAAAAGCAGAAGAGTCAACTGAACCCATTCGACATCGAGCTCACAAAACAACACATAACAACGAAATTAATAATTCAATAATAATTTAATAATACTTATTTAATTTTAACGAGAGACCATCTCGTCTACTTACAAAATGGCGTACAATGTTTGAGGCACTTAATTAGGTTCGACCTCAACCTCATTAATTAATTATAAATACACGGAACTCGTCTTCTTACAACATAACGCCAACCACGTGTGGCTTTTAATAGTAAGGAGATCTCGTCCTATAACAATGTAGAAAAGAAACCCAAACAAAATTTTATAAACAATGGCAATACGTACACTACTGTATAGTTCTGAAACTTGGGTTATGAAGAAAAAAGATGAACAGAAGATATAAACAGCAGAAATGAAATTTCTGATATTATTTAAAAGGTGTAATAGACGAGATCATATAAGAAGTGAGAAAATAAGAAGTGATTTAGATATTTTTGCAGTTAATACCAGGATTAAAAATACAGAAGAAAATGGATTCAACACAGATAGAATGGAAGAAAGTATAATAGCAAAGATAGCGAAACATTACAACCCTAGAGGCAGAAGAAAAGTTGGTAGACCTAAGAAAAAATGGATTGTGGAATAGGAACAGGCCTCTAAAGCCTAAAACCGTTAAGAAGGTAATGATGATGAAGAAGTCGTATTTATTATCGTACAATCAGGTGGTGTTTGTCCAAGATAGTGACGACTTAAAGTACGTGATATAAAAATTCGTGGCCGAATACAGAGAGCAGGAGTTTAAAGATAAATACGAATAAAACTGGAAGATGTTTTTTCTGAGTTTATCGACAGAACAATGACAAACTTAACGGTTGCGTGGGAAGGAACTTATCTGGAACGTACTGAGCAACCGAAGTATACCTTTGTGTCCTCTTTGAGATTCAAGGCCCCTTTTACAGTAGGCAACTGACTGCAGGAAAAGGTATGGAACATTGGTTTAAATGAGGCCTGTTACACTTACTGCAATCGGTTGCACGGTCTGCGATCGATTACAAGACAGTTGCAAGCCATGCAACTGCTCGTGCAACTATTATTTTCACGCGTTCGATGTGGGGCATTGATTCAAATGTAGCCTATTACACTATGCAACCGATCTCACGGAACTCGCTTGCGCTCGCATTCTACCGACAACGAAGAGATATCATGACATGCGACCGAAACAACGTATACATCGCTTACAAAACCTCCAATACCTCAAAAACCAAAAAAAAAAGATTTTATTGAAACAGAAACCATAATAAAATATTGAATTTTCTCTAAATTTTACTCGCTGAGACAAAGATATCTCTTATAAAACTAAAGTTTGTCGCATGCCAAAAATTTCACTACACGCAACAAGGACATTTCACGACACGGGTTTTTTCTTGAAAATTATTAATGTTACCTGTTAAAATTTATGTCTGAAACTATCCTTACACTTCAAAGAACACGGTTGTGAAAGAATTTTTTTATCTCACCAGTAGTTTTTGAAGTATAGACGTTATACTACTAGACGCTGATTGCAGAGCAGTTGCAGCGCGTGTTTTTACTACTCTGCAACTAGTTTCAGTTAGCCTTGTAATAAGTTGCGTAGAGTAATAGAGGCCTAACTTACAAATTCCATTGTGACAAAAACAAAAAAAAAGAAACTGTTAGAAACAATCTCTCAAAGAATGTGTGCGGTAACGAATGAGGAGCACACCGTTGTTAGGGTATTTACAACAACCGAGGTTGTCTTGTGTTTTACTGGAGCGCAATACCTGGCTTGTACAAGGAAAGTAACTAAATACTTCACCACGCTATTCTTTGGGCAAAAAATGTTACGAAAATTAAATAAAGAAAACAATTTATAATTTGAACCCTTGTTGAGAATTGTGCAGAAATTTACGATGTCACAGTAGTGGGAACTTGAGCAGCCGAAGTGGGGTGTCTTAGGCCAAAACTGCAGGAAATCCAAGTTGTAAACAATAAAGAACGATTTAATTTAGGAAACGATGGAGACAGAGATAAGTGGAGTAGTGGAGAGAGAGAGAGAGAGAGAGAGAGAGAGAGAGAGAGAGAGAGAGAGAGAGAGAGAGAGAGAGAGAGAGAGAGAAGATCGGAAATAGCTTATTACGTTGGTCACAAGAAACGCAGGTCGCGACGAATACTGGAATGTGTATCGGTGAGAGAAGGAAAGAGGACGAAAAGAAGAAGAAACTAGAGAGATGGATGTAATATAGACTAGGGATCTAGGGGGGTAGGCAAAGTTAAGACAGGGGGATGTGGAAATTGCCAACGAAGAGAACGCTACTGTGAGTGCGCGCGCGTATGTTTCGGTGTGTGTGTGTGTACGCGCGCGCGTGTGTGAGAGAGAGAGATGCTGATCGTCAGACAGAGAGCAAAGGATAGCATCACGTTACAAACCACACGAGCCCAGAACTGAATATTCCATTGGACACGTTAACTCAAGCGGATAAAAAGAAAATCGATATCTTTAGGTATATTTGCAACTGCAGTATCTAAGAAACGACCAGACGCAGCAAAAACCCGGCTGCTCCTGACATCGCTTGTAAAACACAGCGTCCTGTTTTGCAAATAAGTGTATGTGCAGTGTTCCGATTCCGGTTTCTCTGGATTTAACTTTATAATTCTCTCTAACCGTCTGTTTGAAGGCCAGCATGTGTTTCTAAAATTGAAAAAAAATTCACACAAACAGTGTGAATCCGTTTTAACTGTTTACACTAAATTTACTTCTTTATTCTAAACACTCCTTCATTCTTTATTCAGAGAAGAATACTAGTTAATGAAACAAACACTGGTTTTCTTATTCAGTGGCGCTATTTTTCTGCTGTACGTGTTGGAGTACCTGAGGAAATGTAATTAAATAATGAACTAACCAATACGTGTAGTAAAATGTTTCAAGTAAATTTGATGTAATTGTATAATTATACAGAAAAACTAGACAACAATTATTAATTTCTTTGTAGGTGGCTGGTTAAATAATTATTAATTATAATTATTAGTTTTGTTTCCGAGTATAAGTCTTGTTATGAGAGTCACACCACAGTATCGTATCGTACAGTACAGTACAGTATCGTGAGAGTATCGTAGTGTTTGAACAGTGGAAACTAAAAAAAGTGGCTGTATCGTGGGACACTCGCCAGAAGTAAGAACTTTTCTGTCGAGTGGTGAGTGAACTGTCTGAACGTGTAAAAGACTGCTCCTATCTATTTAGAGTAAGAGAGTTTTGCTATAAAGTTTTAAGATCCAAAGAAGTGAGAACGAATAATTAAATGAGATGAGGGCATAGTAGTGTTTATATAAAACGTTACGGCAATTACGGACAGTTGAGAGCAGGTGCGTGTCTCTGTCAAGGCAGCGTGCTAAAGTACCTTCTAGACTATTCTAGTGCTAGTTAACTACGCAAATTATGCTGGCATGGAAAATTATTCAAGAACATCTGCAGGCTTCAAAGGCATTCATTTCTCTTCAGACTGTGTGGCGTAGTATGTGGCAAAACTGACCGGAATGCCGGTAGGGTAACCGACCGTAATCTGGAAGGCGCGTCTGGAAAGAACTAGTGCGTTGTGTAAACCTGCCGCTAATACAGGGGTCGTAAAGCGTCACGTACCCACAGATGTTATCTACCGCATCACCGTAGAAATATTTTGTTGCCCAACTAATGTTATACGGAATTATTATCTGATTATTACAGAAAATAAGAAACTACGAATTCAAGAAAGATGTATTTAAAGTTAGGAAGTTAGTGGTCTAACAGGTTAGCCTGATAATTGTCATTTGGGAAGTCCACCTACCACCTCAGGAATGGAAACTTTATTGCACCTCGATCGGAATAGTATACCGTAGTATTTCAAACGCACACAGCAGTGGCTTACAAACCAAAGACTTTGTAATCTCTCACCACAATGCAATTACCTGATGTTATTGCTAGTAGATTATGTGTAATTAAATTTATGTTACATAATATTATTATCAAATTTTAAGCGCCCAGTATGGGAAACTAAACGTTTAATTCCCCCACATCTGCTGACGCTATTGAATACGATATGTCTCGCGTTTGTTTTAACTGGGACAGTTCAATTTTGCTCACGACCAAAAGTAATTCGGAGACAGTGTTGCAAATCTACTGCAAATCCGCAATGATACTGCTAATCTTGTCGGACAGGCAGACAGTGTTACAAAATTGTAATCGCCTCTTGATACTGGCACAATATTAAAAGTCAATTACGTCAAACGATTGTAAATATCACTGTACTGTTGTGTTATTGCGAACGGTAAACGACATAAGTGAATATTAGGCTAAACGGAATTTAGAACCGTCAATTTGGGATCGCTTGTCACATCTTATTAAGCCTTCTGGTGGCTGGTCAGAGCCACTAGGGTTCGTTCATCTGACACAGTTATAAGCACTGTAGACCTAATTATTCTGTCGATGTTGCGTGGCAGCTATATCGCATACTGTATAACGTATTAAATACAAATTGTAATCTACTACAGCATACGTTAAGGCAAACATCCGATTCTCTGACGGTTATGAGTATGATATATTCCGACAGTATTATCTGATTTGGATGACTTAATTGGGACAAATCAACTCAAATTGCGTCCCGAAGTAATTTGAATTGACTGTTTCAAAACCGGTGTTACTGCTGCCTGCTACAACAATGGGAACAAATCTCGTGTTGCGAAATTTGACAATACTGTGACAGATCGATTAATCGACTCTCAATGCCGGCGATCCTGGGGGGGGGGGGATTCTGAACAGCAATGCGGCGGTCTGTAGTTACATACAGCAAACATCATGAATGGAATGTTAAATAGAATTCGAACCGTCAATTTGTCATCATTTTCCGTACCTAGGTAAGGCTTCTCTCTTTTCCTTTTAAACCCAGAGGTTGGTGGGCTTGCAATTTCTTCCCTTAGGTGGACAGTCTCTTAATACCACGCACCTTCGTCCCTCTTTTATCTCAGCCGTGTACTCCGATCTGGGCCTTCCCCCTCCCACTACGCCCAACGATCAATCCTTGACCAGTGGAGTGAATATAAAGAATACAAGGCAATTTCAAGAGTTTAGTACCTGTATCAATTTTTCAGAGTTTTCGTACTCTGTGTTGATGACTTTTCAATAAGTACTTAGATACGCATTACTAATAAGCTACAAAAAACGCTCAGAGCATGCTTGATGTATTCCAGTACACATTATAACAATTAGAAAAATAGTAGTAAGATTGAGGGGTGTCGTGTTCCTTCTTTAACAACCTCACGTTGGAGTCGTCAATTTATAACAAATAGAAAAAGTGTAATAGTGTTGTTCGTGTTGTATGCTGTCGGGCGTTACCTCCGCGCACTTTTTGTTACTTACTGTTGACTGGATCCTCTGCGGTGATGTAGTCCTGTAACACAACTTAATACTATTTTTTTTGTGGGCGCCACTTGGAATCGTTTGTTCCAAGAATAAAATGTGATTATAAAAGAAATTAAACTTTTTAAATCTTACTTCTATGAAAATATAAACAAGTCAGTTTAGCTTGAAAAAATCATGTAAGTTTAATGATTCTTCAAAAACAAACAAATCGTCTGAAGGACTAACATTCATAAAAAATTATACAATTGCAGAGTTACTAAGAAAAAAATTTACAAGTTATTATTATTATTATTATTGACAATTTGATTTATCCAATCAAGTATCGGCTAGTATTTTCAATCTTTTACTCAGTTGAAAAGCATGAGTTTAATACGTGAAAAAATCTTTACTCTCAGGACGTGACTCCTTTGAACTACCAAGACATATCAATAAGATGCCTTACAATAAAAATTAAGTGATTTGAAGGTGTGTGTGGCATGTGTAGTACAACTGTGTGATAAATGTAACCAGGAAAAAAATGACTTTAATTTTGGTAACTCACGTTCCAATGGTTAATTAATCTCGCACAGGACACTCCTCTCGGGTAGTTTTTTCAATCTCGCCTCTTCATGTGCGCACTGAATCTATTTTAAGTCAAAATTGCGATCATTTACTATTTCCGCACTTTTTGTGAAAACGTTTGGCAGTAGATTCTCGTTCAAACCCCGCCACTACAAATCAGCTGCTCCGCGTTGGTTACGAAATTGGCCGTCACAGCGCTGATACCCTTGCAGTATCGAGAAAGGGTTTGTTTTTGTTTGTTTACGTTAAGGGGGTTATTGTCAAGTTAGTCTGTCTATGCGAACACAGCAGAATTGGTTCTCTATTTAAAGTTTTGGTCCCTCCTGGGCCGTTGACGTTCTGGCTGCGTGATTTCTATTAAAATTTGCCGTGTTGCTGCTCTATTTCAGCAACACATTGGCGTAGATTCTTGTAGAGGTTATGTCAGTCTGTTTGTCTATGTACGGGAAAAGCCTTTCTTCGGGTCTTGTCGATTTCTCGCCTCTCGGTTTCGCCTTAGCTGCGTTGATCAGTGTCGTGGGTGATGCATCAGTTCTGGAGTTCAAGCTTCAAGTGTTTTTGGGTCGAATTTGGTCTCTCTTTTATACTAATTCAGGCTGATTGAGATCGTGAACTTCCGGTATATTTGTGTAAAAATTCCTTCTAGATTGTTCGAGAATAAACGAAATGGATCATTATGGAACAAATTTAACTTCCGTCGAAGCTTTTAGAACAAATTTCTTATTCTTCACACTAAGGATATTTCAAAAATTACTCTGGTATTTATCAAACAGTTTTACATTAGTACTCACAATTTGTATGCCACTATTACATTTAGATTCTCTGTTTTCAACTGAATCTAGTGATACTAATTATGATTGGTTTTTAAATAAATTAACTCTAATAAGTAACACAATATACAACTCTCACCTTGGGTTGTTGTCATTAAAATTCAATTTTTTAGAACAAAATTGTTGTGAAACTATTATGTTTCTTCCACAATCTGAACATACAACATTACTATCTTCCTATAACAAAACAAACAAATTTTAACATATATAATACATAGATAATTACAATTTTACCTGGCCCCTGTCCATGGCCTAGGTTTTTGTCAATGTTATAACACAATAATTAGTCTCTTTCTTTAACATATGTAGTATTTCACTAGTGTACACTCAGAGTTTATTATATTGTCTGTCTTTTGTGATACCTGGTTACTCTTTACACATATTATTTTTATTACAGGATGACATAGCATCATATTGATTGGTCTTGAGATGCCCTTTTTCATGGTGTGACAAATCTCACTCTTATAAGTTAAATTTTTTCATAATTGATCTTACTTTCAACTGAGTTTGTTCGTTTTTAAGGTATACTGAAGTATTGTACCATTCTATTTTATTCTTGTCAACATTTTGTAAATATTTAGCCAGATATGACTATTTTTTGTACTGGTTGATTGGCTCCAGCCATACATGGTATAGGTAAATATTTTGCTAACTCGATTATTACAATGTTAAAGTTAGTCAAATATATTAGTATAGTCGCTTTATATTATATTTCAACTTTCTAATGCAATTTGGTTGCATTTTGGCAACATTAAATCCATAAATCATACAATATTATATGCCTACCACATGTTTTTAGTTAATACTGTTTTTGGCTATTTTGACTGACTTTTATTCATTTGACAGCTTTCTTTGTTTATGATAAATTGTTCACTTTTGTCTGCTTGACAATTACATATAGTTTTTATTTCAATTTGATAATAATTAATTTTTACATGACATCTGAGTGTTTGGTCTCAAATCCAACACATTAATATTTTTTGTCATAACAAATATATAATTTTTATTTTAACTTAGATTCTTTCTAATAATGTATTTAAGTCATTTAATACATTTATTTTATTTACATTACATAATATAATAATGGATCATGTCCATTCATTCGCAATAAATAGTTCTTAATACTCTATTCAGACTTAATAATTAATGACTTCATTTTGGTTGATTCTGATATTATTTGTCTCTCTCATATGGTTTTTTCACTGTTATTCACTTTAATAATATATATGGGGTTTGTGTCTTAGTCACAGTCTGGTCGTTTTTCATGTTAGTAGTAATAATTATTAGACAATATTACACAATTTTTTAGGACTACTTGGGTTCGATACTGTTCACCTCATTCTCCTCTTATGATAATTGCTATGTAAATGGTTTCCTTTATGGAACGTTCTGTGACGTTACAACATTCAGAGCGGTTTCGAAATAAACTAAACAGAAACGCTGTGGAGGCTTTGTACCTTGATATCCTGCAGCATATATAATCATAATTTCCTGGTAATCTCTGCCGTTTGAACGTTTAGTATAAAGACAAACGGTGGGGTGAATCGAAGACAATTTATTTTTAAAATAAGTTGTTTAATTTACGTAAGTGACGGCAAAGGGCCGTCTATTAGATTCTGAGAATTTTTATAACTAAAGCGTATTAAAGAAGATTGAAAAGCGCAGGAAACAAAATTCTTAAGACCTGTTACACTAGAAACGAGAGAAGAGAAACTCCAAAATATAAAATACACCGAAACGCTGAACACAGAAAATCTTTCACGAGAAAATCGATGTTTACAATAACGGTGAATACAGTATGGGAAACCATAAGAAGCGATTCTGAGATCACTACTCAACACCGTGATGGATGATGATGCAATATGCGCATGGAGAAGAAGAAGAAGAAGAAGAAGAAGAAGAAGAAGAAGAAGAAGAAGAAGATGCACCAGAAAAATATGGAGGAGGAGAAGAAAGAGAAGTAAAAAGTGAAGGATAAAGGAAAATGTAAAGAAGAAGAAAATAGTAATAATAATAACAAGAAGAAGAAGAAGACGAAGGAGATGACCAAGAAGGGGAAGATGAAGAAGAGGGAGTAGGAGAAGATGAAAAAGAAAAAGGATCAGAAGAAGCAGAAGAAGAAAACGACAGAGGCGGATAAGGATGACTAGAAAGAGAAGATGGAGAGGAAAAATATGGATAAATATAAAGATAAATATAGAGAGGAAAACGGGAAGAAGAAGGAGAGGAAGGGAAGGAACGACAACAGCAACAGAAGAAGAAGAAAAAGCAGAAGTAAACTGCTTAAGATTTTATCGAAATTCTTGTTCAATTTCTATTAAATACTTCGGGTCGTTTTTATGCAAGAGGTTAATACAATTGTCGTTTGAAGATTACTTATCTGTACGGAACTTAATAAAGTCACATACGGGTTTATCATATTAGAAAAGAAAATCCTCTTATACTTACACTCAGTTATATTCAAGTTTCAGTGTGTCCAGCGTGCTTTCGAGCACGAGTGTGTTTTTAGAGTCCAGCATCTTAGTTCCATCTATATTTAAGTTCGTAAAAAACAAATTTTTGTGTATTTTATTAAAACACAAGCGTTGATAATATGGGCGTTTAATGCCTTATCTTTAGTTCAATGTTTCATGAACCCATAACGATATAATAATTTGCGCGCGTGCGCGTAAGCTGACGTAGACTGATTGCGCTGAACTTTGCATGTGCTGAGCACTCGCTCTTAATAGACTAAGTAATTTGCTTTCATTCTGTGTACGGATGCGTGACCAATCTGCACGGAAGTTGTGACAGCAAAACTTGGTCAACAAACTTCCTACTAAGGCGTGTGTTGTCACTCAAACGTACGTACAATGCCAACGACATTTAATGAGAACCCACATTGCACATGCTTTGTTGGAAACCGAATCGATACGGAATTAATCACCGTGTATGATAATCGGAACTATAAACCAGCAATCAAATTACACACACTTCACCGTAATTAAACAACAGGAATTATTCGAATAGAACATTGTGCACAAGACCGTGCTCGTTTCAGGTTTTACAAAATTTTGTAACAGATATGAGTCATTTAAGTTCTCATAGAGTCAGATAATGAAAACAAGGTATCTACATTTTGCAATTTTGTATAATATTTTCAGATTCTTTAAAACAATTTTAATAACTTTAATGTTAAAAACAATTATATTTAATTAACTATGGAAAAAATACAAACTTTACTGTACACACGTAACAGAAAACGGCCCAAAACGTTATTGAGATTGAAAACCTTGTATTTCGAAACCGGTTTTCTATTTTTCTCAGTTAAAAAACCTACCCCTTAAATTGTCTTGTGTTTGTTTGGTGTCTCCGTTAATACATGCACATATGATTGATAACAAACAACGTTTGGGGCTTAAATTTTGTCTGACTTTCACGACCGGCGTCAATGTTGTAAGAATTACTCCTTGCCGGGCTGTAAGGCCGTGGTCCAAAGTTGTTAGAATTACTCCTTGCCGGCCTGTAAGGCCGTGATCCAAAGTTGTTAGAATTACTCCTTGCCGGCCTGTAAGACCGTGATCCAAAGTTGCTAGAATTACTCCTTGCCGGTCTGTAAGACCGTGATCCAAAGTTGTTAGAATTACTCCTTGCCGGGCTGTAAGGCCGTGATCCAAAGTTGTTAGAATTACTGCTTGCCGGCCTGTGCCTGTAAGAACGTGATCCAAAGTTGTTAGAATTACTCCTTGCCGGGCTGTAAGGCCGTGATCCAAAGTTGCTAGAATTACTCCTTGCCGGCCTGTAAGGCCGTGATCCAAAGTTGTTAGAATTACTCCTTGCCGGGCTGTAAGGCCGTGATCCAAAGTTGTTAGAATTACTAATTGCCGGCCTGTAAGGCCGTGATCCAAAGTTGTTAGAATTACTCCTTGCCGGGCTGTAAGGCCGTGATCCAAAGTTGTTAGAATTACTCCTTGCCGGTCTGTAAGGCCGTGATCCAAAGTTGTTAGAATTACTCCTTGCCGGTCTGTAAGGCCGTGATCCAAAGTTGTTAGAATTACTCCTTGCCGGGCTGTAAGGCCGTGATCCAAAATTGTTAGAATTACTTCTTACCGGAATGTAAGGCCGTGGTCCAAAGTTGTTAGAATTACTCCTTGCCGGGCTGTAAGGCCGTGATCCAAAGTTGTTAGAATTACTCCTTGCCGGTCTGTAAGGCCGTGATCCAAAGTTGTTAGAATTACTCCTTGCCGGGCTGTAAGGCCGTGGTCCAAAGTTGTTAGAATTACTCCTTGCCGGTCTGTAAGGCCGTGATCCAAAGTTGCTAGAATTACTTCTTGCCGGCCTGTAAGGCCGTGATCCAAAGTTGTTAGAATTACTCCTTGCCGGGCTGTAAGGCCGTGATCCAAAGTTGTTAGAATTACTCCTTACCGGAATGTAAGGCCATGGTCCAAAGTTGTTAGAATTACTCCTTGCCGGGCTGTAAGGCCGTGATCCAAAGTTGTTAGAATTACTCCTTGCCGGGCTGTAAGGCCGTGGTCCAAAGTTGTTGTTAGAATTACTCCTTGCCGGGCTGTAAGGCCGTGATCCAAAGTTGTTAGAATTACTCCTTGCCGGGCTGTAAGGCCGTGGTCCAAAGTTGTTGTTAGAATTACTCCTTGCCGGGCTGTAAGGCCGTGGTCCAAAGTTGTTAGAATTACTCCTTGCCGGTCTGTAAGGCCGTGATCCAAAGTTGTTAGAATTACTAATTGCCGGCCTGTAAGGCCGTGATCCAAAGTTGTTAGAATTACTCCTTGCCGGGCTGTAAGGCCGTGATCCAAAGTTGTTAGAATTACTCCTTGCCGGGCTGTAAGGCCGTGGTCCAAAGTTGTTGTTAGAATTACTCCTTGCCGGGCTGTAAGGCCGTGATCCAAAATTGTTAGAATTACTCCTTGCCGGGATGTAAGGCCGTGGTCCAAAGTTGTTAGAATTACTCCTTGCCGGGCTGTAAGGCCGTGATCCAAAGTTTGTTGTTAGAATTACTCCTTGCCGGGCTGTAAGGCCGTGATCCAAAGTTGTTAGAATTACTCCTTGCCGGCCTGTAAGGCCGTGGTGCAAAGTTGTTAAACGCAGACGTTTCGGCCGTACCTTCAACATCCATCTTCAGTGCAGCTGAGCCTTAACCACAGTACTATGGTCACTGACTACGTAACTCAGTCAATGTATTACAGTCTTTCTGCACTGAAGATGGCCGTCGAAGGTGCGGCCGAAACGTCTGCGTCTAACAACTTTGGAACACAGCCTTACAGCCCGGAAAGGAGTAATTCTAACAACTTTTTGGGCATTGTTGAAAAATTACCTTCTTGATGAATGTCTAGTTTTTACTCTCAACCCTTCAATTTAATATTGTACGTTGTAAGAGAGTAAACTTGTACGGTTACAAACGTTGGTAACACTTTGAGCTTATTCAAGTCCAGATATAATGTTTATAGAACACTAATAAATTATGAGAGGGGCGTACTCATCAGAGTTGTGAATATATTGGAGCTTTTAAACGAGAAATATATGAAAGAAAAGCATCACTAATAAACTACAATTCCTTGCCAAAATAATTGCTACTGGAATCATAATGTCTAGAGAACCAAGTGTTGGGGTTAAAGTAGAATTAAACAAATTAAATAATAGAGAGATTTTAATTTTTTTAAATTACTTACGTGTATGTTTATGCTAGACGGAAGGTTTGAGACTCCAATCTCAACGGCTGTGCTACAGGCGTGAGATCGAGTCAGTATCACGACTCGGTCGGCTTATCGCCGAGAAAAATAATGCAGCGGTCTTGTATGGCATGCATAAGTAACAAAGGCGAACAACTCCCTCTCCTCTGTGCGGCTCGTCAGAGCGTATGGTAAACACTTGGCTGGTTTCTCTGTGTGGGGATGGTGGAACGTGTGAGCTGTGGAAAGCAGAAAAAGATATCTATACGCCACGGCCAGGAGGCGCAACAGATCTCAGGCCTAAAGCTTGAAGACAGAAGAAGGAGAAGAAAATTTTTATGAAGTTTTCCAAGTTACTCCCATGATTTTTTATTGCTTATTAAAACTATTTAAAATTGATAATTTCTAATCATTCGTGTAATCATTTTGTCAGGGATTGTATTTTTTCAAATAATTATTTCCAAATATTTTAAAGTACAAAAAAAAATATCGGATATATGCGAGTTCCATTCCGGTCCTTCTTAACACTTGGAATAGTCTAGAAAGAGAGACAGAGTTATGTGCGATGTGTTTGGTATTATTTTTGTTTCATTGCATCGTCATTTCGCGAGGTTTGTACGGCTCGTGCCACGTCCCGCATCACAGGTGCCACAGTACTCTCTAAGCCCCTTGCTGTCATACTTCTTTCCATTCCCTGGAACTAAGTACGCTCTTAGTATTTTATGACCCACCCCCATTCTCATCTCCGTTTCCATCCTGTTCGTTCGTTCTCGTTCTCCCAATTCGTTACGTCTTCTAACCGTCAAACTCTGGAAGTGCGCATGGTTACGTCCCCATTTCTAACGTTCCAATCGTCTGCATTGAAGCTTAAAATGTGTAACATGAAGACGAGACTTTGAACCCGAAACACACCGTTAGTAAAAAAAATGAAGTTGAAAAAAGGCACATGATAGGGGTAAATATTATAGGGAAGCTAGTCTGTACCAGCAACTTTGAGACTATTCAACATATTTATATTTCGCGAGTATATAAATGTGTGTGTGTGTGTGTGTGTGTGTGTGTGTGTGTGTGTGTGTGTGTGTATGTGTGTGTGTGTGTGTGTGTGTACATATATTGCAACAAAACATATATTTGCATATATTTTACCCAGGACTGTATTTTGTAAATAATTAGAATGAGTTCAAATTTTTAATAATATTTCGAAGTCATTCACCCATGCAATATAAAAGAATTTTATAATTTGATCACCGTATATGTTTAAATATTTAAGACTATATGTTATTAATGAGTACTGAATAGCAAAGATATGTTAGGTTTTCAGAGTATAACCTTATAAAAGAGAATATTTTTAATTTTATAATTTCAAATTTTAAAAATTAATTAATTTTCTTTGCAATATTTAATAAACCGATGAATGATTCTTTTGCTATGTTTTAGTTAATTATTTCGTATCATCAACGTCTCACTTCTCTATTTAAAAATACATTTATTGTGCAAGCACGTATACTTAACGCAACGAACACACACATATCCTACGACCCGGCCGGTGTTTAACACTATACAGTTGGGTTGGGTACATGGACAAATTATTAATTCGCGTGTATTCATTTTACAAATACTTGTAACGTTGCAAAAAAGAAAATATATATGTATATATATACATATATACATACATACATTATATTCAGTTTGTGGTTAAAGTTACCTTTAATTTGATACTCCACATAGACTTTTGCGGTTGTTTTATACTTTTGATCCCCTAAGATTTTTGCTTCCCGGCCTCCTAGATTTAGGGGGAACAATCTCAAATAGAATAGGATTCTGTAGGGTAAACATATGGACATGCGTGGAAGTTTTACAAACAAATCGATTGATGCGTTTACAAGTAATCGGGAGGCATACCCCACACAGATAGTTTGAAAGCTAGACAAGGTAGATTGAAAGACAGACAGACGGATAAATGCCAAATGGTTGAGTCAAAACTGTGAGCTTGCTTCAATTATATTTGAAGTTTTCTCTGACAAGGGTCTCAGGAATGTGTTCATTTTGCATGGTACCTATTCCATGTAAAAGCTTAATATTAATATAAGTTGAGCGTAAGTTCTGGAGTTAATATTTACTCAAGAGTAACTGCTTCAAATGCCTCCTACTGTTACACACACACACACACACACACACACACACACACACACACACACGCACGCACGCACGCGCGCGCACACACACACACACACACACACACACACACACACACACACACACACACACACACACACACACACACACAGTGCGTAAAGTTAATTTGAAAACATAGTTCAAATTTCACGTCTTTTGCCTGCAAACAAAACCAGCCACGACTCTTGCAAAGAGAGTTCAAAGCACGGCACGCGTCGATTCGTTTACTTATTTATAACGTTGTGTATAAGGCGCTAGGGCGCACGCGCGTGAACAAAGGGGCTATTTAATATTAAGCTGACAGCAACGTAACGGCCATTCATCATGCAAAATATCATTAGCCCTGTGTGCTTGCTCACATATACGCTCTACCACACAGTATACTGTACAGTATATGCAATGCTGAGAATGATGTATGTTTTCTAATAACAAGCGCGGTCCGCGAACCATTCCCTGCTACAGTCTGTCGATCAATAAGAGTTCAGTTTCTCTACTTTTACGAGGGATACCTCGATTGCAGACATTCGAATTTGAATCTAACTGGCGATGTATCGGCCACCAAAACAATTGGCAACCATCTTCAGGATAATTATAAATCTTCTTCTTCTTCTTCTTCTTCTTCTTCTTCTTCTTCTTCTTCTTCTTCTTCTTCTTCTTCTTCTTCTTCTTCTTCTTCTCCGTCACGGCATAGACTGTATAGTCTGTTAAGGCTCCAAACAGGTCGGACCATCTCTTCTTGGGGTTTTCCAGGCTTCTCTTCCCTTTCAGCTGATACAATAAGGCTACCTACCTTGGGGAATCTGTCACTGGCCAGTCTGCTAATGTGTTGTTTCCAGCTTCCTCTATACTTATTGATGTTCCCGTTTACTTCTTCAACTTTCATTTCCTCTTATCCGATTGTTTCTTTTTGTATCTAGTTTTGTGTACTCAGCTATGGAACACAAAAATTTTATTTCCGTAGCCTGAATTCTTGATATTTGTCTAGCAGACATTGTCCACGATTCTGAGCCACAAGTAAGGGTAGGAACTGTCATGGATTTGTATAATTTAATTATGGACTCTTTCCTTGCCTTGTGTTTTAGAGCATGTCGGAGAGTTCCTGTTATCTGGTTAAATATATTAATTTTCCCATTAATATCTTCTTCTTGTTATATGAGAATAATTATAAATCAATACATGTAAGTAAATAATTAATCAAATGTTTGTGTGCTTTGTGCTTGTGTTTTGTGAGTGTTGTGACCGTTTTTCACACTAAGAATTCACTTTTATTATACATATTTCGATTATATATTATGTGAACTTTTGTTATAATTATTGTTTTTTGATTCTCCATCACTCGTTGACAGTTTATATTATTTCTTATCAAAAAACAGAAAAAAAAATACCAACCAGCACCTTGAAAAAAATGTATAAATATAAGTGCTTTAACAAGACAGAACGGTCTTTTTTTGCATTCTTTCGTGGCGGTTTTGATTTGTGTTCCCACGGCACTGAAGATGTCCGCCGTCGGTATGGACGAAACGTCTGGTAATAAACATGTACAACCTATACCAAGGCCTGATAGCCCGGAAAATCGTGATTGTGTAAACACCGGCCGTGAAAGCTTACGTTCATTTATTTATAAACCAAAATATTATTTTAAAAATTTTCAAAATGGCGGTTTATTAAAATTTTAATTATAAATTTTTTTAAAATTGGTCTTTTTAACAAAACATGTCTTATCGCATAAAATATAGTCTGGTTTGTTGGTAATCCATTGGTAGATAAAAAGTAACGCACAGATTACATCTCTTTTTTAACAAAACATTTGGACTAGTTTCCTTGAAGCTATTTTTTTGCCTCTGTTGTTATTAAATAAATATACTATCTCGGTTATTGATATTTTTTTATAAGTACTGATTTTTGTGAAGTTTATAATTAAAATTAAATACAGACGGTTAATTCGTAATCTGTACCTTGGACAGAAAATGAGTGTGCAAATCGGAAAGGAGAGTTCAGAAGGTATTAAAATTGAAACAGGAGTAAGGCAAGGCTGCTGTATGTCACTAAATTTATTTAACATATGTCTTGATGACTTGATTAGGCAGTGCTTTGACAAAACAAGATGTGTGAACGTCGGTGGAAGAAGAATTGAATGTATAAGGTTTGTTGATGACATGGATGTTTTAGCAGAAAAGCAATGAATGAAATTATAAGAGATTTGAATTTAATATGCGACAAATGTGGAATGAGGATTAATAAGGAAAAACTAAGTGTATGGTGATTAACAGAGGAGGAAAAAGGGCAAACATAAAGATAGGGCAAGACAAATACAACAGGTGGAGATGTTTAAATATCTTGGAAGCTTGATAAGTGAAGATATGTCCTCCACTCGTAATATGAGAGCAACAATTGCTATAGTGAAAAAAGAGGCATTTAATGGGAAGATAAGACTGCTATATGTGGCAAAATTAATAAGAATTTAAGAAAAGCTCGGCCAAGTGTTATGTGTGGAGCGTTGCTTTATATGGTGCAGAGAAGGAGGATGAGAAAAGATTAGAAGCATTTGAGATGTGGGTTTGGCGAGCAATGGAAAAAGTGAGGTGGGTTGATAAAGTAAGGAATGATGAAGTCTTAAGAATAGGGGAAGAGAGAAGATTCTGAAGGTTAGAAATTGGTTAGAAGAAAAGTAATTGGGTAGGTCGTTGTTTCAGAATAGACTGTTTGCTTACAATTGCCATGCAGGGTGTCACAGAAGGAGAAAAAAAGAGGGCGTAGAAGAAGGAAGTTAATAGATAGGATTAAAATCAGAGGGTGTTACGAAGAAACGAAAAGACTGGCCTGCGATAGGACAACTTGGAGAGCTTTTACCATTTGAGGACCTGCCTTAGTGCAGAGCACCAAAAATAATAAATAATTAAAATTAAAATCAGCAACCATTTTGAACATTTTAAGATAATACTTTGGTTTGTTTTGTAGGATACTTAAAGAAATTTATTTTATACTTAACTCTTCAATATTTCTTGCCGGTTTTCTATCTTATGAATAGTTCTTTAAATATTAAATACTTCTGCAAGTAAAAGTTATTATTGTATTTTCACCTGACGTACTTCTCGCTGATTATATCAGTATCATCAGAGGTTTATAAATGAATTGACAAATAATCGAATTGGTTCCATTTCAATATAAAAAATAACAAATAATCGAATTTAATATAAAAGAAATGATCGATTTAATTTGATTTAACGTATCGATTGTGTTTAATGTTTATTTAATTAATCACTAAATTTAATTTAGCCGTGTATTGTGTAAATAATAAGTATCAATTTCCCGACATTCGAAATATGAAATTAACTAGAAACATACAAAAAGGTCAAAAAATGAACACTTGGGAAAGTCTTAATATTTACAAACACAAACACAATAATTACTACTTAAAGAACAAACTCAACTAAAAACAAAACAAGATGATCTATTTAAAATTATAAATTTATTAAAATAAATTAAATAGAAACATTACCATAAATATTTCCACTATTACAATCAAAACAGCTGATTATGTATAATAAACATTAAATATAAGTTACATACAATTAAATCTATCATTTCTTTTCTATTAAATTTAATTTTTAGTTATTTTTTATATTGAAATCGACTCAATTCGGTTATTTAAAAAAATTTTAATTTTATAAACCTTTAATTTAAAAATGTTTGAATTAATATTAAATAATATTAAACAAATTTTGTTAATTTATTTATAAACTTCTGATGATACTGATATCATCGGTAAAACGTATTTCAAGTGAAAATACAATAATAAATTTTACTTGCAGAAGTATTTAATATTTGAAGAACTATTCGTATTATAAGAAATTGTACACTTACTGTGTATACAAAATTTGAACTCGACAACTCATTGCGTTCGGTAGTAATTAATTTAATCCCCCCCCCACACACACAGACACAGTAAACGAAGCGTTGTTCGACATATGTTTATTGATCTCTCTGTTCCTTCAGTTTGATGAGTAGAACCTTTTCCCAAAGTTTGGCACCATCTTCACAGAACAAATTGTATATTACATTTTGTACAGTTTCCAAGGAAACGTACTTTTTGTTTCCATCTTCTGACGTCACGTATTATACTTGTAACTGTTAACAGAAATTTCTCTCTTAAATCTTGTTGTCCTTGTCACCCAACATCATATGATTATACACAGTATAATTAAGTGAATTATTATAAAAAGAAAAAATATCGCTGGCAGCGAATTAGGAACGAGTGTTAATTTTATACATTCAGTGTTTATTTCAGAATTTTAGAATGCCGCAGAGATGTCTTCCGGAAAATAAGACAACTCGGCTATTTGAGCAAAACACTTTTTTCTTTAATTTTGTTTCCTTTCAACGCCTCTATATTTTTATCTTTTAGGTTATCTCACTTCCTCCGTCTTTAATTTCGTTTCCCGTAACTATCAGCACATCTGGGAACAAAAATTTGTTTAATCTCTCAAAAATTCTAGAAACCTTCACGTAGGCCACGTAGGCTAAGTTGATTAGACAAAACGCAAGTAATAATTAATTGACAATGAAACGTCACTCGTAAAGCGCAAATAAACCTGCCGACAGTTATTTCTTTCACATAAGTAACAAATCTGAACTATCCTGAAATTATTATCATCAGCCGGGCTCTTAGTGAGTGGGTCACAGTCGTTGCAATTGGAAAACGTTTCGATTCCACCATCCATGGCCATCGTCAGTGTCCAAATTGGCACGGTATCAGCCAATTCATTTCACAGATGAGGTAGAGACCATGTATTTTTCCTGAGCAGGCCTACTTACATAAATGTTTGTACCAGTCCGACCTAAACTGTAAAGCAGCATCAACCAATCAGCATCACGTGCTATCTGATTGGCTTGGATAGGATCTGGCATGCTGTGTTCTCAAGCACATGATTCTTCTTCTTATTATTATTAATATCCCAAGCAAATTATTATTCATAATAATATGTTGTCGTCTACTTTCGATACGTTGTAGATTAGGACTTCTACTTTGCCCTTATTGGCGTTGGCCTCTCCATTTTTTCGTCAGAAAGACTCTTCATATCTTTTTTTTACGAATACGAGTAAAGTCAATTATTTTTAGTCGTTTCGTTCAATTTTCGTGTATTCTGAAGTTGAACATAATGATTGGAATTTGTTGGCGTAAAAACTAGGGTCCTTTATAACAGAGAATTTTATATAATTTTAGGAATCGCCTAATTTTAACTGAACTAATAACTAAACTATTAATTTATTCGGCTAGAGGAAAACCGATTTAACTATTAGTTGCGGCAATAGATGGCATATTAAATTACACACAAAATATAAGGTAACAGGAGTTTCCGACTGTTATACATACAGACACTTTCCTCGCTAACCTTCCATCAGCGTGGTGTGTAATATCTGGGGGCACGTGGTAATTACCTTAAAAGCGGACAAGGCCGCGGTTGACTTGCTCTGTACACATCATTATCTCTCAACCAACTCATACTGATGCGCGAATCTATTAAATTTACCACATTTTATACCACACTTAACTCGAGCGTAGCATCTAATGTATGAGATCTAATGTTGTCTAATGTATGTATAATGTATACTGTTACGACGGTCTACTTGATCGTCGTAGGTACAGTGGAAACAAAATACAAGACACCAATTAAGTCACTAATCACCACTTTAATTTTCACAGTTAAACAGTTCGTAATTAACAACACTGTCTCTTACAAATTAAAAAAAAAATTGTTCACACGCAATAAACAATGTCTACACAATTATAGTGAGTCTTGCACAATTATAAAACACATAACACAATAATTCTTCACTTTGACAAGCACACAATCCGCACTAGCCAAAATCGCTCAAGTAACTGAACTGACAATCCGCCTGCTATGGCTTTATATAGGCACCGTAGAGGTGCAGTACAGCTTTGCCTCCTTACTGCACGCCAGGGGAATACTGCTTATCTCAAGTGTTCCTGGAACTCACTAGAACCACTTACCAGAATGACGCAACACAAGCCACACTGGACGGGGGAGTGGAGAATGTTTTGGATTCTTCGATACGCTTCTCGTAACAATACCTTCTTGCACGCTATTGATTAGGGTTGTTTTCAGAAGAGTGAAAATGATCTTCAAAAGTCCTTCTGCCACCTTCGTAATCTTATGTTTGAATACGATATAGATATAAAAATTTTTAAACTTAAAACGGCAATTTTCACCACGTTTACCATCAGTTCTTTATTTCTGGTAAGAAAATACAGATTTTGGATCAGATTCGTCATTTTAATTACCTGGGTTGTAATATCTCCTATAGAACTGATATTGATTGGGATAGCATGGTAACAAAATTTAGATGCGTCTGTGGAATCATTCACAGGTTCCTGAAAAATAAAACACGGAAGCATACCCAAAAGAAATTTTATAAAACTGTGGCTGTCCCCACATTTCTGTATGCTAGCAAGACACGTGGTTGGTAAAAGGGACGTGCAGAGGATTCAGGCAGCCGAAATGAAATGAAATTTCTAAGAGGGACTCAAGGTTGTTCTATCTTGGATCGAAGAAGGAGCAATGATATTAGAAGCGATTTAAACATTGTATCATTGCACCAGAAGATTGAAGACCAGAGAAGGAGATAGTGTGAACATTTGAATCCCAAGCCTGATATCCGTCTACCTGTGGCTGCCTTGGGTTATCTATCTCCTTACTGGGAAGAGAGATGTCGGTAGACCGAAGAGGACATGGGTTCACGAACAGGTTTAAGGACTAGTTCTTGGGGTGGTGATGATGCTGTTGATGATGAAAATACAGTAGAACCCTTTTCAATTTGAACTAAAGGGATGGTGCCATTTCGGATAACGCACTTATTTGGATAATCCATAGAGTCTATTTTTGTTTATTAAGGCACAAATTTATCAGTAAAAACGTGTTTAATTATAAGAGTTCAAATTATAAACATGAAATACACTGTAATCTATGTTCAAATTTACATAGTTTTTCTTAAAAAGTATGTAATTTTGTTCTGAACAGTTTCTTGACAGCATTTGCACGTTGCAATGTCACTCCATCTCTTTAAACGGAAGATGTCTGATAGTGTTGCTTGCTCAGTCTGCCCACGAAACGTAAAGCTACATATAAAAATAAAGCTGCTATGTTGAATCTGTCATCCATTAATAAGACAGTAATATAAATTGATGAATAAAAATAAGAAAATATTCTTACCTCTAAAGCTTTAAATCCGTCGTTTGCTGTCACACGTTTTGTGTCTGTGTCATGAACATCCTGGTCTGTGTCGTCTGCTTCAGACTGGGGTCTCATCACAGCTTCCACAATTTCTTGGTCAGATAATTCTAGTTCCGCTTCATCTGTCTCTAGCCATTTGTTAATTTCACTTTTGTTTATTTCTTCACACCCTGGAGTTCCTTTAGCCATTTCTACCAAGTATCCACAATTTTCCTCTTCTTGTTCATACTCCAGTCCGTCATATAATTTGTTCCATGACACATTTAAAGCGGAATCTGTAATCTTCTCCCACCTCTGTGCGCACCATAAAATTACATGTTTCATGTTGATTGATTTCAATGAGTATGACATCGTTTTGGTTAACCCAAGCTTCGGATAACCCGAGTTCTGTTAAACAGGGTTTTACTGCAGATCTAAACCTTACCACCTTGCAGTCTCCATAAAGTTTAAAGTCTCTCTCTATCTATCTATCTATCTATCTATCTACCTGACCGTCTATCTATATGTTTACCTATCTACCTCCCTCACACACTCACACTCTAACACCTTGGATGCCCTAACTTACTACCATCGCCACAATCTACATGAGCTTATCAGGGAAAGTCCCCACTCTCCGTCCACTGGATACGTCAACGAGCCGGCTGGAACCGTTTGCTTACAAGGAGACTAACACACTTCGTTGCTATGTTGTGAAAACAACATAAATTGTTGATGGAAAACGTAAAGTCGCTCAGCGGGGGCCTCGTTTGGGCGGGGTTTCGGTGCCCTTACCTTCGAGGTGTTAGATCTTACAAAGGAAAACCGAGAACCTAGCTCAAAAGCCCTAACGCCAACTCCCGAACTTTCAGAAAGACCAGTGTTAGGGAAGTCTACTCTAGCTGTGTCAACCACACAACCACCAAGAATCAATTCCACAACTCGTGAACGCCAGGGAACAAGACCCCGGCCGAGCTGGTTTACGATTCTGTGCTACGATTACTGAGTAAGTCGTGCGCGCAACACGACGACCACCGAAAATCTGAATGGTAGCGGGCCCGGCCTCCGGGTTAGATCCGTAGGCTGTGCCTAGGAGATCTACAGCTTGTGGGGGGGCAGGTAAGACAACCTGTCTTACCAACGCCCTACAAGGCCAGTGGTAAGACAGGTTGCCGTGACCCCTCCCACTATACCCCTCTCCATCACTCTCTCTTTTTCTCTCTCTCTCTCTCTCTCTCTCTCTCTCTGGCGCGCGCACACACCAATTTAGGAGCACACGGATGCCCAGTCATCCGAAGAGGGAAGAACAAGCGGCTGAGATCAACTGTGTACTTAATAGACATCACGGGCTGCCGTGGGACACCCGACACAGATAGTAGGCAGGGAATGCGCGCCCTGGTTTCCGTTCGCAAGGTACTAAGCCTTGGAGCCACGCTAAACAACTTTACCGTCTGCGCGGGCACATTTCCCAACCGTCAGTTCCGATGCCACCGAAGAAAGGGGTACCCTCTCGACTCGAAAGCAGAGCGTATCTGGGTTGGGTCTCGGATCCACAGGAGGCCACCCGGAATCGGAGGTGATAACCAACCTTGAGTCCACGGGGCCCTCCAGGCCAGCCACAAGGGCCGCGCGCCTTTCGCAAATTCGTGAGTGGGTTCGCCCGCTGGAGTTCCGAAGAACTGGACGCCTTGAGACTACTGTAAGTCGGAAACCTTGGCTACTAGGATTCACTGCATCTGGTGTACATACCACAGTATCACTGTTCATTGTCACATCGCACTGTTCCGCTTGTAAATGTTTCAAGCGCGGCGAGCTGTACCCTATTAATTGTCACAACACTGTCTCATGATTCCGTTTTACCTATAACTTGATAATTTTCTGTCTGCTAAACAGACATTGTGTGCTAACGGATAATGTATGTATTCCGTTATATTCAAATCAATTTAAATCAACTTTAGTACAAAATGTAATTTATTTTTGTAATAATATATTTTTACGACGGTTTCACTGATCATCGTATGGTACAGTGGAAAACAAAATCAAGACACTACTGAAGTCACTAAAAACCAGCTTTAATTATCACAATTAACAATTTGTAATCAACATGTTATTCAACAAGATTATACTCGTAGAATAATTCAAATTAAATTTGTCCACACGCAATAATAATGTCAACTAATAGAGTCCCGCACAATAATCACTTTTCACTAGGCCTAATAACCACTTGAACGTACAGAGTAATCGCCCGACGTAAACTCACTTCCAAACGGCAGGTGTTGGCTATTTATAGTCTGCAGGGTGCCACATTATGCGTCCTTAACAAGCACTCGATAATTCTATAGGATACTACAGCGCGGCCTTGGCAGAAACACGCACGTGCTGGGCTAAGAGAGAAACGCGTAGAACAACATTCCACATTGTACCAGAACGTGCTATATTGCGTAACAATATCTTAAATGCTAAAAGTACATGTAAACAATCAATTTTGTTAATTAAGAAAATATTAATTTTTTTTTCTTGTTTCAGGTAGGTTGGCGAATACCTTTGCAAAATCTATGAACTGTGAATGAGTTCCAATCGTAAGTCATTTTTATGTGTTTATTTATTACAGATAACAAATAAGTTCGCCATATATATATATATATATATATATATATATAATAATTATCAATAATCGTTATATAACAATAAGTATATTTTCTTATTTCCGCTTTGACGTCACAATACCGCGGCCCAGTATGCCTACTTGATAATCACGTGATATTGAGAATACTGAATTTGTTCCGAATCCACTGTAGTTTCATTCCGTCTAAAATGTATGCCTCACTTTATTTTCAACAACTAATTGTATTACTGAGAAAACTGATTGTGTTCCGGATATTTAATTATTTTATTCAAAGCATCTGCTACACTAAATGTTTATTGATTACTCTGTCACACTTTGTTTCTTCCTGCCAATATCAGACTCTCTCTCCCTTTCTCTCCCCCTCTCTCTCTTTCACTCCCTCACTCTCACTCTCCTCGCTGTCCCTCTTGTTCTATCCCCCCCCCCCACACACACACACAGAACAGAAGTGAAGTGTTTCTGTCGCAAACGTATGGTGGAGTAAAATGCAAGGAGAAAGAACTAACGTGTTAAGACTTGCAGACGACATTGCAGTTACGGGTGAAAGTAAACAGGAGTTAAGTGTCCAGTTACATATAGGCATGATGGATGACGTTTTGAGCCAAAAGCATAATTTAAGAATAAATGTTAATAAAACTAAATTGATGGTCTGTAGTAAACACGGACAGTCCAGTATGAATATATTGCTGAATGGGTAAATGATAGAGGAAGTTAGAGAGTACATCTATTTAGGAAGTAACATCAGAAAAGACAGAAAATATAAGAGAGAAATATTGAGTAGAATCGAACAGGGTAAATTAACAGTAAACAGAAATTATCGACTTCTAAAGAAATAGCCCTGGAAAAAAGAAAAAGTTTCCTCAAAAGTTTCAATGGAACGTGGCCTTTAATGGATGTGAGACGTGGACAATTGAAACAGAAGAAAGGAACAAGATTTGAAGCACTGGAAATGTGGTGTTATAAGAGGTTACTGAAGTGTAATCGAGGTTATAGGATGGAATTAATTTCAGGTGGGTCGACAAGGTTAGTAATGATGAGATTCTGAGTAGACTTGGAGGAAAAAGACGTTTTGGGCAAAATATTGTGAAGCAAAGGGTTGAAACTTATTGGTCTTGTTATGCGAATTTGACAAAAACAGTAATAGAAGGTTATACTGAAGGGAAAAGACGAAGAGGAAGACTGAGAATCCAATATATAAAGCAGATTCACTGGTGATGTATGTTGTCATTCCTACTATGAGGAGATGAAACGGAAAGCACAAAGACGATCGATGCTATCCGATCTACAAACTATCTGCGCATTGCTAACTAAAGAATAAGATGTGTGTGTGTGTGTGTGTGTGTGTGCGTGCGTACAACAGTAGGTGAGTACTTAACATTAAGAGCAGAAAGTTCAATATTGGGGTTAACGCGCTAGACAGGACAGTTTGAGTAAAGTGTTTTCTTCAGTTTCTGCCCCAGACGCATCGTGTCTATCCAACAGAATTTATCACGTAGTGCCCCTTCGTCCAGATCGCTACAGTAAACTTTCTACACAAGTTAAGGACTGTTATTTTTACCCAGCACGATATCGCAATCAACAAAGGCACTAATTGTTTTCTCTTTGCACAGTATTAAAGTGTAACTCACACGACGGTTAAGGGAGAGAAACACGGTTATGTGTCGAGAAACTTTTCAAAACTTGTGATGGGTGTAACGTGGATTCTTTGTATGGCACAGGGGTGTAAACGATACATTATTTTTTGTTAATCATGAAATCTGTTTAAAAATAAGTCAGCTTATATATGATTATATAAAATTGACATGGGCAGAACTAATAGATTGATTGGTTCTGTTTGTGATTACTGCATCTTTTTTTATTATTTATACAGTTTTGACGACTTGCACTTAAAAAACTTAAAGGCAACTTCAGTGGCTTGACGATTTTAAGCGTTTGTTTTGCTCATTCAAAGGAGGGTTGGGAGCTCAACCCCTAAGTTTTTCATTCAGCTAAAACACCGTAATATTGTAACATACTATTTTCCTGCTTAAGGCAGGTCTTTATGTTATTTATAATAAACAATAATTCATTCTGTCTGGCCACATAAATGTTGATTTAAGATGTATGACCATAATTATTTTAACCTTTTCACGTTTGTTGATCCCCAAACAAAAATTAAATTCTGCATACGCCCACAGTCCGTAAGGTTTACGGCCAACGGACTTTGCATACGTATCACGTCGTTTGATGTGACTGTCACTAAGTTCTGAAATGGCTTTATCTACTGTAGCCATTTGAAAATCATGATAAAGGGCGTTATTTCTGTTACGTTGAAGTATCTGTTACGTTGTATAGCATCTTTGCGTGCAGTAGCGTAGAACAGTTTTTCATAGGAGAGTTATTGATTAAGATTTTATATGGGTTGGGTTATAGACAACGAGTTTTCCAAATTGGTTGATTGTTACGTTTGAAGGTGCAGCAAATTTTCCATGTCTCAAAACGTATTTGAATAATATATACCAGACATCAGAGGAAATAAACAACAGGATAATAGCTGGATACCGAGCATGCCATGCAAATAAGAACCTCTTCAGGGTAAAAAAAATCATCCGAGCTACAAAACTAAAGCTTTACAGAAATCTGATCAGGCTAGTGGTGAACTATGAATAAAAAATTTGGACCCTTACAACAGCAGACACTTCGACTTTAAAAGTGTATGAGCGGAAAGTAAGAAGGAAAATTTTTGACCATATAAAGAAAGGAGAAATCTGTTGGATGAGGACAACTTGAAGAGGTACTCGGAGAGGATACTATAGATAGTACCTCGACGAGGTGCTATACTCAAATGAGGAGATATAGTACGTTTTACTGAGTCCGAAATTATTGGCTGGTTAGAACCTGCGGAGAGAATGGGTCGAAACAGGCAACAAAAGAAAATCCTATAAGCCGAATTGGAGATATTGAGACGAGCAGGAAGATCGAGAAGGCGGCAAGAGATGGAAGCAGATCTGAAAGGATGGGACTTAAGGATTGGAGTCGCCAGGCTGTAGGAAGAAGTGAGTGGATGCAAATAGTGGAGGAAGTCAAGTAGTCAATGAAGTTCTGTAAAGCGTCGGAAGAAGAAGAACAACAATAAAAACAAGAATAAAATGGCCACTATTGTACAATCTTAGGAAAATGATATACTAGGATCTGCAGGCTGGCGGAGTCGGTGTCGCAGGAGACTGTTGGCTTCGCTGTCTTGCCCTACGTTCACGGGGTGACGGACAGTATTGGCAGGCTGCTGGGCCGGAGAACTTCAACCCGACCAGGAAAATTCAGCAGTTTCTGAGACAGGTGAAAGACACCAGAGATCCGCTCTCGTCTTTCAGGGTACACGGCGTGCCTTGCTCGTGCGGCGAGATTTACATCGGTACCACGAAGCGCAGCGTCCGTACCCGAGTTGGTGAATACAGCCGCTGTTGTCGTCTCAGGTAGCCGGAGAAGTCTGCGGTGGCAAACCATGCACTCGCTAACGCCGGGTCATCGCGTTCTCTTAAAGGAAAACAGGATCTTGTCCTCGGAGAGTGCTGCATATGGAGTCTATACAGTCCGTAAACATAAGCGTGGTTCGGACGCAATGAATCGACGACTGACTGACTCTGGGCTGTGTGGTTGTGTGTCGCAAAGACGTAGCACATGGAATCTGAGTTCCGAGCTGTCTTCAGGAGCTCCTGCCTCATGACCCTGCCCAAGTAGGACGATTTGCTCTGTAGCAGGCCTTTCTCGGCTGTTGTGTTAGCCTACACTAACGCAGCATACACCGAGGGCGTTTCCACGAATCACCTGCACATATACGGTACCTGCTAAGCCCAACCACTACAGGATTGTCTGGGAACCTCGCCGCACGTGCGTAAAATTTGAGTGAAAGCCACCTGAAGGTGTCATCTAAGGATTGGACAACAATTGCTCTCCTTAGAAGACGAGAAGAGAATCGACATAGGACTTTGGCCACTAGCCGAAGTCCCCTGTCGAGAACGTTTTGCAACTTCTTTTTATGCACGTAGGGGAGGTAACCCAGACCGGGCAAAATTAATCGACGAGGTGAAAGTCTCTTGTTAAATAGAATTTGGCAAACTGTGCTGCGGGACAAATCACAGTGGGCTTGATTCTAATTGGCTGATGCTGCTTTCAGCAAGTGCCAACTCTACAAATATATTTAAACGGTTCTGCTTAGGGCGATAAACAAATTACAGCAAGTCCTAAGACCTTTCTTCGATTTCTGTAACACATGGCGAATCTCTGTAAACGCGGACAAAATCCAAATTAGTGTATTCAACTCCACAGGACGCAACATGAATAATTTCTATACTTCACCAGTCCGTGTAGGCCCATCAACAGTACGTCCGAAGCGTGAATACCAGTTCCTGGGCGTCACGCTTGACTCCAAACTTTCCTGGCGACCCCATATCAAAAGAACTACGGTCATCGCCCGTGCCAGACTCCGTTCTCTCAGAACCCTCAGCGGACATAACTACTGCTCCAGTGAATTATTAGGCCGTATCTACACCACTTGCATTCGTCCCATCATCACGTACGCCCACCCAGTTCTCCTTACCGCGTCCCCTGCCTACTTAGATCCCCATCGAATCACAGAATGACGAGGTCTAAGACTCATACACCGCCGACCACGCCGTACAAATACCTCCAACGCAGCTCTGTATGCGCTAAATACCCACTTTCCTAACCTAGACTCCTTTCTCACTAAGCTAAACTGGAAGTATTCCCGCACTGCCTCACGCCGCACTTCCCGGACCAAAGGCTCCGGTCTGAAACAGCAAAAAAAAAGCCACAAATAATTTTTTGCCACAGTACTGTGGAAAACTGGTGAAGAACGTACCAGCTACTCGAGTCGTTACACTGAAGATGGCCTCAAACGGTGGACTGTTTTATCCGGCGATAGTGGACAACAGCCTAATAACCCGAAGAGTTGTCAAACGAATTTCAACAGAGAAATTATGTACTGTTTCTCTTTAGCCGGGATCGAAAGCTTCAGCTTTGCAGTAGTAGTGCTCCTTGCCGGCAGCTCTGTGCATCGTCACACCTTCAGTGCCTGGGAAAAGAAAGCATAAACACTTCAAGAATATATAAATAAATTAACTACGTAAACAATATAGACTATTAATATATAATCCTTTTTTACTCCCATGCTCCGTAAGGAAATGGAAGTATGATGATGGCGAAAAAAATCGTGTTCGAGATAAGGGCTGATTCTGATTGTACTAACCTCAGAAAATGAAGAAAAGCCATATTCCGAAATGTGTGTGTGTGTGTGTGTGTGTGTGTGTGTGTGTGTGTGTGTGTGTGTGTGTGTGTGTGTGTGTGTGTGTGTGTGTGTGTGTGTGTGTGTGTAGAATGTTTTCTATGGCGAACGATTACTGCCCCAAATTAAAACATAATCAAATAATTTTTTTCACATGTGCCCGAGTTGTAGAGGACTCAGGACTTATTGATTTTGGTGAAGATCGATTAAGGGAAATGAGTAGTATACCTGCAACGTTTTACCTTTTAACAAGAGTCAAATACACTTAAAAATTCATTTAAACTTTTCCAAACAATGGTAGCTGTTAACAATAAAATAATTTTGTTGCCAGGAAACCAGCTTGTTTGGTTAGGAGAAACAGGTAGTTTACCTACATTGTTTTGTGTTTTACTAGAAGTAAAGTACTTAATTTTAATAAATAAGTGCCCCTAAAATAAAGTCATATCAATCTAATTTAAAATGGTAAATCAGATATCTATAAACGGAGAGGGTAGTTGAAGGGGGAGGGGGTGATTTTTTGAAAATTACTTTGCTGAAATCAAGTAAGGTACGAATATTTAATTTTGAAGTTTAAGGTACCTTAGAATTTACAAATGATAAAACTATTACTCTATGAAAGTGTAAATATCATTAATGGTGGGAATCGGTTGAGGTGGAGGGATGATTATCTGCATAGTACAGTTTCTTTATAAGAATAAAGTATCTAATTTTTATAGATAAAGTGACTCGAAAATAACATTATATTAAACAACTACCCCATAATACTATAAATAGTGAAAATAGTTTGAGGGTGGACGATACTATTTTAGAAATTATCGAACCGAATTGAAGTAAATGATTTTAAATATAAATCTTAGAACATGGAAGTCATGTATGGTTCTGCATCCCGATATTTTTGTTTGGACTAAATACGTTGACTTTAATTTGAAAATTTGTACCCCCCCCCGCTCTCAGACAAAAATCTGCATAAAATTGGTTATAATATACATACAGCGCCTGCTTTTAGAATGGCATGCAAACCTACTGGCTTAAAAGACTATAAATAGCTGCGCCGAAAACGAGCGTAGTCAATAGACTAATTAACATGTAAATGCTATTAACAGAGTAATTTGTTAGGCACTTCAGTTGACACTGTGATGTTTGTACCCCGTGCTCTGTGAATCTCCGTTACAAATGGTTAACCTTGCATTACGTAACGTGTTCACTTTTTTTGTACAAAAATGTATTTTTTTCTCTGTAAGTAATTAGTGAAGCTTCTCTTAGGATTTTTGTATTGTATATAAGTATTATCAAATTATAATTACTTCTGAAAGAACAGTGTTTCTATTTTTCATCGTTGTACGTATTTCAAAGTGACGTAAGTTCGTCATAATATGTCACTATCGTCAGAGATTTCAACACGAAATCTTACGTTCGATTTGTAATTTTCATATAGAAACGTCACATGATACAGGTATAGATAGCCTGTGAAAAAAACGTCAGGTTGAAGTAGGCCTACATCGATAAAAAAGAAATAAGAACACTCCACTTGCAGAAGTAATTATAAATTAATTGCATACACACACACACACACACACACACACACACGCACACAATTTGTAAATTATAACAATCGATTTATTCTGCAAGTATAATATTCAAAGTTTTATTAGTTTATATAAAAACCTTATATACGAGTAATAAATCACCTTGTAAATTAATTAAATTCAAATTATTATACTTGCGTTAAAAAATCTATTCTTATAATTTACATAGAAAAACTGCAGAAACTCATTTAAGAAGAGTTACTGGAAAAGGACACACACACACACACACACACACACACACACACACACACACATATATATGTTGTAAGTAACTCTTAAGTATTTCTTGTAGGTATTTATATTATGAACAGTTCTAAAAATATTAACTATTTCTGAAAGTAAAATTTTATTTTATTATCACGTTACTCACATTTCACTTATTAAATAAGCGTCATCAGAAGTTTATAAATTAATAAACAATTGAATTGATTCGATTTCAATATAAAATAACGGATAATTGAATTTAATTTAAAAGAAAAGATCAATTTAATTTGATTTTACTAATCGGTTGTTTTAATGTTTATTTACAAAATCAGCTGTTTTGTAGGTTATATTGGAGATATAGTCGTATTATGTTTATATTTAATTTATTTTAATAAATGTATAATTTTAAAAAAGATCATCTTGTTGTGTTTTTACTTGAGTTTGTTCTTTAATTAGTAAATCATTGTTATTGTGTTTGTATAGGTATTAAGATGTTTTCAAAATATCTATTTTTAACATTTTTGTATGTTTTTAATTAACTTCAAATTTTGAATGTCAGGAAATCAATGCTTATTATTTATACAATGAGTGGCTAAATTAGATTTGTAAATATTTAGTTTTAAAAAATCATTGCGGTGTTGAACGAATCTACTGAGTAGTTTTTTCTTTGTCTGGCCTACGTAAACTTTATTGCAATTTGGACACTATTTTGCATATTCTATTTTTACTGTGAATATTCGATGTATGTAGTTTTAGGTTTTATTTGATTGCAAACAATATTATCTCTGTTATAAGATATTTTTAAATTTGTATCTTTACTTAGTTTACGAGTTATATTTCCATAATAAGTAAAGAGTGTATATTTTATTCTATCATTAATAGATGACTTTTTCTATGTAGGTTTACAGTACGTTTGTTTAGTGAGTTTATGTTTTATTCTGTCTCTAATTTACTGATAGTTTTGATTTTGTATCCATTATTTATTGCTATTCGTTTGATAATATTTCTTTCTTTTCTATTTAATGGAATTCTATCTACACGGTATATTAATGAATTGAATGCTGCAAGTACTACGGGGCATTGGTCATTGGTCTGAGTACCGTTTTCTGTAAACGTTGCTGGATCTCTGTTTTCGGCTTAGTTGCTGTCCCTTATAACTGAAAGTCGTACATTCCAGGTTGGTTTGAGAACTGACTTGTAGAGAGGACGTTTATAATCTCCTTCCCAGCAACCAGTTCATATATCCAAATTTATTAAGAAGCTGTTTGTTTGTACAAGGATTGTTCAATAGAAACACGTTTGGTCTGCGCAGCCGTGACTTCGTCGCTGTGGCAACGGAATGCATTTGTTTATATTGTCTTTTTAAGTACTAGTGACGCATCTTTCAAATATATTTGCAGTTTGTTCTTTTCTAAGGGTTGTGACTGGGTTGAAAATGGCATCTATGATAGAAAATCCGTCCATAGATAATCTGTGTGTTATTATTCAGTTTTTGGCCGAAGATGGGCGTCAGGCAATAGAAATTCATAGGAGAATAAAAGCTGTGTATGATGACTATAGTTATTCTCATACGGCAGTCGTTGAATGGTGGAATAAATTTCAACAAGGAAGAGAATCCACTAAAGATTTGCCCCGTCCGGGACCTGCACGTGTTGCAGCATCAGATGAAAATGTGAGACAGCTGGAAACTGCTTTGCGCGCAAAAGGCGCATCAGAGTTCGAAAACTTTCTCAAATGTTGAGCATCAGAGTGGGAACAGTTAATTCCATCATTCATAGTCTTGGCTATCCAAAGTTGCTGCTCAGTGGATTCCACGATGCTTACTGATGAGCAGAAAAATTTGCGTTCGCCCTTACCATTACAGCATTTGATGCGCGATCAACAACAAGGTAATGCCTTTCTATACCAAATTGTTGCCGGTGAAGAGTCTTGGTGTTATCACTACGAACCACAATCCAAACGCCGTATGCAGTGGAAGCATGCACAATCTCCGAAGGCGAAAAATGTCGTTCCCAACCTTAGGCAGGAAAAGTAATGGTGACCGTATTTTTGTATCATCAGGGTGTGCTGCTCTTAGATTTTAAAGAACCTAGTGTCAGCACCAACGCTGAGCAATATGCAGACAGCTTAAAACCCTTACGGGTCAGCATCAAGAATAAACGTCCCGGGAAGCTCACATGCAGGTGTCATTCTTTTAAATGATAATGCTCGACCCCATGTAGCCCAGACGATTCAAGATGTGCTTGGTCGTATGAAGTGGAAAGTCTTACAACATCCACTTTACAGTCCCGATTTGTCCCCATGCGATTATCATGTATTTGGCCCATTAAAGAAATTACTAAAAGGACGGCGGTTCCAATCGGACGCTGAGGTAGAGTTTGCTGTTAGCGAATGGTTCCGCAAACAGTCGCAAGTATTGTACCAGCAGGGAATCTACCGATTAGTGCAACAGTGGGACTCATGCCTTAGTGTTAATGGAGACTTCTTTTAAAATCGTTGAATAAAAAATGCTTTACAGTCTCTAAACGTGTTTCTATTGAACAATCCTCGTAGTTACATGTTTCCGCCTCATAAGACGTTTATCCAGACGCATCCCGAGGCGTTTAACATCGCCTGTTTGTGGCTTCTGAGAGTCGTTTAACGTTACGTGGCTCAAGTTAAATGTTACGTGAGTTGAACTGGATTTATCAGTTCTATATAATACGTTAAGAGACATATTTTCTCTTTATCTACCTGTTAAGATTTGTAGCAAAAGAAAGGTACTATTATTTACTTTAAAACAAATCTTACTTATTTTACGTAAAAATAATGTTGTTTAATAATTAAGGACCAAAAATTAAATACAACATGCTGCAGCGTTTTGGGTCCACCTCAAAGTCGTGTCATGCATACCGCATCTACCTAGTGTTGGGACAATACATTTTCTTCACCTAGTACCACTAAATTAAGACACATATCAAAAAGTGAAAATGAGCTCTTTGAATTATATATTGAATTTAAATAAGTTCTTTAAAAAAGAAAATATTTAATTACACACTTCAAGCAAATTATGTAGCATCCACAAAATAATTAGGTTAGAGAATTTAAAATTTATATTAATTTTCTTGCATCTTATCGTCAACTAATAATTTGTTTTTTTTTTTCAAAGGCTTTCACGAACGATGTCAGTTGAACCTAAACTATCTGCCTGGCTGTTTGGCCGTGGTCCAAGGTTTTTATTAAAACCAAACCTTTCACCAGCACCACTGCCTGCCATCTTCAGTGGATGTATTAGAGTCAACCTAACGCGGGGTGTCGTACGTCAGGCCCACAGTTCTTAGCCTTCACCACAGTACTGTGGGCCTGACGTACGACATCCCGCGTTAGGTTGACTCGAATACATCCACTGAAGATGGCAGCCAGTGCTGCTGCTGAAACGTTTGGTTTTAATAAAAACCGTGGACCACGGCCAAACAGCCCGGTAGATAGTTTAAGTTTGAATAATTTGTTAGTTTGAAATTTGTAGAATTCTTTAATGCCTTCGTCAAATCTTTGGCAGGATATTTGTCGATGGTCAAAGATCCTATTTTAAAATTGTCTTTAAAAAATCGTTTTAAATTTAAAAAATACTTTTCACAGGATCTCGGCCTGTTTTGTTTGCTCTTGAATTGCTGGCGATATTGTGCGTGATTAGGAACAACTTTGTCACTAAAGTTTAGCATTAAAAGGCCAAACTTCGGTGTATTATGTTGAAATTCTGAACCACGCATTGTTCTCTTCCCTTTCGGCTAATACAATAAGAGAATCTGTCACTGCCCATTCTGCTAATGTGTTGTTTCTAGGTTTCTCTGTATTTAATGATGGATTTACTTCTTCAACTTGTACACTATTAAGCTTCTGGAACAGAAAAGTCTTCCAGGAGGACTTACGTGCTCGGTAGTATTTCAACAAAAATCCTTTACTACACTATAACATTACTTTTGTTCCCGTATGAACTAATAAAATTGTAAAACTAGTTTTCTCTCTAGTGTTTCAAGTCGACTTTTTGGAAAGTATATTATATATATATTATATAAGTTATATATATTATATATTGTCACCGGACAAAAGGCTTGCCGCATGACAAATGGCGCCAATCGTACACTCTAGTGTTTTTGGTGGCCCTTAAACGGACCTTGTGGCGAGAAGGCTGATGTTGTCGTGCCGCGCTGAGATGTTCGGCGGCTGCGCCCGCTGTTCATGGCGTACTGCGGTCCTCCTCTTCTTTCGGCACCGGTTGTAGAGTCGGCTGCCGGCCCAGCGAAATCCATCGCTGGCGCGGAACTGGAGGGCGAAGACGCAAGAACGGCGGCGGTTCTATTCTTCGGCCGTTCCTTCCGGCTGACTCCGCGCCGATGTCGTCCGAGAGAGGAGAGGAGATGAAGTGCGTCCGATGACGTGGCGATGAAGAGTGTGTAAAATTTTCTGCCGGCCCGGGTTTTATTAACTAACCGGGATCGCTGATTCGCTAGCTCCGAACACGCAGTTGGTCACGTCTCGGCGGCTGCTGATGCCGGATTGGCTCGCTCCGAGCACGTAGTTGGTCACGTCTCGGCCGCTGGTAACGGAGAGCAGATGTTCGCATACCGCTGCCGTCACAATATATATATTGTAAAGAGTAAAATGGTTGCGTACCTGCAAAATGTGTACATAAAATAATGTGTTTTGGATGATTAGTGCGTTCGCCTCGCACCGGGTCGTTACAGTAATTTTGGTGGCTAGCGATGTTCGTAGCGTAGTTCTGATCACCTGTATATTACGGCAGTAACCTTACCTGTTATTCTTAGGGGGTGTGATAATCCCGGGTGGCGCCAAGTCGTTTTACAAAACAACTAAAAACCGTATTTGAACAAGTTATCAGCGTAGCGGGTTGGTGTATTCGAATCGTTCCCGCTCGCACAGCCGTCTCAATCGTCGCTTCTGACGACTAACTGGCCACTAGCTTACTGCTACAATTTATTCTTCAATACAAGTAATTATTATATAGCACTCCCTAAGAAATGATAACGCTTGTTACTCCCTGTAATGAATATTTTTTTTAATGGTGATAACTGGAAACATTTACAATTACAACAAAATAATTATCGTTTGATTACATGAGATCTTATCTTCAGGGCGGCGAATTAATTTAGAAACCATTTAACCTAGCGTCTGTCTACGTTAGGCTTATTACAGTTTTGGTTTCAAAAATCCGTGGATTCTTTTGACTATGAGTTAGAGAACTACAATGGTTACAATAAAAATACAAATTACCTTAATCTAAGAGTACAGGAAATATAAAGTGTGTTGTTACAATCTGTTGTGTGGTGTTGTAAAGGTGTTCTGTAAGTTCGTGTTCAATTCTTAGGTTATTTTATGTTAACAATGTTTCATTATGTTTTAATTTGCTTAAATACTCTATGAAAGAGAAATATTATCTTTATAGTGTGGTAATTTTACCTTTCAAAATTATTTAAAGTGATTAGGGTTGGTGAAAAATAAATAATTGGATAGTACTTAACAATTCGACGTGCATAGAGGCCTTTGTAGTTGGTTCGAGATAGGAATTGGCTGCATACAATCAGTTTTCTTGGATTTTGGGCTTTATTAAATTGTGGCGTCCTTTCGTCTTGTGTTTGGACGTTCCATTTATGGATAATTTCCGTTTATTCAGGTCTTGGGTCTTGTAATATTGGTTGTAGTGGTCATCTGCTTTGACGATTAGTTTTCAGCAACTTTATACTATTATTTTCATGATTTACACTGAAAAAACTTTCTTCCGGACTTCTGCATCTGTATGGCTTGATGACGCTTCGCTTCTTTTCTCTCTACTAATTTCTAACGGTATTTTTCTGTCAACAACCGCTGTTTCCATAGTAACGGTATTTTTCGAATAGGCTTATTTTGAGTTGATGTATTGTTATCGAAACTTCGAATCCTTCGTATATCTTCTGATTACTGTTATTCCTCCATCTTCCTTCCTGGTTAATAAATATTGTCACTATAGTATTTATTCTCGTTCATAGATTATTTTGATACCCCACAAGCTTGGGTATTTTCAGATTTTAAGTTTTTACAATTATGTTAATGCTTGTTAATTACATTTCTTTTTATATAATAATGCCTATTACAATATTTTGTGTTATAAATGATCTACAATTTATCCTTGGTGATTCCTTCACCTCAGATTTTCTAAATTCTGATTCAATTTGTTATAATCTTTGTATGTTTGGTTCTGACAGTTATGTTTTTTTTCTAGGTCTAAGTAGCCATTATAATAATTTACTTATTTCGTTCAAATCACATTTTGTTTCAGCCTATTGGGCTTACTTTGTTATTTTTATTAGTTGTGTTGTGTTTTGAGTCTGTAGGTGTTTTGTTTATTATTCAATATTGCTCTCCTTATTTCAATCTTAAAAATATAACATTAGGTTTATGGACTGCACATTGCATTCAGCCATATCCTCTTCTAACAATAACATGAACACAATTTTTTATAAGTTATTAGAGTTATTGTTTTGATTAAGAGATATCATCACTCACTCCTAACTTATCCTTATTTGCTAATTTTTTAGTTTATAACACATATTATCTGTGTTGTGATAAACAACATCACTTGTTATTAAATTAATAATAGTCCTTTATAAATTAGGTATCTTTGTTAGTTTTTTTGACTTCTCAATCTCTAAACAATTTTTACATTCCCTCCATGGTAACACCTTCAATTTATTCTATTCTGGAATCCTCCCTTTTTACTTACTACTGGCTATAATTAACTTAACTCTATTGAACATCTTTTTAAATAAAAAGTCATTATCACTTCTAGTGTTTTTCTATCCCTTATACTATAATTCACTCTTAATACTACTTATTTATCAGTTATCTATGCACTGTTTATTTCCAACTTTTACCTTACCTTCACTTGTAAATCACTTATTGTTAATTACAATTTCACTAGTGTCACACTTCACTTTGGGGTTCTTACACCTACACTATTACACTATATCACTGTTTATATCATTTGTTTGATAGTGGGTGACCCCTACACTTATTTCTCTTTCATGACTTAATCCTAATGACAATTAATACTTAATAACTAATACTTACTGACTAATAACAATTCTAATTTGTGGTTTCTGGTTGCCTTTTTAATGGGTAGTAACCGTTATCTCTCCTTCCTCCTGATAACCCTTGTTTTGGTTTCAATGTTCTTGGTGAGTGCTATTTTACTTATTTTGGTGAACCATTCTTGGTTTTCACTTTTGCTCGTCTCCCTCCTTCTTCATTTTCCTTGTTCGTTTAATATATTAGGTCCTTTCATCCGTTTCTTGGGACATTTTGGGGTCATTTAAACCCATAAACTTGTTTCCTTGTGGCTTAGGTTTATTATTTTCTTATCCTCGTTGTTTATTTGTGGTTCCCTTCTTTATGTTTAGGTTGTTGTCTCAATCACTTTAAAATATTTACATTTTACTAAGTATGTTCTGTGGTTCCCTTCTTTATGTTTATGTTTTTGTCTCAATCACTTGGGTTGGGTTATAGTCGTTGTATTGTCGTGTCATATTCCTTATATTTTTATTTAAAATCAATCATTTCATTTGATAAGAAGTATTTTTTACAATTATAAATATTTTTTTTATCTCTGGTACGGGGTTGGCTATTTGTGTCGTGACATAATGCCTCTCCTTTAAAATTGATCATTTTGATAAAACACTAGTATAGTTTTTTATGAAATTATCAGTTATACATAACCTTTTTCCTTTTCTTTCTTGGTCGTTTCTCCATTCTTTATTTCTCTTCTTACTGAATTCATTCCATTTTATTTGGATCTGTTTTTCTTTTTATTTTCATTGGTGTGTTCTCCCTTATACACAATTTTTTCCCTAACTTTAGTAGCTGGTTTCTCCCATTACTACTCATTTTTCTGAGACCAGAGGCACGGCATCTCTGCTCAGTTTATTTGATTGCTGGACTTTTCAACAGTCAATCATAAATACCTTTTTTGTCAACTTGTGACTTAATAATAATAATATATTTTGGGATTGTCCACCTTGTGGTTTGTTTTTAGATCACTTTGGCCTTTTACTCATTCTTCCTTCCGCTGTACCTTGACTATATACTATCATTTGCTCATACATTGATTGTTTTTTATTTATTTATATGTTAATTTCATCATTAACTTTTCATTTTTCGGTTTTCAATTCTCATTGTGATCATTTTAATTATCTTAGACATTGGTATACTTTTCTCAGTTAATTAGCAATATTTTGCTTTAGCCATAGCTTGTATATTTGATTCATACATAACTTCTCTCTTTCTTTGTACCAGTTTAGATTTTTTATTTTACAGATAAATATCTTTGATTCATTATTATAATTTCATGTACTTATCTTATCAGGTTTGGTCTGATTTTATTTTTGTATATTTCAGTTTGTATTAATTCTTTGTAAGTTAATTTTCTTACACCATAGGAATTTGTGTAGCGTATTCCTATTTTGGTACATTTTGTTTAATTATTTCATATACTTCACACATCAACTTTTAATATATTGTAAGTTGATTTCACTTATTAGGAATTTATGTATCTCATTCCTTTGTTTTGATATTTTTTTATTTTAGACCTCATAAGTCATCGATCTGTTGTTGCAAGTTGTGTACACATAATTTTTAAATTTTGGTATCTGTATCTTATTTACAGTTATTTGTCCTTCGTGATGACATATTGTAATTAAAATAATTAAATTTGATTGATGTGTTGTGTGTTGATGATAATAAGCTATTGTGGAGTATGTGACTCCGATGTAATCAAGTCCAATGTAATATGTTTAATTGGTGTGGCTCTCGACGTCTTACTGGCCTGAAACACTTCCTTAAGTTTCCCAGCTGGTCGAGTCCCAATGGTAGCAAGACCGGTCGAGTAGCGTAAAGTTGATGAATAAATATATATGCTCAGCTTCACCGAAGGTTTCAAAACAAAAATTATTGTTTTGAAGAAAATTTAAAAAAATTATGTTTATAAAAAAAAATAATAAAAAAAAAATTTTTAATTTTATTAATTAATTAATTAGGATCAATTAATTAATATAGGGCTGTGAAGTTTTAAACAGTGTAATGCTCTTCTGAAAATTTTTATTAAAGTTTTAGTATAATTTAAATAATCTATCACCACTCATAAGACTGTCTGTAAACCAATCGATATTTGTTTACCTTCCTATTTTTTAGGTTATCTTCACTTACGGGTGGTAAAGTCCTTGTAGATTATCAATTAGAATTATATTATTGGTAATTAGTATTATTGAAGAAATAAAGAACTATTAAGTATTAAAAAGTATTAATGTTTTATTAAGTAACAGCAATATTGACTCTTATCGATTAGTATCGATTCTCAGGATATCGAAAAAAGTTACAAGTATATGTTATAAAAATTATATAGGGTTCTTTAAACAGCCAGTTATTACCAAAGTCAGAGAAATCGGGCTAATATTTAAAAAGTATAACGTTACAATCAAATTAATAGTTATTAATAAACACAGACATTGAATAATAAATTGTAAATATAATAATTGTTTTCACCAACAGCTGTGCTGAACCAAGAAGAGGCACTGGAATTGTCAAAGCAAATGGCCGCCGTCAAGTCGATGAAAATGTTGCTCGTTGCTGCTGCATTCCAAATAATGTATTTTGACGCAATATTTCTGTTCTCGTGTCCGCAAATCTCTTGTTATATGTTGTGTAGTGACTGGTGTAGTGATTCTGGGTTGTATTTAGTGTATCTGTATAATTATTAGTTCAAACACTTTCTCCGATTCCGTCACTAATTTGGTTTAATGTATTATACAGTTTTCTAGTGTTTTATGGTGTTTTTCGGAGTAGATTTATATTGTTCTGTGTTATGGAGTGTTACTTGATCGTTTCTGTTATAATATGATAGTTTCAGAAGTATTTTACAAGTCACTCGCGATTTCACAATAACTCACTATACACTCGCTTTGTATGACGATTATAGGTTAGGTTATCCACGTTATCAAAGGTATATCATGTTAACCGTTCAACTACCAATAATTAACTAACTGTTTCCTTCAGTTTCAATTAAACTCTTAGCCCATATAATATTATCCTTAACATTGTTCAAAAATATTTTCACATCCTGTGTACATTTTACTATTTCACTATATGAATGCCTAAACTTTGGTTATTTGTCAATTTTATTCACTAGATTTGATTTAAATTAATCTTTCAGTTCATTCTGGTTATTTTCAGATTAAATAATGCCATTTTATAGTGTTTTCTGTCCAAAAAATAGTAATTTCACTTTCAGTTTGGTATACTCTGTTTGGAAGTCAAAACATTAAAATTTACTTCCTGTCATTATATAAATTCAGCCATTTTATCAGTTATATTTAATATTAATAATTCTATATTGTATTAAAAGGTTCCTATTCCCTTATTTTCTGGTAATTAATTGAATTAGTTGTATTCTGAAACATTATTCTGAAATATATGACTCCCATGTCTAAATTTCTGAGTTTAGTCATTTTATTTTTATTTATAATTCTGAATATAATTTATTAAAATCTCTCTAAATGGTATGTGCAATTATATGGCATGATCTCAAGTTTATTTTGTCTAAACCCCTTTTGTTTATTTGCTTTTAAATGAGTAATTTCTCTGTTTTGATGAAGTTTGGTTTCCATTCTTTTGGCCTATGATTTTTTTTAACAATTTTTCTTACAAAATAATTTACAAACAATATATGATGTGTGATACCCTCTCTGACTTTTTACAAATAGTATTATAAATTAAACATGTTTTCAAATTACACAAAAACAATTAGTATTGGTTACAATACAAACAATAGTTAACACAAAATAAAGAACATTTTTTTTTTAAATAAATGGTTGTCTTCAAATCAGACATTTTGCAACACAATCCTTATTTCTAAACATGGAAATATGGCTTACAAAAAAGGTTTTTTACTAACATCTTAATTACTCTCTACTATTTACAAGTGGTAACTATTTTTATAGTTCTGATGTTAGTTGTTTCAGACCCAAACAAATGGCCTTATATCTAATACATTTTTAAACATTCTTGTACTATATACATAAAAAACCTTATATTTATATTCTTATTTCTAACTATTATTATAAGTAGGATTCTACAGTTTTTATACCGTCTTTTACATTGACTTTGGGGACTTGTACCCTGTCATTAACAAATAAATAGTATTAATTGTTCAAAAGGTATTATGAACTCTGTTTTTCTTTTTTCATGTAAAACAAAATGTTATTTTAAACAGATTCATGTCTTATGAACAACATATTGTCACAGTACATATTTTAAGTCATTGAAAAATGCATATTTCATTGCATCCAATGTTTGTGATTGCCAAGAATGAAACACAAGGTTCATTTTTTATAATACCCAAAACTATCACTGGTTCACTTTGCACTTATATATTATGTTAATGCTAAATGGTCGTATAGTCTTATCAACATAATAAATTGGTTAGCGTTTTTTCAATGGAGATTTGTTCCATGGGTACTATATTATTGTTTCATCTTAGTTCACAGGAAACTTTTACTTTATACACTCCTCTCTCTTAAATTTATATACATGTGGTTTTTATTTCGTTATACTTTTATTTTTAGATATTTATTTTGGGGATATAGGGATTTGGGTGTCTTTTATAAGAGCATGACATCTTCTTCAGGATGCTGCCCTCTTCTTCTTTCTTCAGTCTTCTTTTCTCCTGCCTTCTGGGACTGGTATCTTCTCCATCTTCTTCTTGAATTCAGAAATACACAACCTGTATTGGTTGATCTTGGCTTATTTTAGGGTTTCTATTCTATTTATTCTCCCTCGTTGTGGGTTTGGTCATATTGTGTACTGCTTTGTTATTTACTATTTTACCTTCCTGGGTTATACCTTGAAAACCTTTGGTTATGAGACTGGTCTTGGATGACTCATCACTAGTAACTCCTTTTATTTTAACTTGTATTTTCTTTATAATAATGATTTCTTTCCACAGTTGCTATGAATTAATTAATTTATATTAAACTTAATGCTTTCTTCCAAATTTAAACATTATAACTTCATTATTCTAATGATCAATTGCCATTCAATATTATGCATACATCTGTCACGCTACAGATTGCTCTCCTCCAGAAGTAATTATTTCAGACATGTTTATGGATGAAATAATTTCTTATGATAATTTCATCATTTCTTATAATTCATTTTCTTCTCCATTTTTATATCGACTTTTTTATATTAGAGTTTTATTAATTTTATATATATGGTTACTTGTCTTACTACTGATCCTTTTCGGATAGTTAGTGTCTTCTGAGATATATTATAATTGTAATACATTTTCTTTCTATATCAACTTCGTGTTGTATCCTTGGGATATTAATTCCCTAACATTCCCTATCACGTGGGCTGGGGCAGATCAGAGGGGCACTGTACGCTACTTCTCTGCTGGCCATACACCACTTCTATAAATTGAGTACAGGGGCATATCCATCCCTGCTCAAAAACATAATGCTGCTGGAATTATCTTCAGTCAGTCATCGAATAAATAAATAAAAAGTAGTCTCATTTTCGACTAATAAAAATATCTTTGGATTCTCCACTTCGTAGTCTCTCAGATTATCTCACATTTTCTATCTTAATAAATCTTCATAATCATTATTATACTCATTACATATATATTTTTCCAAAACTCTTAACTTGTCTGATATATTTAATTTAATTATGGTTGAAAACCTTTCTTTTAATAATTCTGGTTACTGTTTACAGTGTAACTCTCTTTCTTCTTCATCTGAATTCTCTTTATACTTTCTTCTGGTTATTCATAGTATTAGCATGGTCTCTATATATAGTCTTTCTTATTCATTATTTGAATGGTCTTATTATATTATATTTAATTTTTTAACATTGTATCTTTACATTAGATATACAGGTTGTTATATTGATCATTTTATTTAAACATTTTGGTTGTTTCCTTTCTCTTAGAAAGTTATTAATCCACCTTCGCATTCATTAACATTAATTCATTTATATCATATTTCATGTGGTATTTCTTCTCTTTGCATTTCATATAGGTCTTATTATTATCATTGGTTCAAAATCATCTTCTCCATCTGTTTGGTATGAGTTGTTCTTCTTTGCTCTTAATTAACTGTTTTCATTATCGTTTCATAGGTAATTAGTCTCTTTGCTTCCAAATTTTTTCCTTCTCTGGCATATTACACTCTTTTTTGTTAGTCTTCTCTACTCCTTCAAATGCTATTGTGAATGTCTAGCATTTATTCTGGATTAACGTTAACTCTCTTTTCTGAATTAATCACTTTATTTTCTTCTCAATTCAATCATAATTGACACATAATTATTTTTTGGAACTTGGTTAGTTTTAATGTAAAATTCAAACTATTCCTTTTATTTAATTGAAAAATATTTCTCATAAATCCTTGTAATATGTTGATCTTATCTTGTTTCAAAGTACTGACGTTCTATCAACATTCAAATTCTGTTTAATTCGTTTATTCCCAGAATTGTTTCATTCAGAATTGTTTATAGTACTGTGATCTTACTATTATTTCTGAATGTTTTGGTATTTCTCCAAATTCAAATTCTTCTTAATTATTTACCATAAAGTTTTCTCACAAACTTAGTTATAGTAAGTTGGTCTTACTTTATTTTTAAATTTTTTGTATAATTAAGTTCAAAATTCTCTCTCTTTCTCTTTCTTCCATAAAGTTTTGTTCTAAATTATCAGGTTGTAGTAAGATGTATTTACTCAATTTTAAATTTTTATAATTATATTTCAATTCAAAAGTCTTTCTTTTTCTTTCTTCCATAAAGTCCGTTCCAAAATTATTAGGTTGTAATAAGACGTACTTACATATTTTAGAATTTTTTTCAAATTATTAAAAATTCTTTTTCTTTTAATTCTCCAGAATGTTCTTTTCAAAATATTAGGTTGTAAGATGTACTTACATTATTTTTAAATTTTTATAATTAATTAAAAAATTCTTTTAATTCTCCAGAATGTTCTTCTCAAAATATTAGGTTGTAAGATGTACTTACATTATTTTAAAATTTTTTCAATATAAATTCTAAATTCCTTCTTCTTATAATTCTCCAGAATGTTCTTCTCAAAATATTAGGTTGTAAGATGTACTTACATTATTTCTGAATTTTTTAAAAATATATAAAAAATTCTTTTTCTTTCTCTTTCTTCCAAAATGTTCTTCTCAAAATATTAGGTTGTAAGATGTACTTACAATATTTTTGAATTTTTAAAAATAATTAAAAATTCTTTTTCTTTTAATTCTCCAGAATGTTCTTTTCAAAATATTAGGTTGTAAGATGTACTTACATTATTTTAGGATTTTTAAAATAAAATTCAAAATTCTAAAACTCGCAACTCATTCTTCATAATATTTCTTCATAGAAGCTTGATTGTACACTCCTTTGATTTTTCCTGAAACGATTTCCTTCAACTCATATGTATTGTTCTGTTTATCATTTACCACAACATATGGTCCGGTGTAAAGTAATAGTAGTTTTTTGGTTATGCCTTCTAAGGTGCTAGGCAGCTCTCTATTTTTTAGGAGGACTTTCTCACCCTCTTTATATGTTACAATTCGCCCTATTGCCTTCTGGTATTTGGCTTGCCGTTTTTCCTGATCTTCTGCTACCTTATTGTAAAACTTCAACTGGTTGAATTTCCTATTGTTGTTCGTTGGAAATTCAATGATTTGTTCAATGTCTCGGGGAGTCGGCTTCTCATACATGGCTGAGTACGGTGGAATTCCTATAGCTGGATGGTGGGCGTAATTTAGGAATGTTTCTGTCGCTGCTAGGTACTCTTGCCACTTTTTCTGTTGGTTGTGACAGTACGTGCGCAATATCCTACCCACTTCTCTTAGTACTCTCTCAGCCGGATTACTACTTGGGTGGTAGACTGATGTCTTATATGTTTTGACCCCAAGTGCTAATAAAGTGTCTCGCCATCTCCTCCCCTTAAACTGTGTACCATGGTCGGTAATAATAGAAAATGGTCTACCGATCTCTGGGATATACAAATCAATAATCACCGCCAAAACCTTTGCTGTCGTTGCCCGATTAACCGGATATAGCTTTATATACTTGGTGTAGTGATCCATTATGATTACCAAGTATTTATATCTGTGCCGACCACCGCTACGGGGAAATGGCCCGCATATATCCAAAAACACTTTTTCCAGTTTTGCGTTGGAAGTTATCGGTATCATGATACCCTCTGTCTTTTCATTGTTTACTTTTGCACATTGGCAGATCTTACAGGACTTGATGTATGTTCTCACCTTGCGGTTGATATTCTTGATCTTACAATTTTCCTCTAGAGCTTGTATCACTTTTAACGCTCCCATGTGACCATACCTGACATGGTAATCGATGATGACCTCCTTTTCGATTTGGTGTGGGATTATCACCTTCCATGTCTCATCGTCTAAGGCGGTTTTTATGAATAAAATTCCCTTGTTAAGGTGGTAATATTTAGAAATGGTTTCATCATTGGCTTCTAAACGACTCACAATGTTTTTCAGCTTAGGATCAGACTGCTGATGGATTCGGATATTTATTAACAAAGCTTGTAAATCGGCTCTGGTCGTGAATATGTTATAAATTTTTACTAAGCTCTCCTTCTCTCCCTCGAAAGTCTGATCTTCCAGATTTATACGTGACAACACATCCGCTACCATGTTCTTCTTCCCTGGAATGTATTCCCATTTCAGGTCATATTCTTGTAGGGCGAGTACCCACCTAGCCAATCGGCCGTGACTCAATTTGCACCTACGAAGGAACGAGATGGATTTATGATCAGTTCGTACCGTGACTTGATATCCGAGAATGTACGTCCGGAACTTGCTGCATGCGAACACCACGCTCAACAATTCCTTTTCTGTCACACTGTAGTTCTTTTCGCACTGGTTCAGTGTGCAACTAGCGAAGCTTATTACCAGATGTTGTCCCTCCTCATCTTCCTGGTATAATGTCGTTCCTAAGCTTAGATCGCTAGCGTCACAGTTTAGAAAGAACGGTTTATTAAAATCTGGGTGACAAAGTATCACACTCTCCAAAAACTTCTCTTTTATCAATCGGAAAGTAATATCTTGATCTTCACCCCAAGTCCATTTGTTTTTGGCAGATAACTGTGGTTGAAACTTGGCTGTCAACTCGGAATATCGGCTCTGAAACTTCCTGTAATAGTTACAGAGTCCGAGGAAAGATTGTAATTGTTTCCTGTTTCTCGGTTGCGGGAACCTCTGAATTGCCTCCACTTTCTCTGCTGATGGGGTAATACCTCTGTCGTCTAGGTTGAAACCTAAGAATTGTACCTCGCGCGCTATGAACTTGGATTTCTCCAACTTCAGTGTTATGTTATTCTGCGCTAGTTTGTTTAGTACAAATTCTACTCTGTAACAGTGCTCCTCCCAGGTTCCGGATGTAATCAATAAATCGTCAACATAGACGGTGGTAAATTGGAGCGCTTCTGGTCCCAAAATCTGGTCCATGCATGCCACAAATATGGCGACAGAATTGACAAGTCCGAAGGGCAGTCTCTTGAACTGGTAATTGCGCCCTTCGAAAATGAACGCTACATACTGGCGGCTTTGTGGATGCAGCTCTACCTGCCAATACCCACAGACCGTATCCCAGGTGCTAATAAATCTAGTACCATGAAAACGCTTTAAGATTTCTTCTATTTCACCGGGAGAGGTTCTGTCATTCACAATTGTCTTGTTCAACTCACGCGCATCTAAACAGAGCCGGACTTGTCCGTCTTTCTTCGGAACAGCAATAATTGGACTAGTGTAAGGTGATTGACTAATCTCAATTATGTCGTTTTCTATCATCTTGTTTATCTCTGTTCTCACGGCTTCTTTGAGCGACTGCGCTATTGGATATGACCTCCGGTTAAACTCTACGTTTTCTTTAAAACGAAGTTGGCACTGGTAGTTTTTTACCTTCCCTGGTTCATCAGAAAACACCGCCTTGTATTTCTCATATATTGTAATTAGACGATCAGCCAGATGTGTTGGTATTTTCTTGTTATCGCTTCCGCACTGGAAATTCCGTATTTCTTGGATCTTAACTGACCATAAATCCTCTCCACCATGACTGTATATTATGGGTTTAGAAAGAGGGCTGTTTCTAATAACATTTATTTTACGAAGTTGTTGATGTATAGGGCTGGGAAGTATAGTTGTGCTTCCTACCAGATCTGCGGTCCATGTTACTCCGTCTGGGAAAAGTGATACTCTATTTAAATTAAGATCGATTACTGCCGAATATCTACGAAGAATATCGCAACCGACTAAGATGTCAAATGGTAATCCGGTGGCGATTAAAAATTCCATGTCTAAAGCTATATCACGGCTAACGACACTTAAGGAAACTTGCTTCCTAATGGTTTTGTTCTGGCGGCCAGTTGCACCTACCAACACAATGTTGTTGACTGGTAACATTGGCAAAGTTTTTCCACATGTACATTGTATTCTCTCCAACTCATTGGAGTTTATTATTGAAATATTAGCTCCTGTGTCTATCATTATTTTAGCGGGAACTCCTTCCACCTCCGCTGTTATATAAATTATCTCATTATTACTGTTGCTGAGACTCTTCTCGTTCTCTTCCAAAAGTTCAGTTCGTATGTCTTTCAAAAAATGGTTACTGATAATAGTGATGTTTTTATCATTGTTTGCTTGTTGCAAATCATCCTTTTCTAACCCAGGAAGTATAAGCAGTAACGGGTCATCGTTGTTGATTACTGCCTCCTCTCGTTTAAAGCATTTTGGTCATTGTTTAAGTTACTGTTGACCGAGGCATCGTTCGGGAAACTCTGGTTTGTTTCCTGACGTTCTGTACCCTGGTTGACGTTTAACGCCCTGTTCGGTTGTCTGCCAAGATCTTCCAGGCTGGTACTTCGTCTTTCCTGTTCGTATCTTGGGCCGTCTCGTTCCGCACTCCTCCATCTTCGGTCAGCGCCGTGGAAGCTGCTCCTCCTCGGTTGATAATATCTCCTGAGTCCGCGATCTTCTGCTCTTATAAAATTTACCCTAGGGCGCGACACTCGGTTATTACTATTGCTATTATTATTATTATTAATATTATCATTATAGTAATTTCGGTTAGGTGGGTAAGGCCTGTTACCATTATTGTTGGGATATGGATTTCTCTGACTGTATGGGACATTATTATGTTGGTAAAAATTGTTTCTATTGTTTGGGTAGGGGTTGTTATTCCTAACGCCGTTAAAATTTCCGTTAAACTGGTTATTACGCGGCTGGTTGTTAGGGCCGTCGTAATTACTGGGCTGGTTCCGGTTATTTGTATGGTTATTGCCGTTATTGGGGTAAGTAGTCGGCCTTGCTTCTGGTCTCTCATTTCTCTTCCTGCTCTGCCGATAATACTCTTCATTCTCGTATCCCTCCAATAACTCGGTCATTCCCTGGATCGTCTTGATCTGACTACCTCTCCGGGCCCTGATAATGTCCTCATCATAGTGATAAGATATCTTATTCACTAAACATTCTTCTGGGATTGCTGGCTCAAGGTGCTTTGCCATACACACCTTCCCCAAAAAATATGCCGTCATACTGCTACCTAACTGTGACCTGTATCTTCCATTACAAATATTGTCACGGATCAAGTTCTGGGTGGTCTCAGACCAGTATTTTGTCTTAAACATTTTCCGGAACTGTTGGTAGTCGGAAATTTCACTCCGGTTGGCCATCCACCAATTATCTGTAATGTCTCGGAAGGACTCGTCGAATATCTCCCTGCTATGGCTCCATTGGGTAATTTTATGCTTGGTCAAATATTCTTCTACCCTTGCCAGGAACTCCATCGGCTTGCGTTTGTACTGCCGGAAGTTGAGCCACTCTCGGCTTTCGTTGACGGGCAATCCGGTGAAATGAGTCGGTCTGTTTCTAATCGCTTCCATCTCCTCTCGGCTTTGTCGCACCTGACCGGTGATATTGGCCATGGTCTCTTGTATATCATTACATCGTTCTGTGACCTGGTTTCGTACTTTTCCGAATTCTTCTTGATTTTCCTTTCTCTGTTCTTCTACCTTCCTACGACTATGTTCTTCGATATTTGTGAACTTGATGTTCACCACTTCTTTAAACTCATTCACCTCCTTTTCGGTCTGGTTGCACTTTCCATCAATCTCCCGAATCTGTCGATTGACCATTATATTTTCTTCTTCCATCTTCTTATTCATCGCTTTTTTGTTAACAGTGATTTCTTTATTCAGTTCTTCTCGCAACAATTCCATCCTTTCGTCCAGTTTGTCCAAATTCTCCTGATTTACCTCCCTTAACTCTTCTCTTAGAATTTGATTGTCCTCTCTCAATTCTTCCAATTTCTCCCCCATCTTCTCTTCCAACTTCCTGTTGTCTTCCTTCAATTCTTCCTTCAACTGTCGGTTGTTCTTCTCTATCTTCTTCCTGGTTTCATCGATTTTCTGATTGGTGTTCTCAATTTTATTAATCAATTCTTCTTTAGTTGACTTGAATTCTTCCTTGAACGATTGGTTGTCTTCCTTCAATTCTTCTAACTTCTTCCCCATCTCTTCTTCCATCTTCTTGTTATCTTCCTTCAAATTTCCTATGTTCTTGTTCATCCCAGTCAACTCTTCTTTTGTGGATTGATTATCCTTCTTCAATTCTTCTAACTTTCCTTCCATCTTCTTGCTGTTTTCTTCCATCTTCTTGCTGTTTTCTTCCATCTTCTCTTCCATCTTCTTGCTGTTTTCTTCCATCTTCTTGCTGTTTTCTTCCATCTTCTTGTTTGTTGTTTCGATTTTATTTCCTAAATCTTCTTTCAAGGACTGGTTGTCTCGCATTAACGCTCTGAACATTTTTTGTACTGTCCGATCATCTACTTGTGATGGTTTTTCTAATTGTTCCTTCCGGACATTGACTTCCCCTGTCTGAGTAGGCATCTCCGGTTGTTCCTCTGGTTGCTCTGTTTGTTTGGACAACCCCGATTGTAATACCTCTTCCAACTCTACTGGCGTTGCCTCTTTGTTGTCCATATCAGCTTCTATTTCTTTCTCGGCCTCCGCCGCCCGTTTCTTAGATGTTGCACGTCGTTGCATTTTCCCTCGAAATTCTCTGGCTTTGTAGCTGTTGCCTAGCTCCAACTAGTGATTGGGCAGAATTTATTGGCCTTCCAATCGCTAATTAAAGCCCCTAAAGTTGTGCGCCAATTTGTAATTAAAATAATTAAATTTGATTGATGTGTTGTGTGTTGATGATAATAAGCTATTGTGGAGTATGTGACTCCGATGTAATCAAGTCCAATGTAATATGTTTAATTGGTGTGGCTCTCGACGTCTTACTGGCCTGAAACACTTCCTTAAGTTTCCCAGCTGGTCGAGTCCCAATGGTAGCAAGACCGGTCGAGTAGCGTAAAGTTGATGAAGAAATATATATGCTCAGCTTCACCGAAAGTTTCAAAACAAAAATTATTGTTTTGAAGAAAATTTAAAAAAATTATGTTTATAAAAAAAAAATAATAAAAAAAAAATTTTAATTTTATTAATTAATTAATTAGGATCAATTAATTAATATAGGGCTGTGAAGTTTTAAACAGTGTAATGCTCTTCTGAAAATTTTTATTAAAGTTTTAGTATAATTTAAATAATCTATCACCACTCATAAGACTGTCTGTAAACCAATCGATATTTGTTTACCTTCCTATTTTTTAGGTTATCTTCACTTACGGGTGGTAAAGTCCTTGTAGATTATCAATTAGAATTATATTATTGGTAATTAGTATTATTGAAGAAATAAAGAACTATTAAGTATTAAAAAGTATTAATGTTTTATTAAGTAACAGCAATATTGACTCTTATCGATTAGTATCGATTCTCAGGATATCGAAAAAAGTTACAAGTATATGTTATAAAAATTATATAGGGTTCTTTAAACAGCCAGTTATTACCAAAGTCAGAGAAATCGGGCTAATATTTAAAAAGTATAACGTTACAATCAAATTAATAGTTATTAATAAACACAGACATTGAATAATAAATTGTAAATATAATAATTGTTTTCACCAACAGCTGTGCTGAACCAAGAAGAGGCACTGGAATTGTCAAAGCAAATGGCCGCCGTCAAGTCGATGAAAATGTTGCTCGTTGCTGCTGCATTCCAAATAATGTATTTTGACGCAATATTTCTGTTCTCGTGTCCGCAAATCTCTTGTTATATGTTGTGTAGTGACTGGTGTAGTGATTCTGGGTTGTATTTAGTGTATCTGTATAATTATTAGTTCAAACACTTTCTCCGATTCCGTCACTAATTTGGTTTAATGTATTATACAGTTTTCTAGTGTTTTATGGTGTTTTTCGGAGTAGATTTATATTGTTCTGTGTTATGGAGTGTTACTTGATCGTTTCTGTTATAATATGATAGTTTCAGAAGTATTTTACAAGTCACTCGCGATTTCACAATAACTCACTATACACTCGCTTTGTATGACGATTATAGGTTAGGTTATCCACGTTATCAAAGGTATATCATGTTAACCGTTCAACTACCAATAATTAACTAACTGTTTCCTTCAGTTTCAATTAAACTCTTAGCCCATATAATATTATCCTTAACATTGTTCAAAAATATTTTCACATCCTGTGTACATTTTACTATTTCACTATATGAATGCCTAAACTTTGGTTATTTGTCAATTTTATTCACTAGATTTGATTTAAATTAATCTTTCAGTTCATTCTGGTTATTTTCAGATTAAATAATGCCATTTTATAGTGTTTTCTGTCCAAAAAATAGTAATTTCACTTTCAGTTTGGTATACTCTGTTTGGAAGTCAAAACATTAAAATTTACTTCCTGTCATTATATAAATTCAGCCATTTTATCAGTTATATTTAATATTAATAATTCTATATTGTATTAAAAGGTTCCTATTCCCTTATTTTCTGGTAATTAATTGAATTAGTTGTATTCTGAAACATTATTCTGAAATATATGACTCCCATGTCTAAATTTCTGAGTTTAGTCATTTTATTTTTATTTATAATTCTGAATATAATTTATTAAAATCTCTCTAAATGGTATGTGCAATTATATGGCATGATCTCAAGTTTATTTTGTCTAAACCCCTTTTGTTTATTTGCTTTTAAATGAGTAATTTCTCTGTTTTGATGAAGTTTGGTTTCCATTCTTTTGGCCTATGATTTTTTTTAACAATTTTTCTTACAAAATAATTTACAAACAATATATGATGTGTGATACCCTCTCTGACTTTTTACAAATAGTATTATAAATTAAACATGTTTTCAAATTACACAAAAACAATTAGTATTGGTTACAATACAAACAATAGTTAACACAAAATAAAGAACATTTTTTTTTTAAATAAATGGTTGTCTTCAAATCAGACATTTTGCAACACAATCCTTATTTCTAAACATGGAAATATGGCTTACAAAAAAGGTTTTTTACTAACATCTTAATTACTCTCTACTATTTACAAGTGGTAACTATTTTTATAGTTCTGATGTTAGTTGTTTCAGACCCAAACAAATGGCCTTATATCTAATACATTTTTAAACATTCTTGTACTATATACATAAAAAACCTTATATTTATATTCTTATTTCTAACTATTATTATAAGTAGGATTCTACAGTTTTTATACCGTCTTTTACATTGACTTTGGGGACTTGTACCCTGTCATTAACAAATAAATAGTATTAATTGTTCAAAAGGTATTATGAACTCTGTTTTTCTTTTTTCATGTAAAACAAAATGTTATTTTAAACAGATTCATGTCTTATGAACAACATATTGTCACAGTACATATTTTAAGTCATTGAAAAATGCATATTTCATTGCATCCAATGTTTGTGATTGCCAAGAATGAAACACAAGGTTCATTTTTTATAATACCCAAAACTATCACTGGTTCACTTTGCACTTATATATTATGTTAATGCTAAATGGTCGTATAGTCTTATCAACATAATAAATTGGTTAGCGTTTTTTCAATGGAGATTTGTTCCATGGGTACTATATTATTGTTTCATCTTAGTTCACAGGAAACTTTTACTTTATACACTCCTCTCTCTTAAATTTATATACATGTGGTTTTTATTTCGTTATACTTTTATTTTTAGATATTTATTTTGGGGATATAGGGATTTGGGTGTCTTTTATAAGAGCATGACATCTTCTTCAGGATGCTGCCCTCTTCTTCTTTCTTCAGTCTTCTTTTCTCCTGCCTTCTGGGACTGGTATCTTCTCCATCTTCTTCTTGAATTCAGAAATACACAACCTGTATTGGTTGATCTTGGCTTATTTTAGGGTTTCTATTCTATTTATTCTCCCTCGTTGTGGGTTTGGTCATATTGTGTACTGCTTTGTTATTTACTATTTTACCTTCCTGGGTTATACCTTGAAAACCTTTGGTTATGAGACTGGTCTTGGATGACTCATCACTAGTAACTCCTTTTATTTTAACTTGTATTTTCTTTATAATAATGATTTCTTTCCACAGTTGCTATGAATTAATTAATTTATATTAAACTTAATGCTTTCTTCCAAATTTAAACATTATAACTTCATTATTCTAATGATCAATTGCCATTCAATATTATGCATACATCTGTCACGCTACAATATGGCCGTACATTTTATAATATATAATTTTATTTTGGTATCAATTCAATTCTCATGGTTGTGGATTTATTATATTATCATTTCCATTCCATATTATAGCCTTCTCCTTTTTGTTCGACACTTCGTTATTATGCACCTCTTCTCCTTCAAGTGTATGATAGTCACACTTATTCTGGATGAACGTATTCCAGTTATTTAGTTTTCTTCATAGAACTTCTTTATGGAAGCTTGGTTGTACACTCCTTTTACTTTTTTGGTGGTTATATTACTTATCTCGTAAGTGTTGTTTCCATTGTCCTTTGTGATGACATATGGCTATGCATATTATTATACATAAGTTTATACGCTATTACTATATATTGGACCATTTTATTACATTTTTGTAAGTCGACTTCTCCTTTTCTTTCCTTGTTATTGCCTTCTCTTATATTTTTCACTCTTTGTTGTCTTTCTCCTCTTCTCCTTCAAATGTCCGATGGGTGACATTTATTCTGGATAATTATTAATTTCTTTTTTGTTTCGACATTAATGAAGGAGTAGAGTTTGTTTATTATAGTTTCATTGATCATGGTTCATTAGGCATTCCACCTATCGGCCGTCTCTTCTTCTTCATCCTCTATGGTGATTGATGGTTGAGATGTCTGGCAATCGTTTACCCGCTGTGTCCGGCGTCCTTCGTCATTACTTGCCGTATTACGCATTATTGAAAAACCCGGATTCTCATGGACTGTCACCCAATTTTCGCCATTATTTTGGTTGGTGTTGGGTTCCTGACGGCGGTTATTTTCATTCCGAGGTGGTTCTATTGTTCTTGTTCCCGTAGCTTGCTGGTTGTCGTATTGGGAATTGTTGTACACTGTGCTGGTTCTAATTGGACAATATCGCCGATAGTTGTTTTGTCTCCTCCCGCTGATAAAATTGACTTGACGCCTCATGTCACCCCTATTTTGGTTACTCCCGTTTCCTCTGTTATATGGGTAATTCGGGTCGTACCGGTTGCCATAGTAATTGTGATTATTTGGGTGGCCATTTGTATTCCTTCCTTGTTCTATCCCCCTGTTGTGATTATTCGGTGCACTAGGGTTTTGTGCATTTCTGTTATTTGGTTGGTTCCCCTGGTTGTAACTCGGATGATCTCTGTTGGTTGGTTGGTTACCTTGATTGTAGTTGGGTTGATTCCGATGGAATGGTTGGTCCCCTGGGTAATTATTTGGGTTACGATTTATTATGTTCCGGTAGTTGTTCTGGGTATTACTATAGGGTAAGTTGTGGCTTGGCATGTTGTAACTTTCATTCCCCCGGTTGTACCTTTGGTTGATCACACGATTCTTCTTGTACTGGCTATCGTTTTCATGGTCTTCCAGCAAGTTGGCCATTCCCTGTATGGTCTTTATTTGTCCCTGTCTCCTGGCCCTCTGTATGGCGTCTTCGTAGTGATATCCCAGTTGGATGACTAGGGATTCTTCGGGTATCCTTGGTTCGAGATTTCGGGCTAGGCAGACCTTGCCCAAGAAGTAAGACGTTAATGTATGCCCAGCCTGTGGCTCATATCTCCCGTTGCTTATATCGTTCCTCACTACATTTTGGGTCGATTCCGACCAGTACTTTTCACGAAACAACGTTTTAAATTCTTGCGTACTGCTGATTTCTGGTCTTGTGGCTGTCCACCAATTGTCATTTGTGTCTCGAAACATCTCGTCGATGAGATTTCTCACCGTTGTCCATCTGGTATCTCTGTTCCTCTCGATGAGCTCCTCCACCCTTTTCAGAAATTCTATGGGGTTTCTTCGGTAACTCTTGAAGTTGATCACTTCCCTATTTTCATTCGTAAATATATGAGTGCTACTGCAAGGCTTCTCCCTCAAAGCGTCCAGTTCCTCTTGCATCTGCTTCTCTTTCTGACTGATTTGTCTAATTTTTTCTTTATTTTCTTGCGTTTCCTCGTCAATCTTGTTGATGGTGGTATATACCCTTTCAACGCGTTCGCTGACATCAGTCTGTATTTCTTTGTGCCTCTCCTTCAGCTCTTGAAGCACCTCCTGTTTATTCTTGTTACACTCATCGGTGGTGGTCTTCTGTATTTCTTGGATCCTGAGAGTTCCTTCCTCTTGGACGTGATTTATTTTTTCAGTCAACTCTTCCTGGACGTGTATTACTGTTTCGTTCGTCTCAGTTATAGTCTGTTTGATTTCATTTTTGCACTCAGCCAACTGTTGCCTCCATTCATCTTTTGATTTCTCACCTTCTTCCTTCAATTGTTTTTGGAGTGTTTCACAGTTGTTTTCAATCTTGTCATTTAACACTTCAAGATCCTTTTTTATTTGTCTCTTCAACTCCTCACTCTTCTCTTCTAATATTTCCTGGCTTCTCTTCAGGGTTTCTTGGTTGCTTTCTATTTTGTTATTCAAAAGCTCTATGTCCCCCTTGATTTGCTTCTTCAATTCTTCATTGTTTTGATCCAGTTTTTCTAACTTTTTATTCAATTCTTCTTTGTCTTCTCTCCTTCCCGCTTGCAATGACTCTAATTTTTTATTTGTTTCCTTTGAAGTTTCCTTGATATCATTCATTTGCTCCATCATCATCCTGAGCTTCTCCTGCATGCTCATGTCTTCTTTCTGAGTGGGATTGTTAGGTTGGTCCCCGACCATTACTTCCACTTCCGGTTCTGGTTGAACTGGATTCTCAGGTTGGTTTTCCTGAACGTCCTCTTCGACTAACTCCTCGATTATTTCTTCAATTTCTTCCATCTCTTCTGGCTGGCCTTCACTTTCAATTTCTTTCTTTTTATCCTGTCTGGTAAACATTGAATGTCTCTTCATAGCCGCCGTGGGCCTTCTTTTACAGCCTCACCGGTTGGTCGCCAATCTGTAAAGAGTAAAATGGTTGCGTACCTGCAAAATGTGTACATAAAATAATGTGTTTTGGATGATTAGTGCGTTCGCCTCGCACCGGGTCGTTACAGTAATTTTGGTGGCTAGCGATGTTCGTAGCGTAGTTCTGATCACCTGTATATTACGGCAGTAACCTTACCTGTTATTCTTAGGGGGTGTGATAATCCCGGGTGGCGCCAAGTCGTTTTACAAAACAACTAAAAACCGTATTTGAACAAGTTATCAGCGTAGCGGGTTGGTGTATTCGAATCGTTCCCGCTCGCACAGCCGTCTCAATCGTCGCTTCTGACGACTAACTGGCCACTAGCTTACTGCTACAATTTATTCTTCAATACAAGTAATTATTATATAGCACTCCCTAAGAAATGATAACGCTTGTTACTCCCTGTAATGAATATTTTTTTTAATGGTGATAACTGGAAACATTTACAATTACAACAAAATAATTATCGTTTGATTACATGAGATCTTATCTTCAGGGCGGCGAATTAATTTAGAAACCATTTAACCTAGCGTCTGTTTACGTTAGGCTTATTACAGTTTTGGTTTCAAAAATCCGTGGATTCTTTTGACTATGAGTTAGAGAACTACAATGGTTACAATAAAAATACAAATTACCTTAATCTAAGAGTACAGGAAATATAAAGTGTGTTGTTACAATCTGTTGTGTGGTGTTGTAAAGGTGTTCTGTAAGTTCGTGTTCAATTCTTAGGTTATTTTATGTTAACAATGTTTCATTATGTTTTAATTTGCTTAAATACTCTATGAAAGAGAAATATTATCTTTATAGTGTGGTAATTTTACCTTTCAAAATTATTTAAAGTGATTAGGGTTGGTGAAAAATAAATAATTGGATAGTACTTAACAATTCGACGTGCATAGAGGCCTTTGTAGTTGGTTCGAGATAGGAATTGGCTGCATACAATCAGTTTTCTTGGATTTTGGGCTTTATTAAATTGTGGCGTCCTTTCGTCTTGTGTTTGGACGTTCCATTTATGGATAATTTCCGTTTATTCAGGTCTTGGGTCTTGTAATATTGGTTGTAGTGGTCATCTGCTTCTTTGACGATTAGTTTTCAGCAACTTTATACTATTATTTTCATGATTTACACTGAAAAAACTTTCTTCCGGACTTCTGCATCTGTATGGCTTGATGACGCTTCGCTTCTTTTCTCTCTACTAATTTCTAACGGTATTTTTCTGTCAACAACCGCTGTTTCCATAGTAACGGTATTTTTCGAATAGGCTTATTTTGAGTTGATGTATTGTTATCGAAACTTCGAATCCTTCGTATATCTTCTGATTACTGTTATTCCTCCATCTTCCTTCCTGGTTAATAAATATTGTCACTATAGTATTTATTCTCGTTCATAGATTATTTTGATACCCCACAAGCTTGGGTATTTTCAGATTTTAAGTTTTTACAATTATGTTAATGCTTGTTAATTACATTTCTTTTTATATAATAATGCCTATTACAATATTTTGTGTTATAAATGATCTACAATTTATCCTTGGTGATTCCTTCACCTCAGATTTTCTAAATTCTGATTCAATTTGTTATAATCTTTGTATGTTTGGTTCTGACAGTTATGTTTTTTTTCTAGGTCTAAGTAGCCATTATAATAATTTACTTATTTCGTTCAAATCACATTTTGTTTCAGCCTATTGGGCTTACTTTGTTATTTTTATTAGTTGTGTTGTGTTTTGAGTCTGTAGGTGTTTTGTTTATTATTCAATATTGCTCTCCTTATTTCAATCTTAAAAATATAACATTAGGTTTATGGACTGCACATTGCATTCAGCCATATCCTCTTCTAACAATAACATGAACACAATTTTTTATAAGTTATTAGAGTTATTGTTTTGATTAAGAGATATCATCACTCACTCCTAACTTATCCTTATTTGCTAATTTTTTAGTTTATAACACATATTATCTGTGTTGTGATAAACAACATCACTTGTTATTAAATTAATAATAGTCCTTTATAAATTAGGTATCTTTGTTAGTTTTTTTGACTTCTCAATCTCTAAACAATTTTTACATTCCCTCCATGGTAACACCTTCAATTTATTCTATTCTGGAATCCTCCCTTTTTACTTACTACTGGCTATAATTAACTTAACTCTATTGAACATCTTTTTAAATAAAAAGTCATTATCACTTCTAGTGTTTTTCTATCCCTTATACTATAATTCACTCTTAATACTACTTATTTATCAGTTATCTATGCACTGTTTATTTCCAACTTTTACCTTACCTTCACTTGTAAATCACTTATTGTTAATTACAATTTCACTAGTGTCACACTTCACTTTGGGGTTCTTACACCTACACTATTACACTATATCACTGTTTATATCATTTGTTTGATAGTGGGTGACCCCTACACTTATTTCTCTTTCATGACTTAATCCTAATGACAATTAATACTTAATAACTAATACTTACTGACTAATAACAATTCTAATTTGTGGTTTCTGGTTGCCTTTTTAATGGGTAGTAACCGTTATCTCTCCTTCCTCCTGATAACCCTTGTTTTGGTTTCAATGTTCTTGGTGAGTGCTATTTTACTTATTTTGGTGAACCATTCTTGGTTTTCACTTTTGCTCGTCTCCCTCCTTCTTCATTTTCCTTGTTCGTTTAATATATTAGGTCCTTTCATCCGTTTCTTGGGACATTTTGGGGTCATTTAAACCCATAAACTTGTTTCCTTGTGGCTTAGGTTTATTATTTTCTTATCCTCGTTGTTTATTTGTGGTTCCCTTCTTTATGTTTAGGTTGTTGTCTCAATCACTTTAAAATATTTACATTTTACTAAGTATGTTCTGTGGTTCCCTTCTTTATGTTTATGTTTTTGTCTCAATCACTTGGGTTGGGTTATAGTCGTATTGTCGTGTCATATTCCTTATATTTTTATTTAAAATCAATCATTTCATTTGATAAGAAGTATTTTTTACAATTATAAATATTTTTTTTATCTCTGGTACGGGGTTGGCTATTTGTGTCGTGAAAATATATGTAGACAATATGCTAAATATCGGCAATCGCAGATTATGTAGGTAATCAGCGTCGATGATAAATAAGGGAGCTCCAGGAAATTACGTAATTTCCTGTGTTTCATTACAGTCATTACGGCTGATTACGTTGTTACGGTCGGAAATGAAATCTAGCCTATTCATCACGGTGGAGCTCGTATTGCTGAGGAGTTGCCTATCATACAGAAACACGCCAAAATGATCATGCGTACACAATACGAAATTACCATTGTGTCTTGTCACACTTCTTCTGCTCCTCATCCCCCGCATTTTCATAATCCTCTCCCCCTCCTCCTCTTCTTGCTCCTCATTCTTCTTGTTACCGTTACCGTTACTATTACTGTTACTGTTACTGTTACTGTTACTGTTTCTGTTACTGTTACTGTTACTGCTGCTGTTTCTGTTGCTGTTGCTGTTGCTGTTGCTGTTGCTGTTGCCGTTCCCGTTCTTGTTCTTGTTCCTATTATTGCCACTGTTACTGTTGCTGTTACTGTTAGTGTTCTTCTTCTTCTTCTTCTTCTTCTAATAAATCTGGAACGTCCAGGATCTTATAAAACTTGATCCTTGTGTGCTTCCCTGTTCTTCTGCGGACAAACTGCCGTATTGCACTGACAGCAAGTAGCGAGGGTTGTTGGACTGACTTGAGCTTGAGACAAACCATAGCACGGAATGACGAGCGAAGATTTTTTCTGACGTGAGTGTACAAGTATGTGCATGCTTTGAAACAATACAGCCAAATGATAGACTGTCACACGCTGACTTGAAATTAAATGCAACACCAACGTCTCGTCGCCGACAGACACATTAATTATTCTTAAACGTCAGGTTTTTTATCGCTGTCGACAAACAAAGTTAAACTGCATGTTTTGTGCAGTTACGTGTCACAGACTTTACCGCGGTCATCCGTTTCGTACGATATAAAGTATTTACGTCATTGTGCATGATGGTCGTTTATATTATCCGCATCGCGTGAAACAAGTATACTTTTCTTGTCTTCTGATTGCAACTGAAAATTTAAAGTCTATAAACAGCGATTTAAAATATTTTTGTTTTCTAAAACAGCTTCGGGTTAGCAATTGTAGTAAGTAACTATGTTAAATACGGTGTTCCAAACCTACGGGATTAGAAGACCCTTACTCTCGCACTCGCACTCATAACCCACCCGGCCCGGCCAATTCAAAACTATAAAACTTTTAATTTAGCTTATAATCCAAATTAAACTATAATTTTTGTAAACTCCGTGAATTGTGATATAAATGAGTCTAAACAACACATTACTGGGACAAATATAAGTATTTTGCAAATTAAATAACATTTGCAAAATACTAATTTTTAGCCAAAAAATAATATAAAATTAGACTTAGTTGTACATCTAAAATACATCACAACCACGTCGTGTTTGGTGTCATTTTCTTTAAAGTTTTATGGAGATTACAAATTTTCTAATCTTGTTTGTTAAGAAATTCATATAATAAAAGTTGCAGTTACGTACTGGACGCCTCAGAAGATGATTCATACCCCAGCTGTGCGGGCCAGCTGCGTTTGTGTGTGTGTGTGTGTGTGTGTGTGTGTGTGTGTGTGTGTGTGTGTGTGTGTGTGTGTGTGTGTGTGTGTGTGTGTGTGTGTGTGTGTGTGTGTGTGTGTGTGTGTGTGTGTGTGTTAGTAAGGGTCTCCTAATCCCTCAGGTGCTATGCGGCTTGGAACGCCGTATAAGAAGACATCCAAAGACTTCCGAACTCCATTCTACTTAACCCGACTCAATTCTACGTAACTTCCCAACGCCATTCTAAATAACCCTAACTTCTTCTGCCTAATACTAACCTCATTCTATGTAACCATAAGTCCTTTCTATCTAACTTCCTAACTCCTTCTAGATAACCCTAACTTATTTTCACCTAATACTAACGTCATTATATCTAACCATAACTTATTTCTATCTAACTTCCTAACTCCATTATTCTTAACCCTGAGTCCATTTTACTCTACTCTTTCTACCTGTCATATCTATATAACGGTATCTATTTTAACATTCTTTAAGCGAGTATGACCACATTTTAATAAATATTTATTTTCCTAAAAAAGTTTACTGTCGAACTAACAAAAATTAAACTTTTTATCAACTTTAGAATAAATTTCACTGTCAACGTTAAATTGAAACAGTCTGTTGAAACGCGTGTTTTGAGTTGAAAGAAATATTACCGTTTGTTGACTGCTTTGGTGTCGCATGACTTTCGCATAATAAAATATAAAGTTATGTCGCTTGTCTTTGCAAACGTAGGCCCGGTTGCGATAACAACACGCGGAACCATAATATGCGAGCGCGCACCGTGTCATCTTATGCACACAGGCCTCTATAAATTCATTTGATCTGTTTTCCTGGTAGGCCTGTCTTCCTTTGAACATAGCAGTTATCATATAAATTGGGTGTTAACGTACTCGTAACGTGGAAGTAATCAGTAAGCCTACCCTCAAATGGTAAACGATCGGCTACACACCCAACACTTTGGCTATAGTACGGAGCAGAGCGTCTGACAGTTCATACAATATCAAATTTATCTACGATTAGCAGTTATCATCAGCTTCACAGTATAAGTCATTGCTGGTTTTTCTGATTTCCCCTCACCCGATACCTAAAACCTTTTCCTGAACATCCCGTAACTACCATAAGCATGTTTACAATAGTTTTATAAATGTTTATGTGTTTATACCGTTCACGCAAAAATTCCAGAGAATGCCCCAATTGCAGTGAATTTTACGTAGGACAGACAAAGAAAAAACTAAATAGATTCCGTCAACACCGAAATGCACTTTTAAAATCAAAAATTTATAAATCTAATTTAGCAACGTATTGTCTAATTAATAACCACTCTCTCTCTCTCCTATGGCCTTGTTGGGCCCTGGCCTCCTTCAATTTTTCTCCCCATTCTCCTCTGTCAGCAGCCATCCTCCTCCAGGAACGCAGTTTCAATATTTCTCTTGCATCCTCATCCACCGCATCCTCCCATCTTCTCCTTGGTCTTTCCACTGGTCTTTTTCCATGGATTCTGGTATACAATAGTTTTTGTGGTATCCTTTCTTCTCCCATCCTGGCTACATGGCCAGCCCACCTTAGACGCTGTAGTTTTATGTACCGTATTAGCGGTGGTTCTTTATACATTTGATACAATTCAAAGTTATATCTTATTCTCCAGCCGTGTACGTCATTAACTGGTCCCAGGATTCTTCGTAATATTTTTCTTTCAAAGGTATCGAGAGTGTTTGCTGCTTTGGAGTTAATTAACAACCACTAATTTAACTAATTTCCAGACATTCAAAATATGAAGTTAATTAAAAACATACAAAAAGGTCAAAAAATAAATATTTATTTGTGAAAATCATAATTTTTGAAAACGCAATAACAATAATTTACTAAATAAAAAACAAATTTAAATAAAAACAAAACAAAATTATCTACTTAAAATTATAAATTTATTACAATAAATACAATATAAACATTAAATATTTCCAATGTAACCGTCAAAATAGCTGCTTAAGTAAATAAACAGTAAAACAATTGACAATTAAATAGAACTAAATTGATTATTCGTTATTTTACATTGGGTTCGAAACAAATTCGATTATTCGTTAGTGTCTACATTAAAATCAAATTATTTCGATTATTTGTTATTTCATTTACAAAACTCTGAAGATAGTGATGTATTCAGTGAAGCTCACGTTAGGTGAAATGAAACGATAAAAATATAATACTGCTTGCAGAAGAAATTATATTTAATAATATTGTTACAACGGTCTACTGATCGTTGTATGGTACAGTAGAAAACAAAATACAAGCCACCAATTAAGTCACTAATTATCTATAATTATCACTAATTATCACTAATTATAAGTCACCAGCTTTAACTATCACAATTAAACAGTTTGTAATCAACAAGATAGTCTCTCACAACAAATCAAATAAAAATTTTTCACACGCAATAATAATGTCAATTAATAGAGTCTCTCACAATTATAAAACACATGACACTTCGCCACAATACTTCGAACGGCACTAGAATAAATCCCTAAGCCTAGGTGTCGTTGTTTAGATAGCACAAGTGTTCTAGAATAATCCATAAACACATGACACTTCGCCACAATACTTCGAACGGGACTGGAATAAATCCCTAAGCGCAGGTGTCGTTGTTTAGATAGCACAAGTGTTATAGAATAATCCATAATACGTGTCAATACTAAAAGAAAACACTAGAGCGTAATTGATTGCGCCCTTGACTCAGTGCGCTCGGCCGGCGAAGTCTGCAATAGTCTCACTAACGCCTTTTAAGGTTCACGTACCCACACAACCTTACAGCTGGTTCCACTAGAACAGCCAAAAACACGTAGAATGTTCTGTAACGTCGTAACAATATATTAATATATTCTCTCTCTCCACACACACACACACACACACACACACACACACACACACACACACACACACACACACACACACACACACACACACACACACCTTTTCTTCAAATAATAACTACTTCTGTAAATACAGTTTGTATTATTAATATCGTTGTATTTTTATTTGACGCACCTGCCATAGAATAAACCGGTATTGTTTCTATACGAATTAATAAATAAGCTTTGGTTTAGATTTAAATTTTCGATTGTTGTAATGTTCGTTTATGTAGTCAGCTCTTTAGATGGTATATTTAAAATCTTGATGTTTATATTTTCTTGGTGTTATAATAAGTTTAGTATTTATAAACATCTAGATTTATTTTTATTTAAATTTCTTGTTTAATTAGCGGACTATTATTATTGTGTTGTGAATATGGAGATTTTCCTAAATATTTTTTAGTGATCGTTTAGTACACGAAAAATATACGAGATCTGCAAATGTTAAATAAATTTTTGTCGAAACGTCGTCGACACAAGTATTTTGAAACTTCGTCTACTTAATGGTCGAAACTCACAGAAAGTTTTATCGGTGTTTTAATTCAAAACAAATTAAGAATATCGTCTACTGTTAAGCCTGCTGTAGCGCAAAGAACAACAGCAAACAGAACTACACAGGTTTTTTTTTCACAAAGCAACTCAAATAGTGCCAGAACGTGTTCTACAGGAGAAAAATAAAGAAAACTGTGTACAAAGTCAAGTCTAGAAACGCTTTGTTTCCGAGTTACCGAATCTAAATAAAAGAATGCAGAAACTTACGAAACACCGTGTTAAAATCATTCAACAGTGGTTGTTGAAAACGTAAAATAATAAAATAGCTAAAACACAGGATGAAACTGTGGAGTCACAACATAGTCTAGCAATCTGCCAAACCTTGTTGAGAAAACAACAAGATTTATGTGAATGTGTATTCAGTGATTTGTAAGCTAGCGTGACGTAAGCCATTTGTTCTACTCAACGTAGAAAACTTTATTAAAAACGAAACTAGTGACTGAAAGTGGGAATGGAGTGATTACATACTCCGCAGCAGCGACTACCACCCCTACTACTACCAATGTATATTTGAATACTTGAATCGCTTACTACCAAAGATTTATATTGCAAAACGTTGGTATGCAACTAATTTGATTGCGCAACTATTTAGTTTTATGTGTACCATTAAATACGTATAACTTTCTAGTGTGAGTGATCGTTTACTTGCGTATGTGAGCGTCTTTTTGGGAGCGTCATGAAATTGTTGTGCAACAGTTAGTGATTGACAAACTGCATGTCAGCGCCTAGCATAAATTGTTAGCAACGCTGTAAAACGTCTACAACTTAATGACGTCTTTTTAACAATTATACGAAGGCGTCCATAATTAATTGTAGGAAACTTTGTCTGGCTTGTAAATTTTTGCTTTCGCGCTGTAAATTTGATCCAGAAAAGAAACTATGGTGATTGTACGATCTCATCAAAGCACACCTTCTTTTGCCAAAATCTTTTTGTGAAAACGACTCTAAACACGCGTGTGTACCATTATAGTTGAAACAGAAATTTTTCGAAAAGCACTGAGAGTCGATGTATTGAATCCCGTTTCCAAATAAGGGGCGTATTAGAAATCGCATGTTATGCACGAAGTTATCTCCGGTTAGCACATGTTATATCCTCTTAACTGCGATTGTAGTAAGCAGAAACAGCTTGTTATAGGGTCAATAGTTAAGAACTAACGTTTCAATTACTGTGACACATGAGTGATGTTTCAGCGGTCTCGGTCAGTTGCGAGGAAACAAGAGATAAAGTAAAAATGATGATCACCCTCCCTACAAGCTAATATTTGCTGCCCAAGTCAAGTGATACAGACCGACAGACAGTCATCGAGCTCGAAAGGACACTGCGACTACCAGGGAACGTCTAGCTGCTGCCTCCCAAAACTGGAACTTGTAAATATAGAAAGGTTTTTTAAAAATATACAAAACCTGGTACGTTTTACAGTTTTTATTTAACTCTGACAGCTGTTTCAACTTCTTAAACCATTGTTAAAGAGATGAGTGAACAACTAACAGAGGATGTAAGGATGGTTAACATCTGTTTAGGGCGTGTATCGGAATATGTGTGGGGTGTGAAGATGGGGGGGGTTATAGGAGCTAAGGAAAGGTCAACTGTCTGTAAAAACTAAATATGATCTGAATGCAAAATATAAAATTAACTAAACTAAATGACAGCTTTTAATAAAGGGGATACACAGAATTCAGTTTGTTAATTTGTTAAATTTTTGTTATTTTTATTGCTTTTTTAATTTCTAGTATTTCTAACAAATCCATTTTTTACCTTTTTGTATGTTGTGTAGTAGTGTTATGTTTTTTTGTATTTATGAACTGATTGTGTTTAAGAAGTTGGTACAGCTGTCGGAGTTAAATAAAAACTGTAAAACGTACCAAGTGTTTATATATTTTTAGAAAAACCTTTGTATTAATATGTTTCATCAAGTGTCCAACGAGTCATCAATTAATATTGTAAATATAGGTTTGGTAACAGAGTTACGTGGAATGACGCCCATCGAAAAGATATCAGAGAGTAGTTAAAACACCATGAGGGGGGTCGAGTATCCAAGGAAGACGACAGCGTGGAGGTTAGCGTGTTGTATGTAGAACGACAAGCTTTGATGTTCGCGAAGATGAAATGGATGCTTCGTCAGGGAAACAGAAGACATTGCAACGGTACCGACTCCTACACAGACGTATACACATTGTACGCGTACATTTACATTAGGAAATTGCCTGCATTATTTATTTTATCCAGCTTAGATACAAGCAACACCTACGTGTTTGAAGGCCTTCTTAACAAAATACAGACAATATAATGTATAACATTCGCTTAATTCCTCTGGAATAGAAACAATCTTCTTTAGTGGTTCCAAATGTGCGTAGTATATTAGGGCTGCAAGTGTTTGGAGAATTCTAATCACCGCTAAAATTAAACTTGGCTCCAGGGAACGCTGTGGTATTCTATAGTAATAATAGTATAATTATTAACAGCAGTTAGTAAAACTAAAAAGCTTTGTAAAATAAGGTAGAATGCAAAATAGCTGTTCCTACTGAACTGATGAAATCTAAAAAGCAAAAGATCCTTCAGTTTTGCGTAACCGTTCAGAACGTATGGAATATAGAAGTCTGTGTCCAAAGTGTGGTTTGACGCATCACACCACGGGGCATCCGACATAGCTCAAACGATTTTTGATTGCCATTGCTGTATGATTTTTATGTCAGATTTGGTAGCCCCAAAGCTCAATTTCGTAAGTCCATATGGATTTAAAAACAGTTGTATAGAGACGAAGTTTGTTGTCTATAGGCAGATTAGATTTTCTGTCTATAATCACCATCATCTGCAAGAATAAACCAAGGATGGTTTGTTCCGGTCTCAGATAACTAAAGAGTCTAGAGCTGGTCACTCCAGAGCTTCCTCGGGCGTCTCACACCTCTCCGTCCCTTCGGCGTATAGTTCCATACTTGTTTGGGGATGCGGCCGTCATCCATTCGGCAAAGTTGCTCCCACCAATTCAGCCGATAATGCGCAATCGTGTCGATTATGCTCATAATATTCAGATCTGTGTTTCTTCTATGATCATGGAGAATATACCCTGCCACGTGCCTGAGAAATCTCATTTCAACCGCTTGGATACGACTGTCCTGCTCTTTCGTTAAAGTCCAATGCTCAGACGCGTAAAGAAGTGTGGGAAGGGCCATCACCTTGTAGAATTTAGATGTGTTTCTACACGTGCTGACTTAAGAGTTCGCCTAATGGTCCCGCACATAAAGTTGAATTTATGCAACTTATTCACAACGTTTTGCTTGTATTATAAGACACACTGTAGCCCAGGTATTAAAAATTACTGACTTGTTCCAGGGCAGTAGGGTACCATCTATAACAATTTTTACCCGTTTCCTATCAGCTAGTTAATCCCTTAAATATTAAAACTAGTTGTTTTCTTTTCTGTTTGACGTGGTGTCTCCAGGTCAGTTTAGAGTTCATATGAAAGCCTAGCTACATGTTTGTTGCGGTGTTTTGACTCTGCTACTGCCTCTTCGGAAGGTGTATGTAATATGTGACGAATTGGATTCGTTGGCCTTGATTTTCCATTTTTTTTAGCCATTCTCCAATGAGATTGACGTGCTCCTGAAGACTGAGTAAGTCTTCATTGATGAGCGTGTCGTCAGTAAATGTACCGTTTTTTGTTACTCTGGCGGTTGGTATATTGTAACTGAACAGGTCGTACACTAGAGGGCCAAGAATACTCCCTTCAGCTACTCTTGATTGTATGTAGATTGTTCAGTGTAATATATGTCTGTTACAACTAATTGTTGTTATAAACCCGGGAAACGCAAAACTTGGGTTTTTAAAAAACACCAAAATCAAACAAAAAATATATGGAATTTATCAAATACACAGTGCAGAACGCGATGCTATTCATTTATGATACTGTATTAACAGTATGACTGTTATGGCGTTATAAGTGTAGTATTTTCCGTTATTACAAATTGCTTTCGCAATAAGAAAACTGTAATGATGCTGTGCTGTTTGTCGAGAAGACACAGCTGACACAAAAGACGGGGTCAGTGACCTTGATAAGAACAAAACTTTCCTGCTACCACTTGTACTTGTGGCATTAGGTACAGCAAAATAAAAAAAAACACACACACAAACAAAAACTTTCCCTTCTACTTTGAAACAAAGAAGAAGAACAGGTAAGAACAAAAAAATGTTTTCCTCGTATCTGCGGACCGAAATTTAACAAATTACGGAAGCCCAAGGACAGGAATACAAACATAAATTTCAATTCCAACGTCTCGCGGGCAGTTTGTTTTTGGCTCAGAACTTATTCTGTTGCTTAATTTAAAACATTTTTACTGCCTCTGTTGCCAGTTTATATCGTGTAACGAGAATACTTTTACAACGTTTTCTCGCAATGTCAAAGAATTTAATAACTTACAAAAATTAATTCGACATAATCTATATTAGATTTTAATTAGATTCTTTCCGAATGCCTTGCTCGAATCCGGCGTATGTGTTATACCATGTATGTGTGCCTGTGTGCCTATACTACTGAGAAATAGAGAAATACTAACCCGCATTCTTTGGCTATCAGCCTCTCCCCCCTCGCTCTCTCTCCCCCTCTCTCAGTCTCTCTCTCTCTCTCTCTCTCTCTCTCTCTCTCTCTCTCTCTCTCTCTCTCTCTCTCTCTCTCTTATCTCACACACACAACACAGTGGTCCACATAGTGGGATGTTACAAGGTTTGTATTAAGAAAAATTGATTTAAAACGGATTTTTAGGAAGGTTTCGTAGTAAAGAACTATAATGAAGAGTTTTGTGAGACTGGAGGAAAAGAAGGAAGACGCCGAAGGGCCAAAAACATCAGCACACATTAGATGTATACGTGCGTGTTATAAAAAGCTGATTATGCTCAACAGAAAATGTTTCATCCAGAAAAGAAAATAAATACTTGTTTTACAAAGTTCTTACATAAAATTGTGATACTATAGAATGCAAGAGACGTTCAATAAACTTGTGTGTGTGTGTGTGTGTGTGTGTGTGTGTGTGTGTAGTGTGTGTTGGTATTTCAATCTGAATATACAAAGTAATATTGTGAAATACGGGTAAAAGCAAAAAAAATGTATGATTTAATAGCGAATATGAATTTAAGTAAAACTAAACATGAAAATCAGTAAGATACGCAAACACAATACACGTAGGCTATATACAGGATGGCAAAGGGTTACAGGGTTTTTACTCCGAAACATTACATTATTTGAAAACTGACTTAGACAAAAATTTCTTTGTTTAAAGGGGCTGGTAACATGTTAATACAGGTCGACCTTTAACAGAAAATTTTCAAGGTCACAGTAAGGTCAACTGAATTTTTTTTAAATGAATGTTATATTTTTTATGCTGATTGCGTTCGAAACAGAAGTTTCTTATTTTTGTCTGAAGAATAATTTTCCACAGCTACAAAATTTAGGTTTCTGTTCCACAAAACTGAATTGATCTTTATAGAAAAGACCTTTTAAAAGTCAACCTGTATTGCCATGTTATTAGTTCCTTCAAATCTAGAATTCTTTGTCAAAGTCACCATCATCATCTTCACAACACGGCATAGGCAAGATGTTCCCTGTTCCACGTTCAAAGATCCTCCAGCCACCTCTTCGTGGGTCTACTCACATACACCTGTGTCCTACAGGTTTGTTTTTCCAGACTTTTTTGGCCTGTCTGGAATCTGACATTCTTTCTAAGTGTCTTTCCACCGTTGTTTGTAACTCTTCTCTTATGGCCTCATTCTTTATACGGTCAAGTTTAGAACACCTCTTAACTCCTCTTAAGAACGCCATTTCCGAGGCCTGTATTTGACTGTCTTGTTTCTTGGTTATTGTCCATGATCCACACACCCATAGGACAGGAGAGGGACTGTCATAACTTTGTAAAACTTTGATTTTTTATCCCGACGCACATTGTTTCTAAAAATACAGTTGATTGTCCCACAGATCGTCTGGAACTTACCTAACAATATTTTTGTCAAAGTAATTTTTCAAAAAATGCAGTGCTTCAGACTAAAAACCTTGTAACACTTTATATGTAGATACGTCTACTGTGTGTATATAGAATATATATATATATATATTCGGACACGTAACTGATTCTACTGTTTACTTCCAGTTAAATTCACTGTCGTTATGTTATCGTATACTTTTTGTTTTTATTTCGTTCAATATTTTTCTCCATCATTCCTTTATAAGCAACTCAATGAGTTTTTTGCAGTATTATTGTATAACATTTTTCTGTATATAAAATTGGGATACCAAAAAAAAAAACGCGCGCGCGCCGCATTTACCCAATAATTTCTGTAAAAATGTTGGCTATATTTAATAACTAATAACTCATTCGATGTTCAGAAAATTGGTTAACCCTATTTTAGTTTTTGTGTGTACTTAAACAAGCATTGTATAGGCCTATATTTTCCTTAAATTACTATGTTATTCATGTAACAGAATTTGAAAATTAAAAATTAATTTAAATTAAGAACAGACACAGAACGTAAAACAAAGTTTCCATAAAATACATGCAAATAATAAATTTTAATCTAGTAATTCAAGTTACATATATTATTTCAAATAATTAAAATATTCTAATAATTTTCTTTTGCCCTGAAAAAGACTAGACTGCCAGACTACCAAATGTGGTAGTTAACGGAAAATAATAATGACCAAAAATTAGCAAAATTAACTAAGTTTGGAGTCAAGAACACCATAGTATGTTTTGCTTGTGTATTAGTGTCCGCTATAGTTTCTTGCAGTTCTATATAGCCTATATATAGCCCAATTGTTAACGTCATTTGGCAAAAAGGACAACGCATATTTTAGCTTTTATAAGCTCAACCAAAATACCGGAAACGGTGCTCAGAAAGCTTTAGGCATAACGAAGAATAATGAACAGTTACATGAGACTGGAAGGAACGAAGCAAGAAGTCAAAAACCCAAAAGCATCAGCAGACGCTAAAACACATATGTACGTGTGTGTGTGTGTTTTATGAAAACCTCTGACTCTGTTGAACAGAAAATTATTCAAGTAAATATGCATATAGAAATGGAATTTAGTTCAACTAAATAAAGCAGAAAATGAAATTAATACTTGCCCTCAAAAGGTCTATACAAACTAGGATGAATAAACAATGCAAGAGACAGTCATCATATATTTGTATAGCCAACATTTTTACAGAAATTATTGGGTAAATGCGGCGCGCGCGCGTTTTTTTTTTTGGTATCCCAATTTTATATACAGAAAAATGTTATACAATAATACTGCAAAAAACTCATTGAGTTGCTTATAAAGGAATGATGGAGAAAAATATTGAACGAAATAAAAACAAAAAGTATACGATAACATAACGACAGTGAATTTAACTGGAAGTAAACAGTAGAATCAGTTACGTGTCCGAATATATATATATATATATTCTATATACACACAGTAGACGTATCTACATATAAAGTGTTACAAGGTTTTTAGTCTGAAGCACTGCATTTTTTGAAAAATTACTTTGACAAAAATATTGTTAGGTAAGTTCCAGACGATCTGTGGGACAATCAACTGTATTTTTAGAAACAATGTGCGTCGGGATAAAAAATCAAAGTTTTACAAAGTTATGACAGTCCCTCTCCTGTCCTATGGGTGTGTGGATCATGGACAATAACCAAGAAACAAGACAGTCAAATACAGGCCTCGGAAATGGCGTTCTTAAGAGGAGTTAAGAGGTGTTCTAAACTTGACCGTATAAAGAATGAGGCCATAAGAGAAGAGTTACAAACAACGGTGGAAAGACACTTAGAAAGAATGTCAGATTCCAGACAGGCCAAAAAAGTCTGGAAAAACAAACCTGTAGGACACAGGTGTATGTGAGTAGACCCACGAAGAGGTGGCTGGAGGATCTTTGAACGTGGAACAGGGAACATCTTGCCTATGCCGTGTTGTGAAGATGATGATGGTGACTTTGACAAAGAATTCTAGATTTGAAGGAACTAATAACATGGCAATACAGGTTGACTTTTAAAAGGTCTTTTCTATAAAGATCAATTCAGTTTTGTGGAACAGAAACCTAAATTTTGTAGCTGTGGAAAATTATTCTTCAGACAAAAATAAGAAACTTCTGTTTCGAACGCAATCAGCATAAAAAATATAACATTCATTTAAAAAAAATTCAGTTGACCTTACTGTGACCTTGAAAATTTTCTGTTAAAGGTCGACCTGTATTAACATGTTACCAGCCCCTTTAAACAAAGAAATTTTTGTCTAAGTCAGTTTTCAAATAATGTAATGTTTCGGAGTAAAAACCCTGTAACCCTTTGCCATCCTGTATATAGCCTACGTGTATTGTGTTTGCGTATCTTACTGATTTTCATGTTTAGTTTTACTTAAATTCATATTCGCTATTAAATCATACATTTTTTTTGCTTTTACCCGTATTTCACAATATTACTTTGTATATTCAGATTGAAATACCAACACACACTACACACACACACACACACACACACACACACACACACACACACACACACACAAGTTTATTGAATGTCTCTTGCATTCTATAGTATCACAATTTTATGTAAGAACTTTGTAAAACAAGTATTTATTTTCTTTTCTGGATGAAACATTTTCTGTTGAGCATAATCAGCTTTTTATAACACGCACGTATACATCTAATGTGTGCTGATGTTTTTGGCCCTTCGGCGTCTTCCTTCTTTTCCTCCAGTCTCACAAAACTCTTCATTATAGTTCTTTACTACGAAACCTTCCTAAAAATCCGTTTTAAATCAATTTTTCTTAATACAAACCTTGTAACATCCTACTATGTGGACCACTGTGTTGTGTGTGTGAGATAAGAGAGAGAGAGAGAGAGAGAGAGAGAGAGAGAGAGAGAGAGAGAGAGAGAGAGAGAGAGAGAGAGAGACTGAGAGAGGGGGAGAGAGAGCGAGGGGGGAGAGGCTGATAGCCAAAGAATGCGGGTTAGTATTTCTCTATTTCTCAGTAGTATAGGCACACAGGCACACATACATGGTATAACACATACGCCGGATTCGAGCAAGGCATTCGGAAAGAATCTAATTAAAATCTAATATAGATTATGTCGAATTAATTTTTGTAAGTTATTAAATTCTTTGACATTGCGAGAAAACGTTGTAAAAGTATTCTCGTTACACGATATAAACTGGCAACAGAGGCAGTAAAAATGTTTTAAATTAAGCAACAGAATGAGTTCTGAGCCAAAAACAAACTGCCCGCGAGACGTTGGAATTGAAATTTATGTTTGTATTCCTGTCCTTGGGCTTCCGTAATTTGTTAAATTTCGGTCCGCAGATACGAGGAAAACATTTTTTTGTTCTTACCTGTTCTTCTTCTTTGTTTCAAAGTAGAAGGGAAAGTTTTTGTTTGTGTGTGTGTTTTTTTTTTATTTTGCTGTACCTAATGCCACAAGTACAAGTGGTAGCAGGAAAGTTTTGTTCTTATCAAGGTCACTGACCCCGTCTTTTGTGTCAGCTGTGTCTTCTCGACAAACAGCACAGCATCATTACAGTTTTCTTATTGCGAAAGCAATTTGTAATAACGGAAAATACTACACTTATAACGCCATAACAGTCATACTGTTAATACAGTATCATAAATGAATAGCATCGCGTTCTGCACTGTGTATTTGATAAATTCCATATATTTTTTGTTTGATTTTGGTGTTTTTTAAAAACCCAAGTTTTGCGTTTCCCGGGTTTATAACAACAATTAGTTGTAACAGACATATATTACACTGAACAATCTACATACAATCAAGAGTAGCTGAAGGGAGTATTCTTGGCCCTCTAGTGTACGACCTGTTCAGTTACAATATACCAACCGCCAGAGTAACAAAAAACGGTACATTTACTGACGACACGCTCATCAATGAAGACTTACTCAGTCTTCAGGAGCACGTCAATCTCATTGGAGAATGGCTAAAAAAAATGGAAAATCAAGGCCAACGAATCCAATTCGTCACATATTACATACACCTTCCGAAGAGGCAGTAGCAGAGTCAAAACACCGCAACAAACATGTAGCTAGGCTTTCATATGAACTCTAAACTGACCTGGAGACACCACGTCAAACAGAAAAGAAAACAACTAGTTTTAATATTTAAGGGATTAACTAGCTGATAGGAAACGGGTAAAAATTGTTATAGATGGTACCCTACTGCCCTGGAACAAGTCAGTAATTTTTAATACCTGGGCTACAGTGTGTCTTATAATACAAGCAAAACGTTGTGAATAAGTTGCATAAATTCAACTTTATGTGCGGGACCATTAGGCGAACTCTTAAGTCAGCACGTGTAGAAACACATCTAAATTCTACAAGGTGATGGCCCTTCCCACACTTCTTTACGCGTCTGAGCATTGGACTTTAACGAAAGAGCAGGACAGTCGTATCCAAGCGGTTGAAATGAGATTTCTCAGGCACGTGGCAGGGTATATTCTCCATGATCATAGAAGAAACACAGATCTGAATATTATGAGCATAATCGACACGATTGCGCATTATCGGCTGAATTGGTGGGAGCAACTTTGCCGAATGGATGACGGCCGCATCCCCAAACAAGTATGGAACTATACGCCGAAGGGACGGAGAGGTGTGAGACGCCCGAGGAAGCTCTGGAGTGACCAGCTCTAGACTCTTTAGTTATCTGAGACCGGAACAAACCATCCTTGGTTTATTCTTGCAGATGATGGTGATTATAGACAGAAAATCTAATCTGCCTATAGACAACAAACTTCGTCTCTATACAACTGTTTTTAAATCCATATGGACTTACGAAATTGAGCTTTGGGGCTACCAAATCTGACATAAAAATCATACAGCAATGGCAATCAAAAATCGTTTGAGCTATGTCGGATGCCCCGTGGTGTGATGCGTCAAACCACACTTTGGACACAGACTTCTATATTCCATACGTTCTGAACGGTTACGCAAAACTGAAGGATCTTTTGCTTTTTAGATTTCATCAGTTCAGTAGGAACAGCTATTTTGCATTCTACCTTATTTTACAAAGCTTTTTAGTTTTACTAACTGCTGTTAATAATTATACTATTATTACTATAGAATACCACAGCGTTCCCTGGAGCCAAGTTTAATTTTAGCGGTGATTAGAATTCTCCAAACACTTGCAGCCCTAATATACTACGCACATTTGGAACCACTAAAGAAGATTGTTTCTATTCCAGAGGAATTAAGCGAATGTTATACATTATATTGTCTGTATTTTGTTAAGAAGGCCTTCAAACACGTAGGTGTTGCTTGTATCTAAGCTGGATAAAATAAATAATGCAGGCAATTTCCTAATGTAAATGTACGCGTACAATGTGTATACGTCTGTGTAGGAGTCGGTACCGTTGCAATGTCTTCTGTTTCCCTGACGAAGCATCCATTTCATCTTCGCGAACATCAAAGCTTGTCGTTCTACATACAACACGCTAACCTCCACGCTGTCGTCTTCCTTGGATACTCGACCCCCCTCATGGTGTTTTAACTACTCTCTGATATCTTTTCGATGGGCGTCATTCCACGTAACTCTGTTACCAAACCTATATTTACAATATTAATTGATGACTCGTTGGACACTTGATGAAACATATTAATACAAAGGTTTTTCTAAAAATATATAAACACTTGGTACGTTTTACAGTTTTTATTTAACTCCGACAGCTGTACCAACTTCTTAAACACAATCAGTTCATAAATACAAAAAAACATAACACTACTACACAACATACAAAAAGGTAAAAAATGGATTTGTTAGAAATACTAGAAATTAAAAAAGCAATAAAAATAACAAAAATTTAACAAATTAACAAACTGAATTCTGTGTATCCCCTTTATTAAAAGCTGTCATTTAGTTTAGTTAATTTTATATTTTGCATTCAGATCATATTTAGTTTTTACAGACAGTTGACCTTTCCTTAGCTCCTATAACCCCCCCCATCTTCACACCCCACACATATTCCGATACACGCCCTAAACAGATGTTAACCATCCTTACATCCTCTGTTAGTTGTTCACTCATCTCTTTAACAATGGTTTAAGAAGTTGAAACAGCTGTCAGAGTTAAATAAAAACTGTAAAACGTACCAGGTTTTGTATATTTTTAAAAAACCTTTCTATATTTACAAGTTCCAGTTTTGGGAGGCAGCAGCTAGACGTTCCCTGGTAGTCGCAGTGTCCTTTCGAGCTCGATGACTGTCTGTCGGTCTGTATCACTTGACTTGGGCAGCAAATATTAGCTTGTAGGGACGGTGATCATCATTTTTACTTTATCTCTTGTTTCCTCGCAACTGACCGAGACCGCTGAAACATCACTCATGTGTCACAGTAATTGAAACGTTAGTTCTTAACTATTGACCCTATAACAAGCTGTTTCTGCTTACTACAATCGCAGTTAAGAGGATATAACATGTGCTAACCGGAGATAACTTCGTGCATAACATGCGATTTCTAATACGCCCCTTATTTGGAAACGGGATTCAATACATCGACTCTCAGTGCTTTTCGAAAAATTTCTGTTTCAACTATAATGGTACACACGCGTGTTTAGAGTCGTTTTCACAAAAAGATTTTGGCAAAAGAAGGTGTGCTTTGATGAGATCGTACAATCACCATAGTTTCTTTTCTGGATCAAATTTACAGCGCGAAAGCAAAAATTTACAAGCCAGACAAAGTTTCCTACAATTAATTATGGACGCCTTCGTATAATTGTTAAAAAGACGTCATTAAGTTGTAGACGTTTTACAGCGTTGCTAACAATTTATGCTAGGCGCTGACATGCAGTTTGTCAATCACTAACTGTTGCACAACAATTTCATGACGCTCCCAAAAAGACGCTCACATACGCAAGTAAACGATCACTCACACTAGAAAGTTATACGTATTTAATGGTACACATAAAACTAAATAGTTGCGCAATCAAATTAGTTGCATACCAACGTTTTGCAATATAAATCTTTGGTAGTAAGCGATTCAAGTATTCAAATATACATTGGTAGTAGTAGGGGTGGTAGTCGCTGCTGCGGAGTATGTAATCACTCCATTCCCACTTTCAGTCACTAGTTTCGTTTTTAATAAAGTTTTCTACGTTGAGTAGAACAAATGGCTTACGTCACGCTAGCTTACAAATCACTGAATACACATTCACATAAATCTTGTTGTTTTCTCAACAAGGTTTGGCAGATTGCTAGATTATGTTGTGACTCCACAGTTTCATCCTGTGTTTTAGCTATTTTATTATTTTACGTTTTCAACAACCACTGTTGAATGATTTTAACACGGTGTTTCGTAAGTTTCTGCATTCTTTTATTTAGATTCGGTAACTCGGAAACAAAGCGTTTCTAGACTTGACTTTGTACACAGTTTTCTTTATTTTTCTCCTGTAGAACACGTTCTGGCACTATTTGAGTTGCTTTGTGAAAAAAAAACCTGTGTAGTTCTGTTTGCTGTTGTTCTTTGCGCTACAGCAGGCTTAACAGTAGACGATATTCTTAATTTGTTTTGAATTAAAACACCGATAAAACTTTCTGTGAGTTTCGACCATTAAGTAGACGAAGTTTCAAAATACTTGTGTCGACGACGTTTCGACAAAAATTTATTTAACATTTGCAGATCTCGTATATTTTTCGTGTACTAAACGATCACTAAAAAATATTTAGGAAAATCTCCATATTCACAACACAATAATAATAGTCCGCTAATTAAACAAGAAATTTAAATAAAAATAAATCTAGATGTTTATAAATACTAAACTTATTATAACACCAAGAAAATATAAACATCAAGATTTTAAATATACCATCTAAAGAGCTGACTACATAAACGAACATTACAACAATCGAAAATTTAAATCTAAACCAAAGCTTATTTATTAATTCGTATAGAAACAATACCGGTTTATTCTATGGCAGGTGCGTCAAATAAAAATACAACGATATTAATAATACAAACTGTATTTACAGAAGTAGTTATTATTTGAAGAAAAGGTGTGTGTGTGTGTGTGTGTGTGTGTGTGTGTGTGTGTGTGTGTGTGTGTGTGTGTGTGTGTGTGTGTGTGTGTGTGTGTGTGTGTGTGTGTGTGTGTGTGTGTGTGTGTGTGTGTGTGTGTGTGTGTGTGTGTGTGTGTGTGTGTGTGTGTGTGTGTGTGTGTGTGTGGAGAGAGAGAATATATTAATATATTGTTACGACGTTACAGAACATTCTACGTGTTTTTGGCTGTTCTAGTGGAACCAGCTGTAAGGTTGTGTGGGTACGTGAACCTTAAAAGGCGTTAGTGAGACTATTGCAGACTTCGCCGGCCGAGCGCACTGAGTCAAGGGCGCAATCAATTACGCTCTAGTGTTTTCTTTTAGTATTGACACGTATTATGGATTATTCTAGAACACTTGTGCTATCGAAACAACGACACCTGCGCTTAGGGATTTATTCCAGTCCCGTTCGAAGTATTGTGGCGAAGTGTCATGTGTTTATGGATTATTCTAGAACACTTGTGCTATCTAAACAACGACACCTAGGCTTAGGGATTTATTCTAGTGCCGTTCGAAGTATTGTGGCGAAGTGTCATGTGTTTTATAATTGTGAGAGACTCTATTAATTGACATTATTATTGCGTGTGAAAAATTTTTATTTGATTTGTTGTGAGAGACTATCTTGTTGATTACAAACTGTTTAATTGTGATAGTTAAAGCTGGTGACTTATAATTAGTGATAATTAGTGATAATTAGTGATAATTATAGATAATTAGTGACTTAATTGGTGGCTTGTATTTTGTTTTCTACTGTACCATACAACGATCAGTAGACCGTTGTAACAATATTATTAAATATAATTTCTTCTGCAAGCAGTATTATATTTTTATCGTTTCATTTCACCTAACGTGAGCTTCACTGAATACATCACTATCTTCAGAGTTTTGTAAATGAAATAACAAATAATCGAAATAATTTGATTTTAATGTAGACACTAACGAATAATCGAATTTGTTTCGAACCCAATGTAAAATAACGAATAATCAATTTAGTTCTATTTAATTGTCAATTGTTTTACTGTTTATTTACTTAAGCAGCTATTTTGACGGTTACATTGGAAATATTTAATGTTTATATTGTATTTATTGTAATAAATTTATAATTTTAAGTAGATAATTTTGTTTTGTTTTTATTTAAATTTGTTTTTTATTTAGTAAATTATTGTTATTGCGTTTTCAAAAATTATGATTTTCACAAATAAATATTTATTTTTTGACCTTTTTGTATGTTTTTAATTAACTTCATATTTTGAATGTCTGGAAATTAGTTAAATTAGTGGTTGTTAATTAACTCCAAAGCAGCAAACACTCTCGATACCTTTGAAAGAAAAATATTACGAAGAATCCTGGGACCAGTTAATGACGTACACGGCTGGAGAATAAGATATAACTTTGAATTGTATCAAATGTATAAAGAACCACCGCTAATACGGTACATAAAACTACAGCGTCTAAGGTGGGCTGGCCATGTAGCCAGGATGGGAGAAGAAAGGATACCACAAAAACTATTGTATACCAGAATCCATGGAAAAAGACCAGTGGAAAGACCAAGGAGAAGATGGGAGGATGCGGTGGATGAGGATGCAAGAGAAATATTGAAACTGCGTTCCTGGAGGAGGATGGCTGCTGACAGAGGAGAATGGGGAGAAAAATTGAAGGAGGCCAGGGCCCAACAAGGCCATAGGAGAGAGAGAGAGTGGTTATTAATTAGACAATACGTTGCTAAATTAGATTTATAAATTTTTGATTTTAAAAGTGCATTTCGGTGTTGACGGAATCTATTTAGTTTTTTCTTTGTCTGTCCTACGTAAAATTCACTGCAATTGGGGCATTCTCTGGAATTTTTGCGTGAACGGTATAAACACATAAACATTTATAAAACTATTGTAAACATGCTTATGGTAGTTACGGGATGTTCAGGAAAAGGTTTTAGGTATCGGGTGAGGGGAAATCAGAAAAACCAGCAATGACTTATACTGTGAAGCTGATGATAACTGCTAATCGTAGATAAATTTGATATTGTATGAACTGTCAGACGCTCTGCTCCGTACTATAGCCAAAGTGTTGGGTGTGTAGCCGATCGTTTACCATTTGAGGGTAGGCTTACTGATTACTTCCACGTTACGAGTACGTTAACACCCAATTTATATGATAACTGCTATGTTCAAAGGAAGACAGGCCTACCAGGAAAACAGATCAAATGAATTTATAGAGGCCTGTGTGCATAAGATGACACGGTGCGCGCTCGCATATTATGGTTCCGCGTGTTGTTATCGCAACCGGGCCTACGTTTGCAAAGACAAGCGACATAACTTTATATTTTATTATGCGAAAGTCATGCGACACCAAAGCAGTCAACAAACGGTAATATTTCTTTCAACTCAAAACACGCGTTTCAACAGACTGTTTCAATTTAACGTTGACAGTGAAATTTATTCTAAAGTTGATAAAAAGTTTAATTTTTGTTAGTTCGACAGTAAACTTTTTTAGGAAAATAAATATTTATTAAAATGTGGTCATACTCGCTTAAAGAATGTTAAAATAGATACCGTTATATAGATATGACAGGTAGAAAGAGTAGAGTAAAATGGACTCAGGGTTAAGAATAATGGAGTTAGGAAGTTAGATAGAAATAAGTTATGGTTAGATATAATGACGTTAGTATTAGGTGAAAATAAGTTAGGGTTATCTAGAAGGAGTTAGGAAGTTAGATAGAAAGGACTTATGGTTACATAGAATGAGGTTAGTATTAGGCAGAAGAAGTTAGGGTTATTTAGAATGGCGTTGGGAAGTTACGTAGAATTGAGTCGGGTTAAGTAGAATGGAGTTCGGAAGTCTTTGGATGTCTTCTTATACGGCGTTCCAAGCCGCATAGCACCTGAGGGATTAGGAGACCCTTACTAACACACACACACACACACACACACACACACACACACACACACACACAAACGCAGCTGGCCCGCACAGCTGGGGTATGAATCATCTTCTGAGGCGTCCAGTACGTAACTGCAACTTTTATTATATGAATTTCTTAACAAACAAGATTAGAAAATTTGTAATCTCCATAAAACTTTAAAGAAAATGACACCAAACACGACGTGGTTGTGATGTATTTTAGATGTACAACTAAGTCTAATTTTATATTATTTTTTGGCTAAAAATTAGTATTTTGCAAATGTTATTTAATTTGCAAAATACTTATATTTGTCCCAGTAATGTGTTGTTTAGACTCATTTATATCACAATTCACGGAGTTTACAAAAATTATAGTTTAATTTGGATTATAAGCTAAATTAAAAGTTTTATAGTTTTGAATTGGCCGGGCCGGGTGGGTTATGAGTGCGAGTGCGAGAGTAAGGGTCTTCTAATCCCGTAGGTTTGGAACACCGTATTTAACATAGTTACTTACTACAATTGCTAACCCGAAGCTGTTTTAGAAAACAAAAATATTTTAAATCGCTGTTTATAGACTTTAAATTTTCAGTTGCAATCAGAAGACAAGAAAAGTATACTTGTTTCACGCGATGCGGATAATATAAACGACCATCATGCACAATGACGTAAATACTTTATATCGTACGAAACGGATGACCGCGGTAAAGTCTGTGACACGTAACTGCACAAAACATGCAGTTTAACTTTGTTTGTCGACAGCGATAAAAAACCTGACGTTTAAGAATAATTAATGTGTCTGTCGGCGACGAGACGTTGGTGTTGCATTTAATTTCAAGTCAGCGTGTGACAGTCTATCATTTGGCTGTATTGTTTCAAAGCATGCACATACTTGTACACTCACGTCAGAAAAAATCTTCGCTCGTCATTCCGTGCTATGGTTTGTCTCAAGCTCAAGTCAGTCCAACAACCCTCGCTACTTGCTGTCAGTGCAATACGGCAGTTTGTCCGCAGAAGAACAGGGAAGCACACAAGGATCAAGTTTTATAAGATCCTGGACGTTCCAGATTTATTAGAAGAAGAAGAAGAAGAAGAAGAAGAAGAAGAAGAAGAACACTAACAGTAACAGCAACAGTAACAGTGGCAATAATAGGAACAAGAACAAGAACGGGAACGGCAACAGCAACAGCAACAGCAACAGCAACAGCAACAGTAACAGTAACAGTAACAGTAACAGTAACAGTAACAGTAACAGTAACAGTAACAGTAACAGTAACAGTAACAGTAACAGTAACAGTAACGGTAACGGTAACGGTAACGGTAACGGTAACAAAAAGAGTAACAGTAACAGTAACAGGAACAGGAACCGTGACAGTGACAGTTATAGTAACAGTAACAGCAACAGCAACAGCAACAGCAACAGAAACAGCAGCAGTAACAGTAACAGTAACAGAAACAGTAACAGTAACAGTAACAGTAATAGTAACGGTAACGGTAACAAGAAGAATGAGGAGCAAGAAGAGGAGGAGGGGGAGAGGATTATGAAAATGCGGGGGATGAGGAGCAGAAGAAGTGTGACAAGACACAATGGTAATTTCGTATTGTGTACGCATGATCATTTTGGCGTGTTTCTGTATGATAGGCAACTCCTCAGCAATACGAGCTCCACCGTGATGAATAGGCTAGATTTCATTTCCGACCGTAACAACGTAATCAGCCGTAATGACTGTAATGAAACACAGGAAATTACGTAATTTCCTGGAGCTCCCTTATTTATCATCGACGCTGATTACCTACATAATCTGCGATTGCCGATATTTAGCATATTGTCTACATATATTGTCACGACACAAATAGCCAACCCCGTACCAGAGATAAAAAAAATATTTATAATTGTAAAAAATACTTCTTATCAAATGAAATGATTGATTTTAAATAAAAATATAAGGAATATGACACGACAATACGACTATAACCCAACTTAATTAACAAATAAAACATGTAGTATTGTATTCCTACTCATAATCTAAACAATATTTAAAATTAATAATATGGTCTTCCAAGTCAGACATTTTAGTTTCTTAACTACTATTAATAACATATTATAAACATTTTAAAAAGAGTATGTTATTCATACTTAAATATTTTAGTATAGATTAACACTTATTAAACATATTGAACATTTTTATAAATATAACACAATCTTATTCTATTCACCATTGAATTATGGAGTTCATGGGCTTAAATATATACATAACAAGCCATTTATTTTTAATCATTTCTTAAACTTATGGTTGCAGTCTTATCTGTTTCTATTTTGGGTATTACAATTTTCTCCCCTGTCACTTTATTTAATCACCACCTGCTTAGAAACATTAGTAATGTTTTCATAATAATATTTTATAAAATTTTATTCCTGTATAATAGAAAACACTAAAGTTGTTTTATGGTATACATATACTTAGTTGAAATATTAGTTACACTTATACTTAAAGTTTATTTAATATATTGTAATAACTTGCACTGGTTCACTTATATTTTGGGTCTTATTTCTCATTGAGTTTTACAATGTTTTAAGACCAAAATCTTAGTTATAAGGGATTATGAAGATTTGTTTATTTTATTACACAATAACTTTAGTGGGTGCACTTCTACTCACAACACTAAACACTTTGTTTATAACTATTTTACATATAACATCAGGTTTTGGGGTGTTATACTTTCTTTGTGACTTTTTACTCTTTTTCGGGGTTGGTTATATTCTTTTGTAATAGGTTTCCCTTGGGTACATCTCGTAGTCCTTCCATCCTTACAATTTTGTTTCTTGAAGATTCTTTCTTCTTGGTTTCTTCAAGGTCATATGATTTTATCATGTCCGTTGGTCTGTTCGGGGTATCTTCCTTATTATATGGTTATCTTGGTACGTTTTTTATTCTGGGTATATTCCTTACCTACTCCTATCCTACCTGGGTATTATTCTTATTTTATTTTTGTTTTTTAGAGTTTATATATCTTTATACAATTTTGTTACATTTTGGTTCTTTATTATTATTTTTTCCATTCATGGTGGTATTTTATTTTGATATTTATATGTTCTCATTTGAATTTTCCTTTATATTTATTGTAATTGATATTTCATCATGATCATATCGTCGTCGTTATTTTAGTGGATTATCTGTCATGCTACAATATTTATAAATTAATGTTTGGTAATTAGGTGTGGTTATGTATGTTGTGTATCAGTGGGTTCTTTGGATCATACAAAAGTGCAAATGAATAATTGAAAAAGAAACTCTTACTACTAATAATTATTGGTATACAATTAGAATTCACTGTCCTAAAGTTTGTTTTTATTGTTTTTTACTATAGTATATCGCTGTGATTCGAACTTTAAATGTTAAGATGTTTTCTAATATCTGGGTTGACTATTGGATAGATCTCACCCATCTGGTAGTTTTCTTTACGATCTTCTTTCTTGATCCTATGCGTCTAAACTTCTAGTTTTCTGCACTATCAATTAAAATATCCTTCTTCTATTTATTTTCATAGTCTTTCAGTATCGTTTCGTCTCGTATTCTCCTTTAATTTGTATAAAAACCAGCATTAAAATTCAACACGTTCTGCCTGGTTTCAATATTTTTTCCAACAAGAATCCTCCTTTCTGTTAAAACACTAATTTATTCAGATAAGGTCTTGGCAATGATATATTTATGGGTCACAGGTTCGGTCTACCAATTTATAATTAATATTATTCCGTAGAATCTTATTCTATCTTCGTCACTATTACATTATAAGTTTGTAACGGAAGATTCTTAATTTTTTAATTATTTCCACTTGGTTTTATTGCACTATATGAGTTACCTTGTGGTTTCATATAAATTATGTTTCATGTGATGTTCATATTGTAAATATGTTTATTCACTTACACTATACACTGTTTTTACTTCTTAAAGTCTATCACCGTTGTTCTCACCTCCTTACACTGTTACACTCCCTAACTTTTATAATTATTGTTCAATATTTTTATATTTGTAATTTTATATTAATTACAGTCTGGAGTTCACTTATACACAATAGCTGCTTGAGGTTCGCAGACCTCCTCATAGTTTTAATCTAAGGCTATACTCAATGTCTTATTTCTTACATGCTAAGTTTCATACTTGTACATTATAATTGTTTATTAAGAACTATTTACATTTTTGGTCATTTGATCGTCTCTTCTGGGTATTTGTCATCGTCAGTTATTGTTTTGTCATGTTAATTGCATTATTTAATTCCTAAATTCGCATTCTCTCTTTCCCTATTTCCCAATTATTCATTTATGAAAATATTTCCCTTTTTGTTTCGATTTCTTTTTATTCATTGAAAATATTAATTCTCTTTAAGTAATATATTGTCTCTTCATTACTGTATTTATCAAGTTTATTTCGTTCTTCTATTTCTTTTAATATTAATAAGATTGTGTTTCTGCATATTTCACTACGAATTTTGATGGTATACTTGTCTTTCTTTGGAGGTGGAGTCTTGTTACCTTATAATATTTTAAAATTATATTTAGTGTCCATTTGTTGTTGTTGATCTAGTACTCTTTGCAATTTATTTTCTGCCTTTCCGACCACAAATTATGAAATTAGGATTAGTACAGTGTTATCGTGCAAATAAATGACAAAACAGGAAACAGAGTTAAATAGAATGAACATTCAAAAAGGATAAAGTAAAATAGATTACCTATTAAAACAAGAATGTACGAGTATATGGGTATAAAGCAAAAGGAAGAAGAAACCGAGAAAATATGGGAACCGGAACGGAAAACAATACCCGAAACGTGAAGTTGGCATCCAAGTAAAGTAGTTACATCCAAAACCAGTACCCGTTTTTTTTTTTTAAGTTCGCCTTTAATTGGTACTTAAAAGTTACTTTAGTTTCTTTTCGTAGAACTAAAACATAATCCACTTGTTAGTACAACAGTGTATTCTTATAGTCACGAAAAGGATAAGACCTTAAACTGTGCTATAACACTTGTGCGATATTTAACTATCACTTGAAACGCTTATAAGTGGACCATCAGTTTTCGTCGATAAAGTCTGTACAAACAAAAGGCACGTTAATGGAGCTCTAAAATATCTAGTCTGATAATGTGTAAACTGCTCTTTATTGAAGAACAATACATTGTCTTGTAATTTTAGAACAAAAAGTATTGTTAGCTGGTGCACGGAGAACACTTAACGTTTGTTGTTCCATCATGGAGTAGGTGAATTAGTCCCAAAGGAATTAGGCAGCTACATCACTAACACTTCCTAGGTCTTCCTGTATACTTCTTTGTTTAATGGGCTTGTATTGCTAAACGTCCTCGGGCAATCCGGGTCCGGGGCGGATTTCTTTCTGAGGCCCCCTCACATAAGTTGGGTGTTTATAATCCAATTTATAAGTACGTAATACAAAGCAAGAACACTTTACTGTTATATATTCATTGTCTAATTACTGTATCAATACATCTTGTTAAGAAAGTTTATAAGAAGCTGTAGTTATGTTTGAAATAAAAATCCACTTTCATGTTGTAAATACAAAGTTTAAAGAAATAATAGAAGTAGTATTATTTATTGAATGGTAAATTTATTACAATACTTAATAATATCTGTACAACTGTTGTCTTTGTTGTTGTCATCATCGTCGTCCCTGTCGCTGTCGTCGCCCCAGCAGCTCCATCTCCTCCTCTTCCTTCTCCTCATCGTCATAACTATGATAATGGTTTGCCACGCCACCCAACAGTTTCAATATTCTCTTCTTCCTTCCTTCCACGCTGCCTCAGAGCCCTTCGTCAGGAATCAATTATAACAGCTTTCAGGACAAATACAATCCATTTCCCTTCTTCCTCTCTGTAACACTTAACGTTTTTCATTCTTTTGACCGCCTGTTTAATGCTCATTTTGTCCACTCACCTCTAAATCCACATTTCCAGAACCTGACTTTTGTCTTTATCCCCCTCTTCATCATTGTCCACGTTTCCTGTTCACAGTAGTAAACTACAACTAGTGATACAACACACTAGTCACCTCTCTTTTCTTACATCTAAATTTTTTCTGTTACAGAAAATTTCTACAGACTACTTCCATTCCTATGGCTATTTATTCTTGATTTCTGTTGTCTTTAGTCAAAGTGATCCTAAATATTTCGTCCTACTTGGCACGTCTACTGTCACGTCTACTATTTCATTTACTCTCATCATCTTCGCTTTTCTTTATTTATTTCATTGTATACTACCCTTCCATTCCAGCTTCTAATTTCTATACGTATGTTGTTAATTTTTTGTATAATATTTTGGCTTTCTTTGCAGGATGACGTAAGCGAAACTTTCAAACTTTTGTTGTTTCCAGTACATTAAAAAAATGATTCTACGTGCATATTTTAAAACGTGCGCGCGCAAGTGAGTGAGTGTAATGTTTAGAGCAAACGATGTTTACCTACCATTTGTGTTTTGTAAATAACTTCTTATTTCGGTAGGCGATGCGTAATACTAGATTGCACACGTTGTAAGGTAATACACCGTTTTCTCAAACTTAATATTATCACTTTACCGTTCATACAGGGTGTAATAATAACTGGAGGCACATAGCCTAATTACCTTAAAAGCCAACAAGGTGGCGCGGTTTGCGGTCTATACACACATCATTATCTTTCTGGGCACTGAATCAACACCATTCTACACACGTCAATCTGTTAAATTTAGGACATTTTATACAAGTTACCTGAGCGTACGTTTAGAGTCCAACATATGAAGGTCGTTTAAAATAAGCAAACAGGCAGATCGCTTATTCAATAATGTAACAAATTACTTACTTTCTGCTGTACGTTCCGTTTCGTCTTCGAAAGTCTGGCCACCTCTTCTTTGGTCGTAATACATTCGTTCTACTTTTGTTTCTATATACAAGGTTGTCTAGGCGATCTTACATCACTTGTCCATTCTAAGAGCTCTTTCCTCTTTTTATACGATATGCTACGACAATTACGTAACGATCTCGAAAAGTCGGCAGTTACGGTTACGTAATAAGACCTACACGTTTCTCGGCTACCCGAACTGGTAGAGTGTCTCTGTAGTTGCTCAAGACCGTGCACGAAAGTAGCTTCCAGACTGTTCGAGAGCACTCTTAACTACGCAAATTATACCAGCACGCTGACAGGAGTGTGGAAAATTATCCTAGAACATCTGTAAGCTACAGCTGCACCAGCGGCAGGCTTAGTTAGTTAGTTACAATGGACGATTACTTTAGTGCGGATCAAGTGATTTTGGCGGATTAGTGGAAATTAATTATTGCGTTAGAATAGTGCGGAACTCTATTAGTTGACATTATTATTGCGTGTGGACAAATTTAACTTCAGTTATTGTATGAGAGTACCTTGTTGATTGCAATTTGTTACTTGTGAATAATTAAAGTTGGTAATTAGCGACTTCATTGGTGTCTGTATTTTGTTTCCACTGTACCATACGACGATCCATGAGTCCGTCGTAACAATATTTATTTGTTTATTATTGTTGTGTGTACACGTATGGTTGCAAATGTCTTGATTTAAAGTTGTGTGACATGTTATCCGTGCTATTAGGCCTTGGTCCAGTAAGCTGGCCGATGCTATTCAAAGAACACTTCGTCTTTGGACCTGGGCTAGTTTCTTCCTTCAGATTTTACTATTCAGGCAGTCTGCCAACACTCCCGATTCATACAGTAGGACTGAATGGACAGTTGCCATCAAAAGGTTTTCTTCTTTTGCTTGATTTCGGGCTGCCAGTGTGTTGGAAATACACCGAAAAAACGACATCACTTTGGCCGTTCGCATAATCTGCTAAAAAAGCTAACCTTCGAGTCAATCATCACTCTAAGGTTTTTCAGTGCTGGCTTTGACTCGACCACTTCGTCTCCGACTCGTACTGGAATAATCCAACAGTAGGAATCCTCTTTTTAGTCAAAACCACAACTTTCGTCTCGCTGAGTGCTAACGTCAGCCCTTCAGATATCATTCAACATGCCACACGTTTTTGTGTGTTTTTTTTTACGAGGGCAGGTGGAAAACATTGCTGTACAAATGTCCGGAAGGGTCCACACTTCCGACGTCTGCGGGTTTGAGTATTATACCCGACCCACTAAAAAACTACCTCCATTCCCTCTTCTAGGACACTAACCTGGGCACACCTACTGGGATCTAGGACACACTACTCGGGATAGGCCTATTGTTATTCAGACTTAGGACTCACATCTGACTTGTTAGCCTTCTATATTGCGTTGTCCAAATCTATTATCTTCGCCCGAATAATCTCTTCTAGAAGCGTGGCATACAGTTCCAGGTGTCCACCGCTTGAAGCATCGTTTCAACGATGTTACGCCTAATATCATCTTTTCACATTCAGATTTTCAGATTTGTCACATGGGTTTGTTTACATCAGGATTAAACTAAGAAAGTAAATAGTAAAGTTTTGTGGCTAATTATCATACCCATCGGTCTACTAAGCTCCCCCATGGGTATTAAAATCTTTTGGAACTAATTGAAGTGCGAATTAACCGGAAGCAAGACGACGGCAAATGAAATTCTCGGCTCGTAAAATCGTTTCTCTGACTAATGACGCGATATTATTCCCTAAAAGGGAAAACCATGTTGCTGTGCTTCAGCAAAAAAAATATGTTGACCAATATTTTCTACCTCAAGAAGAAACTTTATTTGAACTTTGGACCTGTCTGGTTATTATCCTTGGAAAAATTATAATATTAATTTTATTTTCAGACATTTTATGTAATGCCCTTTGCATATTGCAGGGGTGTTGAAGTGATGTGTCGTGACACAGACTGCGTCATTGAAATTTTGGGGATTGACAAAAAACATTGGAAAAGTATGAGAAATTATAACTACCTTCCAATAAAAAACTAAATGTTTATAAACGTTTATGGTTTGTTAGTGAAGAATGGAAGCGATTATAGTCTTACGACATTACAGAACAATCTACGTTAACTAGTTAACTACGTAGTTCACACGAGCGCTAAGATGCAATTAGGAACATTCTGGTCTGTGAGCGCAGGTATAAATACATGGCGGCAGCGGCCTTAAGTTCAGTAGAGCAGCAATATATTTTCAGTGCGGTTCGAGAATTATTATCTGGCGAGATTACTGTGTAAGTTCAAGTGGTTATTAGTCAAGTGATGTGTTTTATAATCGGACGGTATATTGTAATACAATTGTGTTTCAATATTAGTGACATTTTATTGCGTGTGAACAATTTTATTTGATTTGTTGTAGTAGACTGTATTGTTAATTACGAACTGTTTAACTGTAAAAATTAAAGCTGGTGATTAGTGACTTAATTAGTGTCTTGTACTCATCAAGTAGACCGTCGTAACAGTGGTGTCAGAAGTGGTATAGAACGGTTAACAGTGGAAACAGTGGACACTTTGTACAAGACGAGTGTAACTCATGATTAATTGGAAACATGGATCCCAGTCAGATGATGGAAACTTTACAAACACTGCTGCGGCAGACACAGGAAGAAACAGAAAAATGACAGGATGAGAAACGCAGACAGGAAGCGGAAGAGACAAAACAAGAACGCCGACAGGAAAGAGAAGAACGTAAGCTGAAAACAGAGGAACGGAAGCGTAAAACAGAAGACATCAAAGCATTAATACAAGAGCAGAAACAGATGCAAGAACATAGTACCGCAGAATTGGGTCCCCTACGAGGTGAGCTTAATAAACAAGTTACTAAAATATCGGAGGTACAAGAATCAATGACATTGAAAATAGCTGAAGTAGAGAAATCTGTTTCGAGTGTTGAAGAATCGATGTCCACAAAAATATCTGACATAGAAGAAACCATGTCAAATAAAATATCTGCAGTAGAAATCTCAATGGCAAACATAAGAGAGCAGTTCCTGAAGTTACAACCAAAACAACTTTGTGAACAAACTGTAAAAAGTTTACAACCAATGATAAAAACAGAAAAAGACGCAGAAAATAAGTCAACAGAGAAAGTAGGCTAACTTTACCTGCAGTAGGGACAGTTCAATGTCAAAGCTCCAACCTTTGACGGAAGCAGTCACTGGGCAACGTATCTCCGCCAATTTGAAGCTGCTGCATGCGCTAATAATTGGACAGAGAAAGACAAGGCAGCCTCACTCGTCCTCGCATTAAAAGGACCCGCGGCGGAACTACTACAGAAAGTCCTACCTGACAGCCAGAACATCTATGCCAAGTTGATATAAGCTCTAGAATTACGCTACGGTGATAAGCATTTGCGAGAGGTGTACTACGCTCAGTTGAGAACAAGACGACAACGTTCCGGGGAGAGTCTTCAAGAGTTTGAAGCAAGTATCGACAGATTGATTAGATTGGCCTATCCTGAAGCACCAGAAGACTTCCGAATAAGGTTTGCGGTGCAGACATTTATTGATGGCATCGGATATTGTGAACTTCAGCAAGGGTTACGAATGGCAAGACACCGACATAGCTCAGAAGCTCTTGTTCACTCCCTAGAGTTTGAAGCTGCCAAGTCAGCGTCCCGCTACATTAATGGGTTTGTACCATCACATTGCCGTTACGATGGGTGCAGAAAAACAATGTTGTCGGACAAACAATTCAAATGTTCAAGAGAGTCCCAACGATTTGAAAAAGACAGAAGACCGAAATGTTACAACTGTGGAAAACGTGGTCATCTACAGGTACACTGTTGGGAGAAGAAGATACCGAGAGAAGAGAGTGATCGCACCAATTGGAGAAGTAAAGCGCCAGAACAGCACACAGTTTCCACGCTACATAAGACCTGTGAAAACTTGATCGTTAATGGATTTGCGGAAGGTAAACCAACATCATTTACAGTTGACACGGGCGCAACAGTGTCCATTGTGCGCCCTGATTTAGTCAGCAACCGCCAGCCTCTAATTAGCTCTTGTACAATACAGACTGTGACTGGAAGCCCCGTCAAGGTGCTAGGAAAGATAGACGTACGTGAACGCCTGGGTCCCCTCGAGTTTAGCCACCAAATGCTCGTTACAGACATTGTCGATGAAGTAATTCTTGGCACGGACATTATGAATGCCTACGGATTCGATGTGGACTTAAGAGAGAATGTCCTGAAGGTTGACCAAGAGAAGATAAAGCTCTGCATGGCTAAAATGATAGGGTCTACCAACCATTCGATTAAGCGAGTGGCATTAGTCGAAGAAAAAGTCAACAGGTCTGGGCAAGAGGAACCCTCCCTATTGCAACCGGAAATGGAGGAGGAACCAGCAGAGGAAATACAAATATGTGTAACGACAAAAGAAGTGATTGGAAAGCCAACTATGGGTGTCGAGACAAAACACTTGCTTGTTCCTGAGCTGATAGAAGCGCCCGAGAGCAAAGTGGCCGAAGATGAGGTTACACAAGAGGTTGTTGACGAGAACCAAACAAACTTGGATCAGCCAGTGGTGTTTAGGTCATCAGTAAATGACGCAACGGGAGTGATTCCAGCGAAACTAGTGGTTGAGCGGAAGACTCGCATTCCTGGGAACGTGATGTTCGGATCACACGAGACTGAATTCGAAGAACGGGAGAATTATCTTTCGCAAGGACATCCACCTAGATCGCCTGGTCAAGTATTACTTCAGAGACGGTTTGCCAGTTCGGAACGAACAGGTTTAAGGAGGGGGCAGTGTTACGACATCACAGAACAATCTACGTGTTTGTTGAATGTCCCAGAAGAATCTCGATGTAAAGCGTGTGGCGTACGTGCTTGTCGACGCATTTTCGAGAGGCTTCTCGAAGGCGCCAGCCGCGCAGACTCTGTCAAGGCCGCAGTTAATTACGTAGTTCACACGAGCGCTAAGACGCAACTAGGAACATTCTGGTCTGTGAGCGCAGGTATAAATACATGGCGGCAGCGGCCTTAAGTTCAGTAGAGCAGCGATATATTTTCAGTGCGGTTCGAGAGTTATTATCGGGCGAGATTACTGTGTTACTTCAAGTGGTTATTAGTTAAGTGTTGTTTTATAATCGGACGGTATATTGTAATACAATTGTGTTTTAATATTAGTGACATTTTATTGCGTGTGAACAATTTTATTTGGTTTGTTGTAGTAGACTGTGTTGTTAATTACGAACTGTTTAACTGTAAGAATTAAAGCTGGTGATTAGTGACTTAATTAGTGTCTTGTACTCATTTTGTTTTCCACTGTACCTACGACGATCAAGTAGACCGTCGTAACAATGGTATTGCTATGAGTCTGAAAGTGAAAAAGAAAATGAATCTGAACAGATTAAGAGTTTTGGGGTCACAAAGGATTTTGAAGCCTTATAGGGGCTTGATTAATTTTTCGGGCGTTAAGAGACTGGAAGTTCTTTATACAACTCTGCTATCTTTGGCCGTAACCAATTTTTCTGCTGTAAGAGCTATGAGCTGAGTTTAAATAATAAAAAAATACAGGCTCAAGTCTGCACTGGGAGGCCCATGGCTTTCTCGATTTTTATAGTTCTAGCTTCAGAGAAAGTCTTATTAGAGTTGATTTATAATGAAGAAATAATTGATAACTTTTCTTTTTCGTCATTGCAGAGGAAGAATTTACTGTGGCGAATATAAGACAAAACAACTTCATTAAACTATTATTTTTTTCATTTTTTTTTTCTTTACAATACGCTTTGTTGATATTTTGTTCCTTTGCTATGAAATATTCTCTTACACGTATTAATTTGATTAGCTTTTGTATTTATGTAGTTGTTTAATTTCAAATGAGAATTTATTTGCAAACTTGACTATTTTTAGCTTTAGCTTATTTCTAATAAAACGCTTATTGCAATGACATTTTCTTTTAACTTTAATTACTTTTCCGTGGGGGCGGGGTTTATTCATCAAGTTTAGGGGGTGAGTAATCAAGCTTAGGAGGGGTTGTCACCCCTGCATATTGTACATAAAATATATGAAGAATATTGGTGATATTGCTTGCATAATTTTCTATTGCGTTCAAAGAGGTTTAATTCAACCAAACTTTAACGTCGTCTTTCAAGTGACTTGTGTCGCTTGCTTTGACCCTGCGTAGACACACAAAGCGCGTACAGTATTCGGTTACCGGTGTAGGTTGTTGTTATTGTTTCTACCAGATCACGATCACGAGTGCGTTGACAGTGCTACCACGCAATTTATATGATAATTCCCACCTTCAAAAGGAAGACGTAAGGATCCGCAACACCATTCCTTATCACGCCTACTGTCACGCTACGAAGTGAAATTATTTATTGGAAACGCAAATAAAAGTCGGAAGGTATACATACTGTAATTTGATTAAGTCTAAACAAAACATTTTTAATTTAGTTTTGCAAGTGAACGTTGCGATTTCCTTATTTTATTTCTACAATTATTTGTTGTAGCTATGCAATGCATAGCTCCGACTTTGTTCAAGATCTATCTAAATGAAATCCTAACATCATGGAGGAAAAAATGCCTTAAGATGGGTGTACCAGTTGGAAGTGACAAGATGTTTACAATACACTTTACAGACGATCAGGCTGTAATTGCAGAGGACGAAATTAATATAAGTTGTATTCTTAGGAAACTAGCAGAAGAATATGCGAAATGGGGTCTCGAAATAAATATTTCAAAAAATGAGTACCTTATAGTAGGCGGTGAAGGTCAAGACCTAAAACTAGGAACAAAAATGATAAGAAATATTAAAAACTTCAATTATTTGGGTGTAACAATGACATCAGATGGTGGGAGCAGCCAAGAAATAAAAGTAAGACTAGGACAAGCTAAGACAGCAACAAAACAATTAAACAGTCTGCTTTGGAGTCCACGAATAACAAAGAACAATAAAATCAGAATACATAAAACTATAGCCGAAAGTATAGGCCTATATGGAGCAAAACTGTGGGAAATTAATAAAAGAAACAAATCTATAATAAGAGCTATGGAGATGGATTACTGGCGGAGGTGCTGTAGACTAACAAGACTAGATAGAGTGAGAAATGTGTAGAGATAAGACAAGCGATGGGAATCGACCTTGACATTATAGAAACAGTAGAAGCAAGAAGACTGAATTGGTTTGGACACCTAAAAAGAATGTCGGATGAGAGGAAGACCTAAACATTCATGGAAAATGGACATTAATGCAATGAATGAAAGAGGACTTACAGAACAGGACTGTTTAGACCGGCGCCAGCCGTAATTAAATCGCCTAAAACAAAAAAATGGATGTAGTATACTTAATAATTTGATCTTTAACTTTCTTGTCTGTTTTTAAGCTTCATCAGATTTGCAAACAATACAGTATGAAAGTCTCCACTATAAAAACAAATATAATGGCATTTCGATACAATGAACCAATAAGAACAAAAATATCGAAGTGGTCTGCATGTGAACGTTCTAAGCGCGCCAGCTATAGCCCATTAAACGTTATAACACTGTCTCATTATTTTTTGTTCTCATTGCTCCTTACCTCAAAATGCTTATAAAAATAATGATTAGTGATCGAATTTTTGAACAGGTAAGCTATTTTAATTATTTGAAAACTGATATGGGCTATGATTTTAAGTTAGGTAAGTCCCAACGATCTGTGAGACAATCAACCCTTTTAGGTTTTAGCTTGTTTTAGAAACAAGGTACGTCGGGATACAAAATGAAAGTTCTATAAAGTTATGGCAGTCCCTATACTGTTCTATGGGTGTTAATTGTGGGCAATAACCAAGAAACAGACAGTGAAATACAGGTCTCAGAAATGGCGTTCTCAAGAGGAGTTAAAAGGTGTTCCGAACTTGACCGTATACAGAATGAGGCCATAAGAGAAGAGTAGCAAGTTTTCAACTTAAATGAAAAATTAAAAGATTACAAACAACGGTAAAAAATAAGTACAAACGAGGATACGGAAGTTTCTCTTTGCCGTACCATCGTAAGCTAGATCCTAAATACAGTAAAAAATTCAAGTACCGTCTGCCTAGTGGCAAAAGCTAAAGAGCATGATAATGTCTTTCGGCCGCCAGCTAAACGCAACATTTGCAGAAAGGAAACAATCAGTCAGTCAGTAACCATAATAATGTTATTTATTATTATCGTTAGCTGAATCACATACGAAGACAACCATTAACTAGAGACAATAACCCCAATAACCTATCTACAGCTATGCAGTGTTGTTCGCTTGTTAGGTCTTTAATCTGCGACGACGTTAGCATGTTAGCGGTCGCGGTTTTAGTTAACGATTCCCGGCTGGTAAATTGTGCTAACACTTGATTTTAAACTTTCAGGACGCTTTATAAATCTGGTTTAATTGTTTGCAATGATATTAACACATTATATATATTGCGACGTATCAAAACAAACGTTTATTTACAACAATCCCAATGACGTCACGCAAGAATGACGTCATGCAGCGTGATGCGTTACAGTTTACAGCGTTACAGAAATTTTCAAATGATGGCCAGCCAAAAGACATTATCATGTCAAAAGAACACTTAGAAAGAATGTCAGATTCCAGACTGTCCAAACAAGTCTGGAAATACAAACCTATAGGACACAGGTGTGTGGGTAGACCCAGGAAGAGATGGGTTTAGGATCTATGAATGCGAAACAGGTAGCACCTTGCCTATGCGGTGTTGTGAAGATAATGGTAATGATGATGATGACGTCGACGTCGGGGGTGACGACGACACCGACGCCGACGACAACGATGATGATGGTGATGTGGTGATGATGATGATGTTGATGGTGATGATGATGGTGGTTGAGGTGGTGGTGGTGGTGGTGGTGGTGACGGTGATGATGATGGTGATGATGAACTTTCTTGTTAGAGCAATACTCTTTAACCCATTAGTTCATTAATCTGGATAATGTTAGGTTAACTAACTGTATATTAGGTTTGCTAATAAACATACAACAAACAACAAATATATGTTGTTATATTATTTGGGTGGTGTGTGCCGGGCTATTAAGCCGTGGTCTTGTGTTCTCACCAACGGAGGCCATCTTCAGTGGCAGATGTTCGCCTAAAACCCCAGTACTCAGGCAAACCGTAATGGCTTCTACGGGAATACAACCGTTCAAGCCCGGTCTTGACTCCGTTGAATATTGACTCCGGTCTTGAAAGCGTATGAACTTTACACGTATTGTTATGTTTTAGTTAAATATTAAAACCGTGTTACCAGGGCCGGCGAGAGGGGGGCAGGGGGCAGAGCCCCGGGGGCACAGCTACTACTAAGCCACGGCGCTACAGCTCATGAAGAGCCCTGGCGACATGACTCCACTTCTCTCTACCCTGTGTCCTGTGCGACTCTTCGCTACCTTCTAACCTCCCAGTCTTCTCAAGTCTTCATCTACATCGTCCACCCATCTTCTACTTGGCTTCCCTCTTGGTCTTCTTCCTCCTTGCCCTTTAATGATAGTTATTCACTGCCCTTTCCTCTCTTTCTTTGTATGTGACCTGCCCACCTAATTCTATCTTGTTTTATTACAGTGACTAAGTCCGGTTCCTTGTGTAGTTCGTACAATTCGGCATTTGTACCCATACGCCACATTCCGGCATCTAGTACATGCATTCTATATACTTATTCTTCTTCTCCCTTCAAACAGTAGCCTTGCGGCCTTTCGCGGGCCGTCTTGCGAGCCAGAGAGAAATCGGCCGAGACTATTCACCACGTGTCGTCGGAAGTCGCATGGTGGAGACTGAGTTGTGTGCGCGCGCGTGTATAGTTTAAGTGTGCCTTTGTTAAGTATCCAGTCCAGGCGTGTCAGATGTGTGTATTGTTTCTTCCAAATGATTAGTGTGCAGAGGCAGACTGAATCGTGAAGTTGACTTAATCCCACGACTGCAGCACAACAGCAATTGGAATCATTATTCAACCAACGAAACCACTGTGGCAACCCCCCCTCCCAAACACAGACACACAGACACACACAGCGGGAAAAATTTGTATCCATATATCTAGAAACTAGAAACACTAAGAAGGTTTGAAAAAATATCTTACGACGTGTTGATGGCATGGTTAAAAAAGATGACGAATGGAGAATCAGAAGTAACCAGGAGATAGATGTGCTATCATCATCATCATCAGCCGTGGCTCTACAATCCTTGGTGGGTCTTGGCCTGCTCCAAGAGTTGATTCCATTCCTCCCTATTGTGTGCCCTGGGTTTCCAGTTTCTTATTTCAGCTTTCCGAGGTCCTCCTATATCTGGTCTTTGAATCTACTTCGGGCTCTTTTCCTTTTACTACTACCCATTGGTTTCTGGTAGAAAATATGTTTCGTAGGCTCTCCTTCCTCCATTGTCTCTATGTGTCCTAACCACTTTAGCCTGTATGTTTTGATTATCCTGACAACGTCCGGCTATTTTTAAATGTGGTATAGTTCATAATTATAGCGCCTGTGCCACATTCCGTTTTCTTGTACTCCTCTAAATATTGCTCTTAGAATCCGTCTTTCACAGCAACCTTGAAGTGTCTCGCTTTTTTGTGATTCTCTAGGTTTCTGAAGCATATGTCATCACTGGCCTGATAAGTGTGATAGATAAGCTATTGAATCACGGAAACATTGTAAGATTCATAAAGGCTCAACGAAGACAATGGTTAGGTCACATAGAGCGGATCGATGATCAGCGTATGCCAAAGAAAATCCTGAGGGCGCAAGTCTATAAAAGCAGAAAGAAGGGCCGACCTAGAATAAGATGACTGGATTATGTGCTAGAAGACCTCAGAAGAATGGATATGAAGGCTTACGATGAGATGACAATGGACAGAATTGGTTTTAAAAGCCAGGGCGCACGTTGGGTTTTATTCCTTTTTATATATACAAAAAGGTTAAGTACACAGCATTTGCGTGTACGTTTGAAATATGAAATACGCGTGTAGGAAATCAATTCAGTCAATATGCATTTTATAAACAAGTTTTAATAACGCACAATGTTTTATTGTGTTCAAGTCCTGAAGAAGAAGATGTCTAGAAACACATGGATTAGCGGGAGTGAGGGAGAGAGAGAGAGAGAGAGAGAGAGAGAGAGAGAGAGAGAGAGAGAGAGAGGCTGTGCTCAGAACAATGAATACACATACCCAGTGCCTGCCAGTTTAATTAAAGCATTTCGTTTTCCACGAAATAAATTTAGCTTGTAGCGCCACTTAATAAGATAAGCCAATTAAATCAGTGACAGTCGCGACCTAAAACTATACACTGTTTCCGATAAAACTCCAACTACACGCACGTAATAAAAAAATACAATAAATATTGTATAGTAATTATACTCGATAGGTACAGTAACCTATATCCTTCTTCTGTGACTGCTTGTTGTTGTTGTTGTTGTTGTTGTTGTTGTTGTTGTTGTTGTTGTTGTTGCTGCTACTGTTGCTTTACTTCTTCTTCTTCTTCTTCTTCTTCTTCTTCTTCTTCTTCTTCTTCTTCTTCTTCTTCTTCTTCTTCTTCTTCTTCTTCTTCTTCTTCTTCTTCTTCTTCTTCTTCTTCTTCTTCTTTCTTCTTATTCATCTACTTCTTTTCCTTCTTCTTATTCTTCAATTTTTCTCTTCTGTCTGTTGATAGGTCTGCCACTTCTTCTCAGAGCTGATATACTTACCGTCTTTCACGGATATCATTCAATACTCTTGTCTTGGATTGGATATTTTATTGTATGCCGACGATGCAGTCTTAATACAAATAACAGAGGATGAGTTGCAGTACTCTTTGCAGTAGCGCTTAAATCATACTTGTAAACAATATGATTGTCAAATATCTTAGCAGAAAACAAAAAACCATGGCTTTTGGGGGATAATATCCGGTCAGATTAAAAACTCTTCTTGAGGGGACAGTTTTAAAACAAGTCTCTGACTTCAATTACCTGGGTCGCACTCTCAGTATTGGAAATGGCACAGGCCGAGGAATCACTACAAAAATATGATGTGTGGCGTCATATATACACGTTGAGGAAAAAGACAAGGAAAGAGATAAGGCTTAAATTTTATAAAAACAATGGCATATATGGATGTGAAACATTGGTTCCTACAAAGAAGATTAAAAACCAGATTCAGACTGCGAAAATGAAGTTTTTGAGAGGAACTAAGGGTTGCATGAGACAACGCAATAAGGATATTAGAGAAGAGTTACAGGTATTCTCCAATGGTAAAATCCAGATATATCGCAGTGAATGGTTACAGCATCTGGACAGAATGGAGGATGGACGACTACCTAAGGTTGCGTTTTGATGTAGGCACTTTGGTACAAGAGATGTGGGAAGACCGAGAGTGACATGGAGAAATACTGTGTGAAAACGGAACAGGCAAAGTGCCTACTCCGTAAGATGCAGAAGAAGAAGAAGACTCTTGTCTTGGGGTCTTCTTGAAATGCCTAGAAACATCTCCATCATCGCCTTAAGCAAACCGGAAACTTGTACAAGCAACGCAGTAAACCAGGTCCAGAAATTATAGATTAAACGGTGGTTATTTGTTTATATTAAACGCGATAATAGTTCGTTCTCTCGCTCACACACTCTACCTCTCTCTATCGAGTTCTGTCGCTTCACAAGGACACTAGCGTGCTTTTAATGTTCTCGCGCCCAGCCGTGTTCCACCGATGAACACTCTATACTAGACTGTTGTGCACAAGTGCGAAATCGACGCAAATGTTCTTAGCCTCGCAACGAGGTGTCTGTCCACTACGCATCTCTAAGCGATTGTTCAAAAATGGTCTTCAGGTCTGTACTCTGCCACACTGGCTGAATACAGAAACTTTGTTTCGGAAGCGGGTGACCGGTCGCGTGCCTACGCCCCCCCTCTTGATGTACGCTAACCCGATCTTACTGACTCCCCCCTCCCCATCAAGTACACTGCAGAATCCATCAACAGACCAACAAGTAGCAACAAAAGACCCACTCCTTCTTCATAAACTGCCATCTGACACTTGCTAACACACCCTCTGAAAACTACAGGTAATTAAGGTAATACTGAATTAAAACTTGATTCAATTTTGAATCGGAGGGGAGAACCAGTCTGTTGGCAGCAGAGGGCACCACGCGCTTCTAATCCGCCCCTGGACATAATTGATTCATTAATCATGAAAGGCTTTTACGAGGACAAGCGAACTTTGAACATCTTGTTATTTGAATTAGCAGTCCCTGTAACTCCAACTTTGTCGTGTTTACTTGCTAAACTGCTGCGTGTTATGTTCCGGACGAGGGCTTTCTGTGTTTCGACTAAAAGATGTTTCGACTGAAAGGCCTCGTCCGGAACATAACACGCAGCAGTTTAGCAAGTAAACACGACAAAGTTGGAACTTGGAACAGTGGACTAAACCTTTAAAAACCAGAGAAATTAATAGTTCCAATTCGTATTGTCACGCCAACAAAAGAAACGTCATGACATTCTTATTACATTGATTGATTCGTCTGTATATAGAACACAACTTGTTGCCTGCCTTCCACTGTAAACAACGCAGAGTGAAATAAGCGTACATTAGACAGCAGTTAAACACTGACACTGACATTAACACAGCTACAAAAGTAATGACGTTCTTGTTACATTGATTGATTCGTCTGTATATAGAACACAACTTGTTGCCTGCCTTCCACTGTAAACAACGCAGAGTGAAATAAGCGTACATTAGACAGCAGTTAAACACTGACACTGACATTAACACAGCTACAAAAGTAATGACGTTCTTGTTACGTTGATTGATTCGTCTGTATATAGAACACAACTTGTTGCCTGCCTTCCACTGTAAACAACGCAGAGTGAAATAAGCGTACATTAGACAGCAGTTAAACACTGACACTGACATTAACACAGCTACAAAAGTAATGACGTTCTTATTACATTGATTGATTCGTCTGTATATAGAACACAACTTGTTGCCTGCCTACCATTGTAAACAACGCAGAGTAAAATAAGCGTACATTAGACAGCAGTTAAACACTGACACTGACATTAACACAGCTACAAAAGTAATGACATTCTTGTTACATTGATTGATTCGTCTGTATATAGAACACAACTTGTTGCCTGCCTTCCACTGTAAACAACGCAGAGTGAAATAAGCGTACATTAGACAGCAGTTAAACACTGACACTGACATTAACACAGCTACAAAAGTAATGACGTTCTTGTTACATTGATTGATTCGTCTGTATATAGAACACAACTTGTTGCCTGCCTTCCACTGTAAACAACGCAGAGTGAACTAAGCGTACATTAGACAGCAGTTAAACACTGACACTGACATTAACACAGCTACAAAAGTAATGACATTCTTGTTACATTGATTGATTCGTCTGTATATAGAACACAACTTGTTGCCTGCCTTCCACTGTAAACAACGCAGAGTGAAATAAGCGTACATTAGACAGCAGTTAAACACTGACACTGACATTAACACAGCTACAAAAGTAATGACGTTCTTGTTACGTTGATTGATTCGTCTGTATATAGAACACAACTTGTTGCCTGCCTTCCACTGTAAACAACGCAGAGTGAAATAAGCGTACATTAGACAGCAGTTAAACACTGACACTGACATTAACACAGCTACAAAAGTAATGACGTTCTTATTACATTGATTGATTCGTCTGTATATAGAACACAACTTGTTGCCTGCCTTCCATTGTAAACAACGCAGAGTAAAATAAGCGTACATTAGACAGCAGTTAAACACTGACACTGACATTAACACAGCTACAAAAGTAATGACATTCTTGTTACATTGATTGATTCGTCTGTATATAGAACACAACTTGTTGCCTGCCTTCCACTGTAAACAACGCAGAGTGAAATAAGCGTACATTAGACAGCAGTTAAACACTGACACTGACATTAACACAGCTACAAAAGTAATGACATTCTTGTTACGTTGATTGATTCGTCTGTATATAGAACACAACTTGTTGCCTGCCTTCCACTGTAAACAACGCAGAGTGAAATAAGCGTACATTAGACAGCAGTTAAACACTGACACTGACATTAACACAGCTACAAAAGTAATGACGTTCTTGTTACATTGATTGATTCGTCTGTATATAGAACACAACTTGTTGCCTGCCTTCCACTGTAAACAACGCAGAGTGAAATAAGCGTACATTAGACAGCAGTTAAACACTGACACTGACATTAACACAGCTACAAAAGTAATGACGTTCTTGTTACATTGATTGATTCGTCTGTATATAGAACACAACTTGTTGCCTGCCTTCCACTGTAAACAACGCAGAGTGAAATAAGCGTACATTAGACAGCAGTTAAACACTGACACTGACATTAACACAGCTACAAAAGTAATGACGTTCTTGTTACGTTGATTGATTCGTCTGTATATAGAACACAACTTGTTGCCTGCCTTCCACTGTAAACAACGCAGAGTGAAATAAGCGTACATTAGACAGCAGTTAAACACTGACACTGACATTAACACAGCTACAAAAGTAATGACGTTCTTATTACATTGATTGATTCGTCTGTATATAGAACACAACTTGTTGCCTGCCTACCATTGTAAACAACGCAGAGTAAAATAAGCGTACATTAGACAGCAGTTAAACACTGACACTGACATTAACACAGCTACAAAAGTAATGACATTCTTGTTACATTGATTGATTCGTCTGTATATAGAACACAACTTGTTGCCTGCCTTCCACTGTAAACAACGCAGAGTGAAATAAGCGTACATTAGACAGCAGTTAAACACTGACACTGACATTAACACAGCTACAAAAGTAATGACATTCTTGTTACATTGATTGATTCGTCTGTATATAGAACACAACTTGTTGCCTGCCTTCCACTGTAAACAACGCAGAGTGAACTAAGCGTACATTAGACAGCAGTTAAACACTGACACTGACATTAACACAGCTACAAAAGTAATGACATTCTTGTTACATTGATTGATTCGTCTGTATATAGAACACAACTTGTTGCCTGCCTTCCACTGTAAACAACGCAGAGTGAAATAAGCGTACATTAGACAGCAGTTAAACACTGACACTGACATTAACACAGCTACAAAAGTAATGACGTTCTTGTTACGTTGATTGATTCGTCTGTATATAGAACACAACTTGTTGCCTGCCTTCCACTGTAAACAACGCAGAGTGAAATAAGCGTACATTAGACAGCAGTTAAACACTGACACTGACATTAACACAGCTACAAAAGTAATGACGTTCTTATTACATTGATTGATTCGTCTGTATATAGAACACAACTTGTTGCCTGCCTTCCATTGTAAACAACGCAGAGTAAAATAAGCGTACATTAGACAGCAGTTAAACACTGACACTGACATTAACACAGCTACAAAAGTAATGACATTCTTGTTACATTGATTGATTCGTCTGTATATAGAACACAACTTGTTGCCTGCCTTCCACTGTAAACAACGCAGAGTGAAATAAGCGTACATTAGACAGCAGTTAAACACTGACACTGACATTAACACAACTACAAAAGTAATGACATTCTTGTTACATTGATTGATTCGTCTGTATATAGAACACAACTTGTTGCCTGCCTTCCACTGTAAACAACGCAGAGTGAAATAAGCGTACATTAGACAGCAGTTAAACACTGACACTGACATTAACACAGCTACAAAAGTAATGACATTCTTGTTACGTTGATTGATTCGTCTGTATATAGAACACAACTTGTTGCCTGCCTTCCACTGTAAACAACGCAGAGTGAAATAAGCGTACATTAGACAGCAGTTAAACACTGACACTGACATTAACACAGCTACAAAAGTAATGACGTTCTTGTTACATTGATTGATTCGTCTGTATATAGAACACAACTTGTTGCCTGCCTTCCACTGTAAACAACGCAGAGTGAAATAAGCGTACATTAGACAGCAGTTAAACACTGACACTGACATTAACACAGCTACAAAAGTAATGACATTCTTGTTACGTTGATTGATTCGTCTGTATATAGAACACAACTTGTTGCCTGTCTTCCACTTTAAACAACGCAGAGTGAAATAAGCGTACATTAGACAGCAGTTAAACACTGACACTGACATTAACACAGCTACAAAAGTAATGACGTTCTTGTTACGTTGATTGATTCGTCTGTATATAGAACACAACTTGTTGCCTGTCTTCCACTGTAAACAACGCAGAGTGAAATAAGCGTACATTAGACAGCAGTTAAACACTGACACTGACATTAACACAGCTACAAAAGTAATGACGTTCTTGTTACGTTGATTGATTCGTCTGTATATAGAACACAACTTGTTGCCTGCCTTCCACTGTAAACAACGCAGAGTGAAATAAGCGTACATTAGACAGCAGTTAAACACTGACACTGACATTAACACAGCTACAAAAGTAATGACATTCTTGTTACATTGATTGATTCGTCTGTATATAGAACACAACTTGTTGCCTGTCTTCCACTGTAAACAACGCAGAGTGAAATAAGCGTACATTAGACAGCAGTTAAACACTGACACTGACATTAACACAGCTACAAAAGTAATGACGTTCTTGTTACGTTGATTGATTCGTCTGTATATAGAACACAACTTGTTGCCTGTCTTCCACTGTAAACAACGCAGAGTGAAATAAGCGTACATTAGACAGCAGTTAAACACTGACACTGACATTAACACAGCTACAAAAGTAATGACGTTCTTGTTACGTTGATTGATTCGTCTGTATATAGAACACAACTTGTTGCCTGCCTCCCATTGTAAACAACCCAGAGTAAAATAAGCGTACATTAGACAGCAGTTAAACACTGACACTGACATTAACACAGCTACAAAAGTAATGACGTTCTTGTTACGTTGATTGATTCGTCTGTATATAGAACACAACTTGTTGCCTGCCTCCCATTGTAAACAACGCAGAGTAAAATAAGCGTACATTAGACAGCAGTTAAACACTGACACTGACATTAACACAGCTACAAAAGTGATGACGTTCTTGTTACATTGATTGATTCGTCTGTATATAGAACACAACTTGTTGCCTGCCTCCCATTGTAAACAACGCAGAGTGAAATAAGCGTACATTAGACAGCAGTTAAACACTGACACTGACATTAACACAGCTACAAAAGTAATGACATTCTTGTTACGTTCATTGATTCGTCTGTATATAGAACACAACTTGTTGCCTGCCTTCCACTGTAAACAACGCAGAGTCAAATAAGCGTACATTAGACAGCAGTTAAACACTGACACTGACATTAACACAGCTACAAAAGTAATGACATTCTTGTTACGTTGATTGATTCGTCTGTATATAGAACACAACTTGTTGCCTGCCTTCCACTGTAAACAACGCAGAGTAAAATAAGCGTACATTAGACAGCAGTTAAACACTGACACTGACATTAACACAGCTACAAAAGTAATGACGTTCTTGTTACGTTGATTGATTCGTCTGTATATAGAACACAACTTGTTGCCTGTCCTCCACTGTAAACAACGCAGAGTGAAATAAGCGTACATTAGACAGCAGTTAAACACTGACACTGACATTAACACAGCTACAAAAGTAATGACGTTCTTGTTACGTTGATTGATTCGTCTGTATATAGAACACAACTTGTTGCCTGTCTTCCACTGTAAACAACGCAGAGTGAAATAAGCGTACATTAGACAGCAGTTAAACACTGACACTGACATTAACACAGCTACAAAAGTAATGACGTTCTTGTTACGTTGATTGATTCGTCTGTATATAGAACACAACTTGTTGCCTGTCTTCAACTGTAAACAACGCAGAGTGAAATAAGCGTACATTAGACAGCAGTTAAACACTGACACTGACATTAACACAGCTACAAAAGTAATGACGTTCTTGTTACATTGATTGATTCGTCTGTATATAGAACACAACTTGTTGCCTGTCTTCCACTGTAAACAACGCAGAGTGAAATAAGCGTACATTAGACAGCAGTTAAACACTGACACTGACATTAACACAGCTACAAAAGTAATGACGTTCTTGTTACGTTGATTGATTCGTCTGTATATAGAACACAACTTGTTGCCTGTCTTCAACTGTAAACAACGCAGAGTGAAATAAGCGTACATTAGACAGCAGTTAAACACTGACACTGACATTAACACAGCTACAAAAGTAATGACGTTCTTGTTACATTGATTGATTCGTCTGTATATAGAACACAACTTGTTGCCTGCCTTCCACTGTAAACAACGCAGAGTGAAATAAGCGTACATTAGACAGCAGTTAAACACTGACACTGACATTAACACAGCTACAAAAGTAATGACGTTCTTGTTACGTTGATTGATTCGTCTGTATATAGAACACAACTTGTTGCCTGCCTTCCACTGTAAACAACGCAGAGTGAAATAAGCGTACATTAGACAGCAGTTAAACACTGACACTGACATTAACACAGCTACAAAAGTAATGACGTTCTTGTTACGTTGATTGATTCGTCTGTATATAGAACACAACTTGTTGCCTGCCTTCCACTGTAAACAACGCAGAGTGAAATAAGCGTACATTAGACAGCAGTTAAACACTGACACTGACATTAACACAGCTACAAAAGTAATGACGTTCTTATTACATTGATTGATTCGTCTGTATATAGAACACAACTTGTTGCCTGCCTACCATTGTAAACAACGCAGAGTAAAATAAGCGTACATTAGACAGCAGTTAAACACTGACACTGACATTAACACAGCTACAAAAGTAATGACATTCTTGTTACATTGATTGATTCGTCTGTATATAGAACACAACTTGTTGCCTGCCTTCCACTGTAAACAACGCAGAGTGAAATAAGCGTACATTAGACAGCAGTTAAACACTGACACTGACATTAACACAGCTACAAAAGTAATGACGTTCTTGTTACGTTGATTGATTCGTCTGTATATAGAACACAACTTGTTGCCTGTCTTCCACTGTAAACAACGCAGAGTGAAATAAGCGTACATTAGACAGCAGTTAAACACTGACACTGACATTAACACAGCTACAAAAGTAATGACGTTCTTGTTACGTTGATTGATTCGTCTGTATATAGAACACAACTTGTTGCCTGTCTTCAACTGTAAACAACGCAGAGTGAAATAAGCGTACATTAGACAGCAGTTAAACACTGACACTGACATTAACACAGCTACAAAAGTAATGACGTTCTTGTTACGTTGATTGATTCGTCTGTATATAGAACACAACTTGTTGCCTGTCTTCAACTGTAAACAACGCAGAGTGAAATAAGCGTACATTAGACAGCAGTTAAACACTGACACTGACATTAACACAGCTACAAAAGTAATGACGTTCTTGTTACATTGATTGATTCGTCTGTATATAGAACACAACTTGTTGCCTGCCTTCCACTGTAAACAACGCAGAGTGAAATAAGCGTACATTAGACAGCAGTTAAACACTGACACTGACATTAACACAGCTACAAAAGTAATGACGTTCTTGTTACGTTGATTGATTCGTCTGTATATAGAACACAACTTGTTGCCTGCCTTCCACTGTAAACAACGCAGAGTGAAATAAGCGTACATTAGACAGCAGTTAAACACTGACACTGACATTAACACAGCTACAAAAGTAATGACGTTCTTGTTACGTTGATTGATTCGTCTGTATATAGAACACAACTTGTTGCCTGCCTTCCACTGTAAACAACGCAGAGTGAAATAAGCGTACATTAGACAGCAGTTAAACACTGACACTGACATTAACACAGCTACAAAAGTAATGACGTTCTTATTACATTGATTGATTCGTCTGTATATAGAACACAACTTGTTGCCTGCCTACCATTGTAAACAACGCAGAGTAAAATAAGCGTACATTAGACAGCAGTTAAACACTGACACTGACATTAACACAGCTACAAAAGTAATGACATTCTTGTTACATTGATTGATTCGTCTGTATATAGAACACAACTTGTTGCCTGCCTTCCACTGTAAACAACGCAGAGTGAAATAAGCGTACATTAGACAGCAGTTAAACACTGACACTGACATTAACACAGCTACAAAAGTAATGACGTTCTTGTTACGTTGATTGATTCGTCTGTATATAGAACACAACTTGTTGCCTGTCTTCCACTGTAAACAACGCAGAGTGAAATAAGCGTACATTAGACAGCAGTTAAACACTGACACTGACATTAACACAGCTACAAAAGTAATGACGTTCTTGTTACGTTGATTGATTCGTCTGTATATAGAACACAACTTGTTGCCTGTCTTCAACTGTAAACAACGCAGAGTGAAATAAGCGTACATTAGACAGCAGTTAAACACTGACACTGACATTAACACAGCTACAAAAGTAATGACGTTCTTGTTACATTGATTGATTCGTCTGTATATAGAACACAACTTGTTGCCTGTCTTCCACTGTAAACAACGCAGAGTGAAATAAGCGTACATTAGACAGCAGTTAAACACTGACACTGACATTAACACAGCTACAAAAGTAATGACGTTCTTGTTACGTTGATTGATTCGTCTGTATATAGAACACAACTTGTTGCCTGTCTTCAACTGTAAACAACGCAGAGTGAAATAAGCGTACATTAGACAGCAGTTAAACACTGACACTGACATTAACACAGCTACAAAAGTAATGACGTTCTTGTTACATTGATTGATTCGTCTGTATATAGAACACAACTTGTTGCCTGCCTTCCACTGTAAACAACGCAGAGTGAAATAAGCGTACATTAGACAGCAGTTAAACACTGACACTGACATTAACACAGCTACAAAAGTAATGACGTTCTTGTTACGTTGATTGATTCGTCTGTATATAGAACACAACTTGTTGCCTGTCTTCAACTGTAAACAACGCAGAGTGAAATAAGCGTACATTAGACAGCAGTTAAACACTGACACTGACATTAACACAGCTACAAAAGTAATGACGTTCTTGTTACATTGATTGATTCGTCTGTATATAGAACACAACTTGTTGCCTGCCTTCCACTGTAAACAACGCAGAGTGAAATAAGCGTACATTAGACAGCAGTTAAACACTGACACTGACATTAACACAGCTACAAAAGTAATGACGTTCTTGTTACGTTGATTGATTCGTCTGTATATAGAACACAACTTGTTGCCTGCCTTCCACTGTAAACAACGCAGAGTGAAATAAGCGTACATTAGACAGCAGTTAAACACTGACACTGACATTAACACAGCTACAAAAGTAATGACGTTCTTGTTACATTGATTGATTCGTCTGTATATAGAACACAACTTGTTGCCTGCCTTCCACTGTAAACAACGCAGAGTGAAATAAGCGTACATTAGACAGCAGTTAAACACTGACACTGACATTAACACAGCTACAAAAGTAATGACGTTCTTGTTACGTTGATTGATTCGTCTGTATATAGAACACAACTTGTTGCCTGTCTTCCACTGTAAACAACGCAGAGTGAAATAAGCGTACATTAGACAGCAGTTAAACACTGACACTGACATTAACACAGCTACAAAAGTAATGACGTTCTTGTTACATTGATTGATTCGTCTGTATATAGAACACAACTTGTTGCCTGCCTCCCACTGTAAACAACGCAGAGTGAAATAAGCGTACATTAGACAGCAGTTAAACACTGACACTGACATTAACACAGCTACAAAAGTAATGACGTTCTTGTTACATTGATTGATTCGTCTGTATATAGAACACAACTTGTTGCCTGCCTTCCACTGTAAACAACGCAGAGTGAAATAAGCGTACATTAGACAGCAGTTAAACACTGACACTGACATTAACACAGCTACAAAAGTAATGACGTTCTTGTTACGTTGATTGATTCGTCTGTATATAGAACACAACTTGTTGCCTGTCTTCCACTGTAAACTACGCAGAGTGAAATAAGCGTACATTAGATAGCAGATAAACACTGACACTGACATTAACACAGCTACAAAAGTAATGACGTTCTTGTTACATTGATTGATTCGTCTGTATATAGAACACAACCTGTTGCCTGCCTCCCACTGTAAACAACGCAGAGTAAAATAAGCGTACATTAGACAGCAGTTAAACACTGACACTGACATTAACACAGCTACAAAAGTAATGACGTTCTTGTTACATTGATTGATTCGTCTGTATATAGAACACAACTTGTTGCCTGCCTTCCACTGTAAACAACGCAGAGTGAAATAAGCGTACATTAGACAGCAGTTAAACACTGACACTGACATTAACACAGCTACAAAAGTAATGACGTTCTTGTTACGTTGATTGATTCGTTTGTATATAGAACACAACTTGTTGCCTGTCTTCCACTGTAAACAACGCAGAGTGAAATAAGCGTACATTAGACAGCAGTTAAACACTGACACTGATATTAACACAGCTACAAAAGTAATGACGTTCTTGTTACGTTGATTGATTCGTCTGTATATAGAACACAACTTGTTGCCTGTCTTCCACTGTAAACAACGCAGAGTGAAATAAGCGTACATTAGACAGCAGTTAAACACTGACACTGACATTAACACAGCTACAAAAGTAATGACGTTCTTGTTACATTAATTGATTCGTCTGTATATAGAACACAACTTGTTGCCTGCCTCCCACTGTAAACAACGCAGAGTAAAATAAGCGTACATTAGACAGCAGTTAAACACTGACACTGACATTAACACAGCTACAAAAGTAATGACGTTCTTGTTACATTGATTGATTCGTCTGTATATAGAACACAACTTGTTGCCTGCCTTCCACTGTAAACAACGCAGAGTGAAATAAGCGTACATTAGACAGCAGTTAAACACTGACACTGACATTAACACAGCTACAAAAGTAATGACGTTCTTGTTACGTTGATTAATTCGTCTGTATATAGAACACAACTTGTTGCCTGTCTTCCACTGTAAACAACGCAGAGTGAAATAAGCGTACATTAGACAGCAGTTAAACACTGACACTGACATTAACACAGCTACAAAAGTAATGACGTTCTTGTTACATTGATTGATTCGTCTGTATATAGAACACAACTTGTTGCCTGCCTCCCACTGTAAACAACGCAGAGTGAAATAAGCGTACATTAGACAGCAGTTAAACACTGACACTGACATTAACACAGCTACAAAAGTAATGACGTTCTTGTTACATTGATTGATTCGTCTGTATATAGAACACAACTTGTTGCCTGCCTTCCACTGTAAACAACGCAGAGTGAAATAAGCGTACATTAGACAGCAGTTAAACACTGACACTGACATTAACACAGCTACAAAAGTAATGACGTTCTTGTTACGTTGATTGATTCGTCTGTATATAGAACACAACTTGTTGCCTGTCTTCCACTGTAAACTACGCAGAGTGAAATAAGCGTACATTAGACAGCAGTTAAACACTGACACTGACATTAACACAGCTACAAAAGTAATGACGTTCTTGTTACATTGATTGATTCGTCTGTATATAGAACACAACTTGTTGCCTGCCTCCCACTGTAAACAACGCAGAGTAAAATAAGCGTACATTAGACAGCAGTTAAACACTGACACTGACATTAACACAGCTACAAAAGTAATGACGTTCTTGTTACATTGATTGATTCGTCTGTATATAGAACACAACTTGTTGCCTGCCTTCCACTGTAAACAACGCAGAGTGAAATAAGCGTACATTAGACAGCAGTTAAACACTGACACTGACATTAACACAGCTACAAAAGTAATGACGTTCTTGTTACGTTGATTGATTCGTCTGTATATAGAACACAACTTGTTGCCTGTCTTCCACTGTAAACAACGCAGAGTGAAATAAGCGTACATTAGACAGCAGTTAAACACTGACACTGATAATAACACAGCTACAAAAGTAATGACGTTCTTGTTACGTTGATTGATTCGTCTGTATATAGAACACAACTTGTTGCCTGCCTTCCACTGTAAACAACGCAGAGTGAAATAAGCGTACATTAGACAGCAGTTAAACACTGACACTGACATTAACACAGCTACAAAAGTAATGACATTCTTGTTACATTGATTGATTCGTCTGTATATAGAACACAACTTGTTGCCTGCCTCCCATTGTAAACAACCCAGAGTAAAATAAGCGTACATTAGACAGCAGTTAAACACTGACACTGACATTAACACAGCTACAAAAGTAATGACGTTCTTGTTACGTTGATTGATTCGTCTGTATATAGAACACAACTTGTTGCCTGCCTCCCATTGTAAACAACGCAGAGTAAAATAAGCGTACATTAGACAGCAGTTAAACACTGACACTGACATTAACACAGCTACAAAAGTGATGACGTTCTTGTTACATTGATTGATTCGTCTGTATATAGAACACAACTTGTTGCCTGCCTCCCATTGTAAACAACGCAGAGTGAAATAAGCGTACATTAGACAGCAGTTAAACACTGACACTGACATTAACACAGCTACAAAAGTAATGACATTCTTGTTACGTTCATTGATTCGTCTGTATATAGAACACAACTTGTTGCCTGCCTTCCACTGTAAACAACGCAGAGTCAAATAAGCGTACATTAGACAGCAGTTAAACACTGACACTGACATTAACACAGCTACAAAAGTAATGACATTCTTGTTACGTTGATTGATTCGTCTGTATATAGAACACAACTTGTTGCCTGCCTTCCACTGTAAACAACGCAGAGTAAAATAAGCGTACATTAGACAGCAGTTAAACACTGACACTGACATTAACACAGCTACAAAAGTAATGACGTTCTTGTTACGTTGATTGATTCGTCTGTATATAGAACACAACTTGTTGCCTGTCCTCCACTGTAAACAACGCAGAGTGAAATAAGCGTACATTAGACAGCAGTTAAACACTGACACTGACATTAACACAGCTACAAAAGTAATGACGTTCTTGTTACGTTGATTGATTCGTCTGTATATAGAACACAACTTGTTGCCTGTCTTCCACTGTAAACAACGCAGAGTGAAATAAGCGTACATTAGACAGCAGTTAAACACTGACACTGACATTAACACAGCTACAAAAGTAATGACGTTCTTGTTACGTTGATTGATTCGTCTGTATATAGAACACAACTTGTTGCCTGTCTTCAACTGTAAACAACGCAGAGTGAAATAAGCGTACATTAGACAGCAGTTAAACACTGACACTGACATTAACACAGCTACAAAAGTAATGACGTTCTTGTTACATTGATTGATTCGTCTGTATATAGAACACAACTTGTTGCCTGCCTTCCACTGTAAACAACGCAGAGTGAAATAAGCGTACATTAGACAGCAGTTAAACACTGACACTGACATTAACACAGCTACAAAAGTAATGACGTTCTTGTTACGTTGATTGATTCGTCTGTATATAGAACACAACTTGTTGCCTGCCTTCCACTGTAAACAACGCAGAGTGAAATAAGCGTACATTAGACAGCAGTTAAACACTGACACTGACATTAACACAGCTACAAAAGTAATGACGTTCTTGTTACATTGATTGATTCGTCTGTATATAGAACACAACTTGTTGCCTGCCTTCCACTGTAAACAACGCAGAGTGAAATAAGCGTACGTTAGACAGCAGTTAAACACTGACACTGACATTAACACAGCTACAAAAGTAATGACGTTCTTGTTACGTTGATTGATTCGTCTGTATATAGAACACAACTTGTTGCCTGTCTTCCACTGTAAACAACGCAGAGTGAAATAAGCGTACATTAGACAGCAGTTAAACACTGACACTGACATTAACACAGCTACAAAAGTAATGACGTTCTTGTTACATTGATTGATTCGTCTGTATATAGAACACAACTTGTTGCCTGCCTCCCACTGTAAACAACGCAGAGTGAAATAAGCGTACATTAGACAGCAGTTAAACACTGACACTGACATTAACACAGCTACAAAAGTAATGACGTTCTTGTTACATTGATTGATTCGTCTGTATATAGAACACAACTTGTTGCCTGCCTTCCACTGTAAACAACGCAGAGTGAAATAAGCGTACATTAGACAGCAGTTAAACACTGACACTGACATTAACACAGCTACAAAAGTAATGACGTTCTTGTTACGTTGATTGATTCGTCTGTATATAGAACACAACTTGTTGCCTGTCTTCCACTGTAAACTACGCAGAGTGAAATAAGCGTACATTAGATAGCCGTTAAACACTGACACTGACATTAACACAGCTACAAAAGTAATGACGTTCTTGTTACATTGATTGATTCGTCTGTATATAGAACACAACTTGTTGCCTGCCTCCCACTGTAAACAACGCAGAGTAAAATAAGCGTACATTAGACAGCAGTTAAACACTGACACTGACATTAACACAGCTACAAAAGTAATGACGTTCTTGTTACATTGATTGATTCGTCTGTATATAGAACACAACTTGTTGCCTGCCTTCCACTGTAAACAACGCAGAGTGAAATAAGCGTACATTAGACAGCAGTTAAACACTGACACTGACATTAACACAGCTACAAAAGTAATGACGTTCTTGTTACGTTGATTGATTCGTTTGTATATAGAACACAACTTGTTGCCTGTCTTCCACTGTAAACAACGCAGAGTGAAATAAGCGTACATTAGACAGCAGTTAAACACTGACACTGATATTAACACAGCTACAAAAGTAATGACGTTCTTGTTACGTTGATTGATTCGTCTGTATATAGAACACAACTTGTTGCCTGTCTTCCACTGTAAACAACGCAGAGTGAAATAAGCGTACATTAGACAGCAGTTAAACACTGACACTGACATTAACACAGCTACAAAAGTAATGACGTTCTTGTTACATTAATTGATTCGTCTGTATATAGAACACAACTTGTTGCCTGCCTCCCACTGTAAACAACGCAGAGTAAAATAAGCGTACATTAGACAGCAGTTAAACACTGACACTGACATTAACACAGCTACAAAAGTAATGACGTTCTTGTTACATTGATTGATTCGTCTGTATATAGAACACAACTTGTTGCCTGCCTTCCACTGTAAACAACGCAGAGTGAAATAAGCGTACATTAGACAGCAGTTAAACACTGACACTGACATTAACACAGCTACAAAAGTAATGACGTTCTTGTTACGTTGATTGATTCGTCTGTATATAGAACACAACTTGTTGCCTGTCTTCCACTGTAAACAACGCAGAGTGAAATAAGCGTACATTAGACAGCAGTTAAACACTGACACTGACATTAACACAGCTACAAAAGTAATGACGTTCTTGTTACATTGATTGATTCGTCTGTATATAGAACACAACTTGTTGCCTGCCTCCCACTGTAAACAACGCAGAGTGAAATAAGCGTACATTAGACAGCAGTTAAACACTGACACTGACATTAACACAGCTACAAAAGTAATGACGTTCTTGTTACATTGATTGATTCGTCTGTATATAGAACACAACTTGTTGCCTGCCTTCCACTGTAAACAACGCAGAGTGAAATAAGCGTACATTAGACAGCAGTTAAACACTGACACTGACATTAACACAGCTACAAAAGTAATGACGTTCTTGTTACGTTGATTGATTCGTCTGTATATAGAACACAACTTGTTGCCTGTCTTCCACTGTAAACTACGCAGAGTGAAATAAGCGTACATTAGACAGCAGTTAAACACTGACACTGACATTAACACAGCTACAAAAGTAATGACGTTCTTGTTACATTGATTGATTCGTCTGTATATAGAACACAACTTGTTGCCTGCCTCCCACTGTAAACAACGCAGAGTAAAATAAGCGTACATTAGACAGCAGTTAAACACTGACACTGACATTAACACAGCTACAAAAGTAATGACGTTCTTGTTACATTGATTGATTCGTCTGTATATAGAACACAACTTGTTGCCTGCCTTCCACTGTAAACAACGCAGAGTGAAATAAGCGTACATTAGACAGCAGTTAAACACTGACACTGACATTAACACAGCTACAAAAGTAATGACGTTCTTGTTACGTTGATTGATTCGTCTGTATATAGAACACAACTTGTTGCCTGTCTTCCACTGTAAACAACGCAGAGTGAAATAAGCGTACATTAGACAGCAGTTAAACACTGACACTGATAATAACACAGCTACAAAAGTAATGACGTTCTTGTTACGTTGATTGATTCGTCTGTATATAGAACACAACTTGTTGCCTGTCTTCCACTGTAAACAACGCAGAGTGAAATAAGCGTACATTAGACAGCAGTTAAACACTGACACTGACATTAACACAGCTACAAAAGTAATGACGTTCTTGTTACATTGATTGATTCGTCTGTATATAGAACACAACTTGTTGCCTGCCTCCCACTGTAAACAACGCAGAGTAAAATAAGCGTACATTAGACAGCAGTTAAACACTGACACTGACATTAACACAGCTACAAAAGTAATGACGTTCTTGTTACGTTGATTGATTCGTCTGTATATAGAACACAACTTGTTGCCTGTCTTCCACTGTAAACAACGCAGAGTGAAATAAGCGTACATTAGACAGCAGTTAAACACTGACACTGACATTAACACAGCTACAAAAGTAATGACGTTCTTGTTACATTGATTGATTCGTCTGTATATAGAACACAACTTGTTGCCTGCCTCCCACTGTAAACAACGCAGAGTAAAATAAGCGTACATTAGACAGCAGTTAAACACTGACACTGACATTAACACAGCTACAAAAGTAATGACGTTCTTGTTACATTGATTGATTCGTCTGTATATAGAACACAACTTGTTGCCTGCCTTCCACTGTAAACAACGCAGAGTGAAATAAGCGTACATTAGACAGCAGTTAATCACTGACACTGACATTAACACAGCTACAAAAGTAATGACGTTCTTGTTACATTGATTGATTCGTCTGTATATAGAACACAACTTGTTGCCTGCCTTCCTCTGTAAACAACGCAGAGTGAAATAAGCGTACATTAGACAGCAGTTAAACACTGACACTGACATTAACACAGCTACAAAAGTAATGACGTTCTTGTTACATTGATTGATTCGTCTGTATATAGAACACAACTTGTTGCCTGCCTTCCACTGTAAACAACGCAGAGTGAAATAAGCGTACATTAGACAGCAGTTAAACACTGACACTGACATTAACACAGCTACAAAAGTAATGACGTTCTTGTTACGTTGATTGATTCGTCTGTATATAGAACACAACTTGTTGCCTGTCTTCCACTGTAAACAACGCAGAGTGAAATAAGCGTACATTAGACAGCAGTTAAACACTGACACTGACATTAACACAGCTACAAAAGTAATGACGTTCTTGTTACATTGATTGATTCGTCTGTATATAGAACACAACTTGTTGCCTGCCTTCCACTGTAAACAACGCAGAGTGAAATAAGCGTACATTAGACAGCAGTTAAACACTGACACTGACATTAACACAGCTACAAAAGTAATGACGTTCTTGTTACATTGATTGATTCGTCTGTATATAGAACACAACTTGTTGCCTGCCTTCCTCTGTAAACAACGCAGAGTGAAATAAGCGTACATTAGACAGCAGTTAAACACTGACACTGACATTAACACAGCTACAAAAGTAATGACATTCTTGTTACATTGATTGATTCGTCTGTATATATAACACAACTTGTTGCCTGCCTTCCACTGTAAACAACGCAGAGTGAAATAAGCGTACATTAGACAGCAGTTAAACACTGACACTGCCATTAACACAGCTACAAAAGTAATGACTTTCTTGTTACATTGATTGATTCGTCTGTATATAGAACACAACTTGTTGCCTGCCTTCCACTGTATTAGACAGCAGTTAATCACACAATTGGCGCAAGGAATATGAACCGGTAAACATAATCTGATAACTCATCGGCGTAATTTTGAATTAAATTAGCTTCGAGTCAATTGTTTGGAAACGCTTCAGTTAGGTTACCCGAGAACACGCTACTGATTGCTCCCTAAGGAAGTTTCCCTAAGGAAAGAGAGACGAGCGTGTCTTGTTTGTTGTACGTTCATAATCAAGTATCGTATTCTGGTACCCGGTAATTAAGCAATACAGCACTTGTGAGGAGAAACCTTTGCATCTCTCACAGGCTTCTGTACGGCGCTGCATATAAACAAGAAGCCTCCACTCCACTACTTTCCTACCGACATACTGTGTGTGTGTGTGTGTGCGCGCGCGCGCGCGCGTGATAACACCTTTCCGTGAAGAGAGCGCATAAGACGGTTGTAGGCAATAAATAACTAGAGGCAGACATCACAGCAATAAGATGTATGAAAATAGCCGAATTTCACTGAAGGAAAAAAGAAGGCTGTAAGCAATGAAACAGGAAATATCAGGTCAATGATTTTTCGTTGGTATTCATACGAACATAAACCTTGATGGCACACTGATGCTGTTATAAATAATTTGCATGTGTAGTATTGTAAAGCAATTTATGAAAATTCAAGTGATATAAACGAAATGAAAACTGCAAAATGGGTAACATACTTCCACCTGCTCTCGACAGATGAAAAACCACAACAAGAACTATGCCACAAAGGAGAGAAGTCATGGCGCAAGTATCAATAGTCCCTAATTTCAGGAGAAAGGTACATGCACAAAAACTCTATTCTAGATGCTGTGATGAAAGCAATCAAACCAATATATACGCGTACAGACTTAGCAAATACAGACTTACTGGAAAAGTGCCAACATGGCCGAACTCAAAATCCCAATGAGTCGCTCAATTCTGTTATTGGGACCAGAATACCAAAGAACAAGTACAGGAACATTTAGGAGTTGAACCATTAAAAACAAACTTAAGACTTGCGTCATTAAAAAATGAGTATTGGTTGCCATTATAACTTTTAATACAGGTGCACTGGGTAAAGTAAAAGTTTTGCTGAACATACGTGGTGAGGCCGGATCAAACTGTGTTATACGTTTAAAATCAATTGACAAGATGCGCATTTCGGAAGCTAACAGGGCAGTGGAAGAAATTGCTAAAAATGCAAGGCAGGCTAAAACAAAACTTAAAAAGAAGGAGAGATGAAAAGGAAGAAAAATGAGATCCATAAAAGTTCAGAAATATTTTGATACACAATATAATGCATTGTATGTAACCATGGAATTGTTTTTGGTCTCCCCTAAACAATTTACATTTTTAAATTTTAGATACATATGTAGTAACACTTTTAGGCCTAGAAGATTAAATTTTTTTTTGGTTATAGCTTAGTACAATGCCTATAACATTATCTACATTCAATGTATTTGCTCATTAATAAAAAAATATTATTTTAATAAAATTTTGACATGGAATCCATAGGTATGTAATGTCTTACTCGCACGTTTCGCGAAAATCGACCGTTATGTTTCAAATGTACTTTCGGCATACCACTATCTCACGAACCGCTCAACCAATCCCAGCAAACCAGGTGTCAGGTGGTCGAGTCACTCGGCCCCCTTCCAACAAAATAGTACTGAGAATTTTGACAACTGACTTCAGTCGCCTCTAGGCTTTGTCTGCGTGAGGGTGTTTTTGCGCCGAAAATTTCTAATTTGCTCCACTAAAACTTAAATATCTCGGGAACTACAAGTCCGATCGCGAAAATACAAAGTGCGTTGTGATCCTCAAAACTAAATCTCTCCAATAACACCAATTTCGAGTACCAGAAGCACTCACAGAAAATAATAACAACATTTGAACTCAAAAATTTGTAATGCCTCGACCTAAAAATCGCGATAAAACTCGAATCAAAATTTTCAAACCGAAAACCGGCAAATCCTATGCAGAGCGTCAACAGGTCTATCGTTTGAGACTAAAATCAAAGAAATCGGCCGAGAACTTAGAAAATGGCAACCATTTGAAGATTGACGAAATCCCGTAAGCGCCCAAGCGGCCCGCATCTCCGATACCTGGGTCATCCGGCGTGCCCCCAAAGCGACTCAGATCAAGCGTACGGCTAGCTAGCAAGAAAACAGACGATGAGAACATTAATAACTTGTGCTTCGACAACATTGGACCCTCGATGCTCTGCGCAGAACAGCCCGGTCCAAGTCGCCGCTTCAAAGGAGTCGACGAGGAATTCTCTAAGCACTTTATTAACAATCCGTTCGGCTCGGTGTGTGGGATCTGCGATCGCTTGTGGTTCAAGAGTGATCTAAGACCGTGCGTACCATCATACATAAGTCTCTTGGCCACAGTGTTCGGAGCGGACGAGTACTCAAGTGCGAGTAATATGGAAGGCGTGTGCTCTACGTGTGTTGCAAGTCTCAAACAAGGCAACGTACCGCCGCTGTGCAAATCATATGGCTTCCAATATCCACCGATCCCGCCAAACTTGCCGCCTTTGAATCCCGTTGAAGAGAGACTTATATGCCCGCGGATACGGCAAGTCCATCAGTAAAGTGATCCCTAAGATGATCGCCGACATGACTACACCAATAATGCTCTGCGGCGACTTCAACAAGCATGCACCCGATCACGAGAACCTACTACAGGACATCAACGACGAGTACGGCCTACAACTCCATAGCTTACCATCAACTACACTCGGAAACACGAGCATAGACCTGACGTTCAGTCGCAACATGCAACTCTTCGCCCAGATATTCGTATCGTACTTCAGCTACCATCGCTCCATATTCCATCAACTAGCGTTAGGTGACTCTGTAAATTCTGTAAATTCTAAAAATTCTGAATAAATAAAATACATTGAAACTTATGTAGCTGTTTATTTAACCAACCCTTCATTCCTTCCCAAAGCACAAGTCTGCCCATGATTCCATGTCTACCGGTAGTCCCACGACTACCAGGTTTAATTTTTTATATATTTGTAATAGTTTTTTGAAAAAATTATTTAAGATGGACAATATACATTATAGGGGATAAAATATAGTTAACATTACAGAAAAAGGTCTAAAATATTTGTGCAAAAAATTTTAATATTTGTCTAACATACTTTTTAGATAATTTTACCTTAAAAGTCAGTTTTAACATGGGCGGTATAGTGACTACAAGGTCCCCTTGAAGATTGTCGAGAATCTGTTGAAAGTTATCCACGATTTGGAAGGCGTTTATTTGGTAGAACACCCGAAAATATTGAACGCTGCTGGCTGCGATAAAACAAAATCGACAGTTGACAATGCAAGAATTAGAAGAAAATCTGGGCATTCTGGGGACGTGTGTTTAGGATAGTTTGCTGAAGACCTTGGAATGTATCGTGTGGCTCTCGTGCCACTGTTGCTGTCACAAGAGCGAGAATTCCACGTTGAAAACTGTTTCATTACCTACACGATTAGGTAGGTTCTCCTTTCCGGACCCAGTATTTGGCTGGATTAGTAGATTCCCATAATGTTGTAAAAAATTCTTCTTCTTCTTCTTCTTCTTCTATGGCGTCACAGTTTGGAGTCGAACCTTAGCCTCCATAATCATCCGCCTCCATTTTTCCCTGTCCTTGCCGATTGATGTCCATCTTTTATTTTAAGCAAAGTGTCAGCATCCCTCGTTACTGCGTCAATCCAGCGATGCTTGGGTCTTCCGACAGGCCTTCTACCCTCGATTTGACTAAACAGTACCTTCCTAGATATTTGGTTGCCTTCCATCCTAATGATGTGTCCTGCCCATTCTAATCTATGCAGTCGGATGGTGGTGCCCAGATCATTGTTTTTATATAGCTTACGTAGTTGCTCATGTGACGCATTCTCCATATCCAATTGACTTGTATTGGTCCATATATTCTCCTCACAATTCCCCTTTCAAAGGTATTGACTATGTTTGCGGCTCCTTTGTTCAAAGTCCAAGTCTCGCTGCCATATGTTATCGCCGGTGTAATCATAACTTTATATAATGTGACCTTGGACTGGCGGTGGATATTACTTGTATTGAATCTAGTTGTCAACGAAGTAGGCCTATATTCTATATTTGCGGCCTGTATCCTTTTCCTTATTTCATTTATTTCTTCATTACCTTCTGCAATCCAATATCCCAAATATTTAAACCGATTAACTATTTTCAGATTTAGTGGTTCGATTTCAAACTGTTTATATTTCCTGGTTTTCCGTCGAGTGGTAATCATAACATTTGTTTTATCTGTATTCACCTGTAACCTATCTCCTCTGCTTCACCTTTGAGTTCCTGGAAGGTGCCTTTTGCTCTCCCTTGGAATCTTGCCATAATATTAATATCATCTGCAAATCATACGATCTGGACCATGTTGCACTCCCATCAGTTGACAATTTTCTGATCACATATTTGAATGCTAGGTCGAACAGGGATGGTGCCAGCCCATCGCCCTGTTTCAAAACTCTCGTGACATTAAAGGGTTCTGTCGTACCCGTTTGCAGTTTGACTTTGGCTGTCGTCTGTATCATTGTCAATCTTGTCAGTTATACTAATTTAATGGGTATTTGAAAATACAACATAATTTCAAAAAAAAATTGATTAGGATTTAATAAATGTATGAAGGTGACAATTTGTGTATATCAAAGGGCAACTTGTTATGTTGCCTGAAAACCGCTATGCCTGTTATTGTGGCACTGAGGCGGCCATGACATCGGAAAACATTTATAAAATTGGAGCGAATTTGTTGTTACTCTTGTGACGGTAGCGGTATGCGCCGACGCTCTGGGCTGTGCGGTTGTGCGTCGTAGAGACGAACCGCTTGGTTACTGAGTTCCGAGCTACCTTCTGGAACTCCTGTCTCGTGACCCTGCCCAAGTAGGGCGTGTGCTCTATAGCAGGCCGATTCTCGGCTGTTGTGCTAGCCTACACTAACGCAGTATACACCGAGGGCGTTTCCACGAACCACCTGGACGTATACGGTACCTGTCCAGCCCAGCCACAAGAGGATTGCCTGGGAACCTCGCCGCAGGGTCAGTGGCTGTGCGGGACGAAGGGCTTGCCCGTCGCCCGCTCGTGTACTACGTTCCGAGCTTCAGAAGAGCTCCTGCCGTAGGGACTACTGATGTTCTGGATTTTGGGTGTGGCCTGCTACCGGCCGTGGGTTTTCAATTAATTATTTAATTGAGGGTGAGTGTTCGCCGAGGCCGGGTCCAAGATTCTCCTGGCACAGATTGGTAGCGACCGAGGGCGCTAATGAGATGGTTGCCCTGGAATCGGGCGGAGCGACGATAGAATTTGCGGGACAGTGTCCGTATAGTGGCGTCCAGGGAACGGACACGCAGAGATTCACGGATGGTTTTGTTAGAGGTCAGATAATGGGCTTTGCATGCCCAGCGCAATCCTCGGTCGAGGAGAGACTGAAGCTTTCGCTTATGGGTCTTGGCCAAGTAGCCCCAAACGGGCATCGCGTAGGTAACCATCGGCGCCACATAAGTGGAGACGATAAGCTTCCCTAGGCGGCGGGTCATGGCGTTGCTACATAGGATTGGTCTGAGTTGATAAAGACGATGGGCGGTCTTTCGGGCTACTTGCGCAGAGTGTGTCCGCCAGGTGAGACGTCGGTCGAGGTGAACCCCGAGGTACCTGACCTCTCGAGACCAGGGTAGAAGTGTGTCGCCTACGTAGAGTCTGTCGGGGAGGGAACCTCGCCGCACGTGCATAAAATTTACTGCAAGCCGCCTGAATGTTTCGTCTAAGGAGAGGACGCCGAGTCCTCTCCATAGAAGGCGTGATGAGAAGCGACGGGGCACTTTGGCCGCTAGCCGAAGACCCCTGTCGAGGACGCTCTGCAACTTCTTTTTATGCATTGCGGCGAGGTAACCCCAAACCGGGCAAGCGTAGGTAATGACCGGCAGCAAATACGCACCGACTATCATCTTGCCCAATTTCCTGGTCATGGCTGAGCTGATCAGGAGTGGAAACAGTAAGCTCAGACGAGCGGATGCTCGCTTAAGAACTGTCTGAGCGTGGGTAAGCCAGGTGAGCCGACGGTCGAGGTGTAATCCGAGGTACTTGACCTCGTTGACCAGCGCAAGTACGTTCTGCCGATACGTAACTGCCTAACAGGGTGCTTCCATCGCTTCGAGAATTCGACGGCTACACTCTTGGTAGCGTTGAGTTGCACTCTCCAATTTTCAGTCCAGTCCCCGAGCGTGTCGAGCTGGCGCTGCAGTCGTAAGACGGCTCTTTCTACATGACGATCGGCCGTAAATACGGCCGTATCGTTCGCAAAGAGGGCCACCTGGACTCCAGGCTGTCTCGGCACGTCGTTGACGTAGAGTGAGAACAGAAGGGGGCCAAGAACACCACTACCTTGAGGGACGCCGGCTGTGATTCTTCTCTCGGAAGAGACTGAATCTCCAACTCTCACTGACTCCTCTCCGTCAGAAAGCTAGCAACCAGATGGAGGTAGCAGTCCGGGAGCTGGACTTCCCTAAGCTTGAATAATAGGCCATCATGCCATATGCTGTCGAAGACTTATTCAACATCTAAGAAACAGCCAACAGTCCGTTCTCTCCGACACCCGGCGTCCGTGATGTATTCCACCATTTTCACCATTTTGATGAGTGGTCGAATGCCCCACACGGAAGCTGAACTGTTCGGGGACCAGCACGTCAAAGTTAATTAGATGTTCTCGTAAACGACGCTGCAAGAGGGGCTCAAAAACCTTGGACGTAGCGGAGAGTAGGCTGATAGGCCGGAGGTTGTCGGGGAGGGAAGCATCCTTTTCCTGCTTCGGGATCACGATGACCGTCGCTTTTCGCCATTTCTTGGGAAAGTAGGCCTGTCTGAGACACGCGTTGAACAAATCAGTCAAGAATTGAACTCCAGGCTTGGGAAGAAGTCGAGAGCGGTGTTCGTGACACCGTCCGGGCCTGGAGCTTTTCTTAGCTGAAGTTCAGTGAGCCGATCTGAGACCTCTTCCAATGAGATGGATTCGGGCTCCGCCGTGATCGGAAGAGATAGAAAGTCGTCCACAGCCAACTCGACTTGTTCGTCGAAGTCCCAGTCCATGGGCGGGTTGGGAGCGAACTGTCGCTCGAAACACAAGCCCAAGTACTCGGCCTTCTCCTCCGGGCGACCCAGGAGTCGTCCGAACGGTCCAACAATGGTGGGGAGTGGAGGTCGTCGCCTACGACCCGTCATTGCGGAAGGTATTCTGTACGGGTGACTTTGCGGGTCCTCATCCCCCGTTCGGGCCACAGCGAGTTCCCAACAGCTACATCGGAACGCCTTCAGACTGCCACGCAGCCGTCCGGTGAGCCGATTGTATGCTGCCTTATCGGCCGGATCACGGGTCCTCTGCCAAGGTTTCCGGAAGTAATTCCTCTCGCGAGCGAGAAGAGAGACTTCCTCAGGGATGCGTTGGTAGTCAGGCGTGAAACCAGTTCGCATACGTGAAGACACGCCTATAGCCGAGATGATTGCCTCTTCGATTCCCGCTACTGCTTCGTCTAGGAGGAGAACGGAATCGAGTGGGCCCGCTGGCCGCAATCTACGGCACACACCCGGGCCGTAGCGGTCCCAATCAATAACCTTCTTCTTGTCAGAACGTGGATAGGCGTGCTGGGTAGCGACGTGGTCCAAGATGGAGTTGTGGTCGGATGTCAGCTCCGTAAGCAATATCCAGACCGGACAGACAATTCCTTGCGTCACCGCAATATCCAGAACATCGGGAGCCGCGTTAGGTGGCGTCGAAAAGAATGTGGGTTGCGCTGGACCAATCACTATCGCCCGGCGCGATTCAACATAACTGAGCAGGCGCCTCCAGTTCGGAGTAGTCAAGCGACTATTCCAAACGCGATGCTTGCAATTCAGATCGCCGGCCAAAATTACCCTTCGGTGGGAATCGAAGATGACGTCCAGGTCGCCGACAAGGAGTTCAGCGCGAGGGGGCTTGTAAGCTGAAACTACGAGGACGCCACCAAGAGCTCCGTAGACCTCAATGGCGATGGCCTCTAGGTTAGTGCGCTGCGGCAAAACGACGCGATGATGACCTATAGAGGTCCTCACCGCGATCGCCGTGCCGCCTCCTTGTCGGCCAACTCGGTCATCCCGATAGACCACGTAATTCGGTAATCGAAACCGGTTCGCCGGGGTCAGGTGGGTTTCTATGAGGAGAAGTGCGTCGGGTTGGAACCGAGCCAGGAATTCCAGAAGGTCAGAATGCTTGGACCGATGGAGTTAGCATTCCAGGCTACGAGCGAGAGATCTCGTCTAAGGCCTCGGTTCATAGAAGACCTATGACATTGCAAGATTCCACAAATAGCATAAACCTCTCAGTTGGGTCAGCAGTTTCCAGGCGGTCTCGGATGGACCTGAAGGTGGATGCGACTTTCTTGAGGTCGTAGCCGGACAGAAAGTCGCTGATGAACTGTGCGTATCGGATGTGACGGACTGGGCGGTATGCCTGGAAACTGAGGCCGCGTAAGAGCGACCGGGCTTAACGGCAGATCGGGTCTTGTTGGTGGAAGCTACAGGACCAGGGGCAGTCGAGTTTCAATTAGCGACAGGAAAAGTACGCTGTTGCGCTTCGTCGGACTTTTCTTGGGTTGTGGGCAGGCAGGAGCTCGGAGCCGAGCATGCGGTGTGGTTATCCCTATTGTTTTAGGTTTAGTTTTGCCTGCTCGCGTATATCGCGGAGGTGGCAGTGGTGGCGAGACTACCTCTGGTTCAGAGGCGGGAGTTGGTGGTTCCGCGGAGGTGGAGGGTTGATTCTCCGGCTCCAATACCGAGATATTGGCTGCAGGGCGTGTCTCTGCTGCGGAAGGCGATGCGGTTCGTTTTTGTGCCTTTGTAGGGGCTGGAGGTGGAACCGGAGAGGGCGCGCGCCGTGCCGATGGTGCCTTTGGTTGCGGCTTAGCCTGTACTTTAGACTGCTTCTGTGTTTGGGGCTGCCAAACTGGCTGTCTCGGCTTCGGGAGGGGCCCCTGCGGCTTTTGCTTCCGCAGGAGTTTCGCCCTGTATACCGGGCAGTTACTATAATTGGCTGCATGGCCTTCGCCACAATTGATGCGGCGATAGTACGACTTGTCTGCCACAGTGCAGGCCTGCGTGGAATGTCCCAAGGAACAACGTAAACAGGCCGGGGCACTGCGACAGAAGTCGGTATGACAGCCGAACCTCTGGCACCGGTGGCGCTGCGCAAGCTTGCCCGGGGGGCGACTGGATTCCACCCTGACGCGGAAACCAAACAGCCGCGTCAGGTGGAATATATTGTCTGCAGCCTCGCCCTTCTCGAGGTGGAGACGGACGAGTGGGAGAGGTACTCAGTTTTCAGAATTGGCGAAAAATTGCCTGCACCGGGTAACCGAGTTCGCGGAGTTCCAAAAGTATCTCCTGGAGATCGGTGTGCGCGTCAAGCCCACGCAGAATTACAGACAAGGGCTTGACTCGCTTGGGTGAAAAGGTATGGTATTGCAGGTTATTTGCCTGCAGAAAGGCCTCGACCAAGCGATGGTCCTCGATCCGACGGACGACAACTTCGACTGTGTCACCGCCAAGCAGCTTAAGGTCAAGTTTGTAGGTCAACAGACCGTGGGCCGCGATCAGCCGCCTGTATAAGGCGGCGACAATGGACACCCCGTGAACGAACAGGGCGGCGCGCGACCAACAGCGGAAGCAGCCGGAGCTGCGCCCGAAGCAGTCGGAACCGCAGTCTGTTGGCCCTGAGAAGGACCGATGTCCATGGCCGAGGTCCGAGAGGAAGCGGATTCTGTAGAATGGTTCCTCTTCGGCTTCTTAGCCGGGCGTCTACGCCGACCAACGGTCGCGAAGTCGTCCGACTCGTCCACCGGGAGAGGGGGTAACGGGTTAGGAAGAGGATCGTCCTTTTCCATCGCTCGAGGCGATTAAGCCGAGTCGCCCTCGTGGGGCAAGGCAGAGCCGAGCGACTCGGCACTCGTGCCGTCACCCGTAGTGGGCATGCTGGCCGAGTGTGGCCGCCGGACAGAGACTTCTAGGCAGTCACTGCCAGACGCCAGGGATCTTGGGTCCGGCCGAAGCCGGATAACCCACGCGACTTCCCTGCTCACGGCGATACGGGAGGAGCTGGGCTAACGACCAGCTTCGTTAGATACCAGTCCTTACCTAGACTGGGGGCTCGCAAGGATCATCCGGGGCAGCGCTACCTAACAGCCGTGGGCAGGTTAGGGAAAAGCACTGAGGTACGGCACTCACCAAGAGCCCAGAGCAGTCCTTTTCTTTCCTGTCCGGTGAGATGTTTTCCGGCGTCAGGTGGGCCTAATAAGGGCAAACTTCTGCCAGCTGCTTCTTCTACCAGATACTCAATTCACCGGCAGCAGCTGGCTCCTGGTTCTTCTCTCCCTGATGAAATCGGTATTCCTCGTCCTGGCGGAGAGGCAGGCGAATGCAGCAGAAGCTGTAGTAGCGTCCAGAGTAGAGCGAGCTGAAGAGAGGTCCTTACAGTCCGAAGTCTGTGCTAGAAGTGTCAATCGAGTCACTGTCAACAAATTTTTTTTTTTTTTGTCCCTCCGTTACCAGCGGCGGACACAGCAAGCCAATCAGGGATCAGGAGCCGAGACGTGACCAACTACGTGCTCGGAGCGAGGCAATCAGCGATAGTTAGTGCATAAAACCCGGGCCGGCAGAAATGTTGGCGCACTTCATCGACACGCCATCAGACGCACTTCATCTCCTCTCCTCTCTCGGACTGTGCCCGGCGCTGCCCAAGCACCGCCGGTCATTCGTCGCATCCCGCCTGTGTTCGTTCACGGCGTGAACAACGTCACCGGTTTCTACCGGCGACTCATAGTGGCTCCCGGACTTTCCCCGGCCAGCGTTGACCTGAAGCTCCTTGGGGGCGACACTGTCAAGATCGCTGTCCGCGGAATGGACGAGTACCGCAGCGTCATGGCGTTCGTCGAATCAGCCAACCTGCAATACCACACCTTTACCCCGAAACACGTGAAGCCTCTGTCCCTCGTGCTCAGAGGCTTAGACGTGGACTCTCCTCTCGAGGAAATCCTCGATGAGCTGCGCGAGCTGGGTTATCCGGTTCGCGCGGTACATCGGGTTTTTGCTCCCGCCGGACCAAGGCGTCCAATTCCCCTGGTTCGCATCATGGTCGAGAACAGCGAGGCAGGCGCAAGCCTACTCTCTCTTACGCGGCTTTTTGGTTTCCGCGTGAAGGTGGAAAGAAGCCGCGCTCCCGGGGCTCTGCCTCAGTGCTACAAGTGCCAACGCTTCGGGCACCATTCAGAGACTTGCTCTAACGCTCCGGCGTGCGTGAGGTGTTCTTTGCCTCACGCCAGTAAACATTGCGATGCTCCAGCTTTTAAAAGGTGCATCAACTGCGGCGGAAGTCACCCCGCCAACTACCGGGCATGTCCGGTGTTTCAGCGGGAGCTCGAGCGGCGAAAGCCGAAAGGGCGCCTGCCACCACCGAGGCATCCGGAAGTTGGTTCTAGACCTGCTACCGAGCAGCCAGGCCCTGCGCCTCCTGCTACGGCTGCCGTGTCTTTCGCTGCAGTTGCTAACAGGCAACGGAAACGTAGTAAAGGCCCGAAGCAGACACCTGTAGTTCAGGCATCTCCATCTCAGGCTCCTTCCCAGGCCCCTGTCCCGCCTCAGGCGAAAAAGCGCCGTAACCTCGCGGCATCTAAACAAAGTGAGACAGACCAGCCACTGCCAAACATCTCGGTTGTGGAGCCTGAGAATTCTCAACCCTCCCCAGCACCGGAGAATCCTGCCCCTGCTTTAGAAGCAGCCTCGCCTGACCTCCCGCCCCCGCGGTTCCCTAATGCAGGCAAAAAGAAGCGGCAACGTAAGCCCCGTGGCGCTAGATCCCGGGCTCCTGCCAACCCAGCCGCACAGTCCAGACAGCCTGCGCAGCGCGTGAAGACCGACGTTATCGCATCTGTCCCTCTTCCTAGCACCTCCGCTAGAGGCGCTACACCTGGCCCTAAGAAACCCCTGGCTTCCACCAATCCCCCGATTGACAGGCCTCGGCGCTCTTATGCGCAAACAGTCTCCGGGCACTCTGCCTCAAAAACCGTTCCAGACGACTATCAGATCGTCAAAGACTTCCTTGCGGAATTCGACCTCCGCAAAGTTGCCCAGACCTTCAGGTCCATCCGCTCCCGCTTGGAGACTGCTGATACAACCGAGAGATTCATGCTCTTGGTGGAAGCCGCCACTTGTGTAGGTTTTCTATGAGTCGGGTCCTCAAACGTGATCTCTCAATTCTTTCCTGGAACGCCAACGGGTTGTCCAACAAGATCCAGGAACTCCAAGAATTACTGGCCCGACTCAAACCCGATGTAGTGCTTCTCAATGAGACCCACTTGACTCCTGCGAGTCGGTTACGACTGGCCAACTATGTGTGCTATCGAAACGACAGGCCGGGCACTGCTGGTGGCGGCACTGCCGTCGCGGTGAGGCTCACTCTCGAGCATCACCGAGTCGTCTTGCCTGCAATGACTCACCTCGAAGGCACCGCTGTGGAGTTGTTGAACACTCTAGGCGGTGTACAGATGGTCGCGGCGTATAAACCGCCGCAAAAAGAGCTCCTTCACCCCGATCTAACGGTCGCGTTCGATGCACACAGGAGGGTCATCATGGCCGGCGACCTGAACTGCAAACATCGCGATTGGAACAGTCGCTTGACTGCCCCAAACGGGAAACGTTTGCGCAGGTTTGCCGATTCTCGCAGGATTCAAGTGATTGGGCCTACCCAACCTACGTTCTACCCCTCACAACGCAACGCGGCTCCCGATGTCTTGGACATAGCGGTGATTCAAGGAATTGACTGTCCGGTCCATGTGTCCGCGCTAACGGAACTATCGTCCGATCATCTCCCCATCCTGATACACGTCGCTACCCTGCACGTCGTACGCAGAGATGTCAGGAAGGTGGTAGAATGGGACCGCTATGGCCCGGCGTTAAGTCGCCGATTGCCAGACGCGGGACCACTCGAAACCGTCCGCCAAGTCGACGAGGCAGTTGCCGCGTTTGACGAGGCTGTCGTATCTGCGATCGACGCGTCTTCCAGGATGAAGCCTGGTGTCACGCCCCACTGGCAGCGGATCCCAGAGGAGACGAGTGCTCTCGCTTGCGAGAGAAATCGCCTCCGGAGACGCTGGCAGCGGACCCGTGATCCGGCCGACAAGGCAGCGTACAACCGGGCGACCGGCATTTTACGTCGTGAAATGCAGGCCTACCAGAGACGCTGTTGGGAACTCGCCGTGGCCCAGGCAGGTGACGGATCGGACGAAAGTAGCCCTTACCGGATACCTTCGGCGTTGGTAGGGAAGAGGCGCCGGCCTCGCATCCCGGCCATTGCTGGACCTTTCGGTCAAATCCTGGCTCGCCCGGAGGCGAAGGCCGAGTACCTGGGCGCGTGTTTTGAGCGACAGTTCGCACCTAACCCGCCCATGGACTGGGACTTCGACGAAGAAGTCGAGAACGAAGTGGAAGACTTTCTGTCTCTTCCGATCACTGCGGAGCCCGAACCCATTACTAGGGAAGAGGTCACAGATCGGCTCGTTGAACTCGTGCCGAGAAAAGCTCCTGGCCCGGACGGCGTCTCGAACGCCGCTCTTACTCGACTCCCGGAGCGAGGAGTACTTTTCTTGGTCGCGCTGTTCAACGCGTGTCTTAGACTGGCCTATTTTCCCCAGAAATGGCGTAAGGCAACGGTTATAGTGATCCCGAAGCAGGGAAAGGACGCTTCCCGTCCCGGCAATCTCCGGCCCATTAGTCTACTGTCAGCCACGTCAAAGGTCCTCGAACGTCTTGTACAACGGAGAGTACTAGATCATCTAAGAAATTTCGATGTACTGGTCCCCGAACAGTTCGGCTTTCGTGTGGGGCATTCCACCACTCATCAACTGATGAGACTGGTGGAATACATCACGGACGCCGGGTGTCGGAAAGAGCAGACTGTCGCCTGTTTCCTAGATGTGGAAAAGGCCTTTGATAGTGTCTGGCACGACGGGCTCTTGTTCAAGCTCCGGGAAATCCAGCTCCCAGATTGCTACCTTCGCTTGATTGCTAGCTTTCTGACGGAGAGGACTTTCTGCGTGCGAATAGACGACCACGTCTCTTCCGAGAGACGTATCACAGCCGGGGTACCTCAAGGTAGCGTGCTAGGGCCTCTCCTGTTCTCCGTGTATGTCAACGACGCACCCAGAGAGCCTGGAGTCCAGATGGCTTTGTTTGCCGACGACACGGCGGTCTATACCGCCGATCGGAACGCAGACTTTGCTATCCCACGACTTCAGCGCGCACTCGATGCGTATTCGACGTGGACGGAAAGCTGGAAAGTTGCCGTCAACGAAACCAAGAGCTCCGCGGTGCTATTCACAAAGCGCCGGAAAGAACCACGAGGCCGAGTGAGACTCGGTAGAACGTACCTGCCCTGGTCGAGGGAAGTTAAGTACCTCGGTGTCCACCTAGATCGTCGGCTCACCTGGCGTACCCACGCTGAGACGATGCGAAAGAAAGCGTCCGCTCGTCTCGCGCAACTGTTTCCGCTACTTGCCAACAAGGCTATGACCCGCAAGCTGGGTAAGTTGATTGTCAACGCGTACCTGTTGCCGATCATTACCTACGCTCTTCCCGTCTGGGGTTACCTCGCAACCGTTCATAAAAGAAGGTTGCAAAGCGTTCTCGATAGAGGGCTTCGGCTAGCGGCCAAAGTCCCCTATCGGTTTTCTTCTCGTCTCCTGAGAAGAGGACTCGGTGTCCGCTCCTTGGATGACACCGCAAGGCGACTTGCACGTAAATTTTACGTCCGAGCTGCGAGGACCCAGACAAACCCACTCATAGCTGGCCTTGGCAAGTACCGAATACGTCCAGGTGAATCTTGGAAACGGCCTCGACAAATACTGTACTAGTCGACCTAGTACGAGCATGTCGTTGTAGCGACCATTAAAAATTAATTAACAATATTCCGTCTGGACAGGACCACTAGGCAGGAGCCCCTACCGGAGGCTCGGTACTAGGAAACCATTGGGTCGTCTCACGACGCTCAACCCAACAGCTCTGACCACTCGACTCTCCTCTCTCGGACGACATCGACGCGGAGTCAACCGGAGTTCTTGCGTCTTCGCCCTCCAGTTCCGCGCCAGCGATGGATTTCGCTGTGCCGGCAGCCGACTCTACAAACGATGCCGAAAGAAGAGGAGGACTGCAGTACGCCACGAACAGCGGGCGCAGCCGCCGAACATCTCAGCGCGGCACGACCAACATCAGCTTTCTCGCCACCCGGTCCTTTTTAGGGCCACCAAAAACACTAGAGTGTACGATTGGGCCCATTTGTCATGCGACAAGCCTTTTGTCAGGTGACACTAAAAAAAAAGAAGACTAAAATTTAGTTTATCGCTTAAAAATTTGTAGATAAAATTTAATATTCAAAATCGAAGGGGTTTCCATCGTTGCAGAATATGACTATGTATTTTTAAATTAGAATTATAGGATTAAACTTTTTAGTAACGGTTGTGTTTAGTAGCTTTTAGATCAGCGTTTGTAACTTTCCTCTACCCTTGTCAATCTGCAAGGCCGGTCTTCGATATCGATGAACTGCAAGGTGTAGAAAGCCACGGACGACGAGTGACCAGATTGGGTATTGTCCTTAACACAAGTTTGTGCCCATTTTTGCTCCAACATATCCTATCGTGTTGAATGTCCAAGACGTTGTTTTAACGAGAAGTGAGGACTCCAGGTGACCTGGTTTGGGTACAGGAAAGCCTAATTCTTTGTGATCGATCAAAACCGTCTTGAAATCTTTTTCGCCCGCTTTCATTTAATTAACGTCCTTCATTGAAAATGTAGAAATATTTTTTTTACACGAAAATAATTATTAAATAAGTGGTTCTATGAATTTAAACTGATTATATAAATTTACATGTTTTGAGTATGATTGTACAGAATAATGAGTTCAAATCTTCTTCTTCTTCTCTTCTTTAAGGATTAGGTTATATAAACCTGTTCCGGCACCCATCTCATCCTCGGACGACCCACTTATCTTCGACCAATGGCTTTATAGTTCAGTGCCGCTTTCGGCAATCGATCCTCTGTCATCCTTTGCAGATGATCCCACCATTTTCTTTTGTAAATTAAATAATTTTATTTATGTCCTTTACTGCGAGCCCTGCTCTGATATCGCCATTCCTCATTCTATCTTGCAATCTATAATTTGAAACGGCTCACTTGTGCTAAAGTGCTGCTGTTTATGTCCTTACTAGATATTTTACCTTTAAAGGCCATGGTTTTGGCCTTTCTTATTGAAATTGTCAGTGAGTACTCTCTTGCTACTTCTTGCAATTGAAACATAGCTCTTTGTAAGTCATCCTCATTTTCTTGAATAAGAACTATGTCATCCGCATATATCAGGGAACCCATACAAATTGATTTGTTAAGCTGTATTCCCGAAGTCACTCTGGACTTCCACGCTTTCAGCATGTCGTCAATGTATATTAATGAGTTTAAATTTAATCATATAATTAAGTATGTATGTTTAATAGAACGACGTTTGATACTATTTAAGTTGTAACAAATTTGATGATTCCCAGTCTCTGTGCAAGACTTCTGTGCACGTGCGAAATGATAATAATTTTAGTCTCACAAGCAGTGTACTTTAAATTTTAAGCTCAGTATTCTAAAACTATTATTAAAAGTCTATAACCAAATGGGGCTTCCAGTCATACACCTTTCGGATTGCACGACGTGAGCACACGAAACTCTGTATTCCTGTATCCCGCTTACCTATCCCCTGCATGTATCCCATGCCTGCCAGTATCCCGGATTTATTAACTAGCGTGTTCGTGCCGCGATTGCTGCGTCTTTGTTCATCTTGTTATTTGAATTAGCAGTCTCCGTAATTCCAACATATCGTGCTTACTTACTACCTACCATGCTCTGGACAAGGCATTTGAGTGTCTCCACCATTTTCAACTCCTAAACCACGAAAAACAAATATCCCAGATTCAGATCCATTCGTGGGGCAGCTAAGTTGGGCGTGCCCCAGTGGTTGCAGTGTCCGGGCAAACCCGATGATTCCCTGTTGCTATAGTGTTAATTTGAGTACCCATGGGCGTGTTGGCTGTGAGTCCTCCGAATTTGGAGGGATGAAGGTTGTTATTAAGGGTTTCAACATCAGAGCGATCCACAACGATAGACAAATATACCACTGGAGCCCATATAAATATATATATATATATATATATATATATATATACCCTCTTGAACACGTGATTGGTCAATTCGTAAATAACTCTACTTCCCACTTTCCTATTGGCTCAGCTCAGTTAAGCCACGCCCCTTCTGTCATTCTATTGGCAACTTACTACGGAGCTACGTAGCCAATAGAGGGAGTAAGAAACGAATAGGAAGATAGAAGGGCGTGACTTAACGAAGCTGATGCAATAGGAAAGTGGGGAGTAGAGTTAGTTGTTTATGGATTCTCAGTTTTGTTAGTTTTATTAGCACCCATATTAACACCAACTTTGTCACTACTTATTGCCACACTACTAAATACTTCGTTCCTGGCGAGGCCTTTCGGCGACTTGAAGATGGTGAAGACACCGAAAGGCCTCGTCAAGAACGAAGTATTTAGCAGTGTGGCAACTAAATTGATGTTTATGAACTGACCAATCATGAAGGCGGATTCACGGGTGTACATACGAGTTCCAGTGGTATATTTGTTTGTCGTGCTTTAGGACTTAATAATGGTAGACACCGAATGGACTACCATTATTTCCATAATGAAATAATGGACTCATTATTTCCATAATGAAATGATGGACTTAATAATGGTAGCAGTTTAGCAAGTAAGCACGACAAAGTTGGAATCTGTTGAACGTGTTGCTACAATTGAAACGTCACAGTAAGGAAACATAAATCACATGGTGTAGGTATACCTATATATTGAGATTCATAATATATCAAATCATAAAATGTATATAACTGTTGGAAGAGAATATATTAGTAACATATTCCAGAGATTTTGAAAAATATAATAAGGAATTGTGGTAAAAATTCAAACCATCAAATTATATGTTTTTATACGAGAGTCAGTTGAAAAGATGACATCTGATAGCTCAGTGGTAGAACTAAAATATTTTGTGTGCTGCAAGACTTCTTTTTCGTGTCAAGACTTGTTAGTCTCCAGATATATCTGTCAATTTATTAACTTTTTACCAGCTGTTCGAAATTTTCCTGTCACGCGTGTCTTTATAATGCATGAAATCAAACATCGTGTTGTGATGAATTCTCTGTTAAAAACGTTTTAGCACCAATGGAAAATCAAAACAAAATTGTAAATGTGTTAAGAGATGCTGCGTCTTCAGAAACAACGGTAAGTGGGGGCACACTCGAGTTTAAACGAGGTTGTACAAGCACTGAAGACGACCCCAGCACTGGACGTCCAAAAAGTGAAACAAAAAATGACATTATTGAAAAAATGTCATAGGGTGTTGGAAGACCGCAGATTGAGGAGTGGATGATGTTGCTGAAATCATAGGCATCTCATATGAGCGTGTGCATTATACTTTAACTTAAGAACTTAGTATGAAAAAGCGTTATGCAAGATGGCTGCACATCTGGAGTTGTTCCATTTTTTGGCCGTCTAACGAAGGTGTCGAACATCTTCAGTAATCATACGACCACGTTTAAACTCAAGTGCCTATTTACAAACCGTTTGTTTTAAAGTCCCAGCATCTCCTGACAAATTTACAATTTCATTCTGAATTTCCGTTGGTGCTAAACAATTTTTAACAAAGAATCACACCACGATGTTTGATTTTGTCCGTTTTTCAAAACGCGCTTGACACGTCAATTTTAAACAGCTTCTAAACAGTGAATAAATCGATAGATAGGAATAAGAGTTTACATAAAATACAAATCTTTCAGCACACGAAAAATATTAGTTTTACGCTAACCTACAGACGTCTCTCCGCGAACTTTTCAATTGACCCTCGTATGTAGTGGATTTTTACTAGAAAATGGAGTTTCTTTTAGGTGGCGTTTAGCGACTTTTAGCATCACCGAGCTGGCAACGCCGTTTGATGATGACAGCAATCAATTAGTTCAAATGCTTGACTAGACCGAGAACTACTTTGGTCTGTACTGATAGAAGAAAAGAGGAAATTCAACGTTTCGCTTCATACTCTGAGAAACAACAATAAATATTACGCTTTATGTAAACGTTTTACTGTTTATTTACATACAAGTTTCGTTTACGTACAAATACAAAAAAAAAGATTAAATACTGAGCGTATTAAGAAAAATGTTTGTCCGTAACTGTGATGGGCGTTGCTTCCGTTACAATAGTAAGGTGTCAATCCGTGAAAAAGCAAACTCAACAAGCAACGATCCGAAGAATTTTGTGAATTTCCTGAAGTACGTTCCAAACTTAAGAACGTAAGGTTCGAGATTGTTAACAACCTTCAACCACCGTGAAGATAGTTCCGCGTTCTTATGCGAGTCGCCGGACCTGAGGGACGAGGGTGTGCCGCCCAATGACGGCCCGTCGTTGTCCTTTGCGCCGCTGTCCGAACCCTTCCGAAACACTTCTTCCTTCTTGACGTCGTTCGAGTCCAGCGTACCGTCGCCGGAGTCCGAATCTGCTACGCCGCCCTTGGCTGGCGTTTCGCCTCGTGATGATGCCGACTTACCGAACGAAGAGTCGTCGCCTCTCACTTTCCTTGAGTTGTCGTCCTGCTTTAATGCTGCCTTGTGTGAGCCGTGTTCGTTGCCGTTTCTCGTCCACGCGTAGGTGTACTTCTCTCTCTTGTTGGCGGCGTCACGCGTATTATCGCCGCCGTGATTAGTAGCATAGTTCTTTGTGCTGTAATCAGGCATGTCGTCCTGATACTTGACGATCTTCAACAACTGGTTCAGATACGCTTCTCGTTCCTTTTCGTCCGGTTCGCGCTCGTCTGCGTCCTTTAACCGTGACCTCTTACGCACCAACGATGTCATTCGATCAACGTTGTCGTTGTCGTCTTCTAGAACTGCCTTACTCAAGTCTTCCGTGTCGCGTGCCTCCCTCTTTACCACTTGCTTCACTTCGACCATATCGTTAAATCCGTTTTCAAGTCTGCGTTCGCGCCCATCCTTACGGACGCCTTCGTCGTCGTCTCTATTTGCGCTCTTTCTGTACGTACCTGCCACCGCTTCGTCCGTAAATCTCACACTGAACATATTGTTAGGACCGTAGTCGTTGTAATCACGGCGTAAGTTATTGTAACTGAAATACTTGTTCTTAACAGGGTGTGGCGAGGAGGGAGGTGACGGAGGAAGGTCATTCGGTACGCTTCCGTCGTCGACCAGTCTTTTCTTCGCGAACGTGTCAGAGTTGCGAGGCTTTTTCTCTTCGCGTTCAAAACTCACGGGAGGGTCCGGTTTCTTTTCGTTGTCCGTCGGTGACTTGACGTTGTCAAAATCACCGCCATAGACGTTGGTTAAAGTATACTTAGTATTGTTGATCTTTGAATCAGTGTCATTAGATCCACCAAGTCCGTATACTGAAACAAATATATCCGACATTGACTTATCTTTCCTATTGCTGGCGTCCTCATTACGATTAGTAGTAGTTGTTGTTGTAGTAGCACGTTCGTTTGCTTTCTTGCCGCCAGACAAATAATACATAAATTTCCATTTTTTGTACAATCGTGTGTAGTTGTTTATCTTTTTATAAACTTCTCCTTGTGACACGTACGTTTTTCGATTGTCTGACGGTTTAACGTCACGTTCATCGGATTTTGTCACATTTTCCTGTCCTCTGAAACTGCTTCCCTTGATGACGGAATCGATCAGTTTCTGAAACCATGAACGAGCCTCGTCGTCCAAATTCATTCCGCTGACGTCGGCAGGAAAGTCTTCGACGGGTCCGTAAAATCTGTTGTAAGCGTCAGCGAATCTTCTGTACATTCTGTCGAAATCACTGTTGACGTTTCTGCACAGCGAGTTCAGTATTCCTACTCCGCTCAGACCGATATTATGATTGAACAGGTTACGATTGAACAGGTTACGATTCGCTTCCGCGTTTACGAAAGACAAAATGTCGTCGTCGTTGTTGATGTCTCGCGTAAACATTTTCTTAAAACCGCTATCGGGATCGGTGCCGTTGTTCTTTATCCCAAAACCGAAAAACCATTTTTCCAGTATCTTGTCGATTTCGCTTGACGCCTCGTTTTCTCCGGAGAACAACAGCGGAATTATAACTGAAACAGAAACCATTACATTTAATTAATAAACTTGTCATAGCCTACATATTGTTATTGGTATCCAAGTCACTTCGTTATTTATAAATTAATAAATTACCTTAGATCCGTCGTGTGACTTCGTTTACTATTTAAAATAACGCGTTTCGGAACATATGTTGTATCTTCAGATTAATTCACTCAGTTGAGATTGTTAAAAGTTAAAATCACAGTACTTTGTACTTTTACTTATAACGACCTCGTTGATTTTAACTTTTAACGACCTCAACTGAGTGAATTAATCTGAACATGGAACATATGTTCCGAAACGCGTTATTTTAAATAAAAAACGAAGTCACGCGACGGATCTAAAGTAATTTATTAATTTTTAATAAAGTTGTGTTATTACAGACAGAAATAACACTGTTGCTCGTCACTCCGTTAAACGAAAATTTTTCCGATTAGCGCTTTCGAGCTTCACAGCTCATCATCAGATCAAAAATAAGAATAATGGAACTAAACAATTCATTTATACCTCTACTTGCCCTACAGGGCCTACACATTTTCCTAAACGAGACAGGACGGAAATTCGAATGTAGGTTGTCAGACATAAACGAGGAGAAAGTAACAGAACAAGAAATTATATCTTTATATGCAAGACATTTTGTAGAAGAAAATCACAGATTTGTTAATCCACTTGAAAACTATGAGATTGTAAAAGTAGTAAATAATAAAGTTTTAAAAAAAAATATAGACAGTACAACAAAAACAATGAGAAAAAGAAGACTAGTATTTTTTGGACATTTATACAGAATAGACGACAATAGTTTAACAAAACATATCTTCAAATATCTGTGGGGAAAGAAGTCGACATCAATTTGGATTACAGAATTCAAAAAGGATTTAGAAAAATATAATATAAACGTAGAAGAAGAAGTTTTTCGGGCAAAAGTGTTAAAAATGGAAGGAGTCCAGTGTAGGAAAGAGAGAAACGCAGATTCAAAGTGGAGTGAAGACAGGAAGAAGAGACATAGTGAAAAGATAAAAGAATATTGGAGAAAAGAAAAGAACAAGGAATGGAGAATTGAAATTGGCATGTGGACCTCAGATGGCCGATACAAATAGAAAAAAAAAGTTGAAAGAAGACTTAGAAATATTGAAAGAAACGGAGAAAGGGTTAGATAATTTAATGAATATTAAAACTAATTTTAAAAATGTGAAAATGTTTTATAATATAATTAATAAGTTAAAAGTAGTATGAGGATAAGGAACATTAGGGATAGATAGTAAATATCACAAATGGGATATTTTTGGAATAAGGGTTACTATCTGGAAAGGTTGTTTACGTTAGAATTATTGAAAGAAAGAGGGAAGGTTTTGACAATATAATGCGGAAAAGTAACTTATAATATAGTTAAAAGTAATGAATGAGAGAGGTTTTAAACCGTTAGGTATAGAAAGGGATGCACACACACACACACACACACACAGAATGTACTAGAAATAAATGTAAAAATACCGACACGGGTGACTGAACCCGCCAGTAAGTTAACAACCAGAAGTTGAGGGCGTTTAACTCATAGCTTGTTTAGAAAAATGTATACGCCCTGTAGGGAAAGTAGAGGTATAAAGGAATGGTCTCGTTCCATTATTGTATATTACCGATCTAATGATGAGCTGTGAAGCTTGAAAGCGCTAATCGGAATAATTATTTTTATTGTGGTGTGGAATAGTGTTAAAATCATTACAGTCAACACTGTCAACTCTGAATATTTAATGTACAGTAAACTTCCGATTATCCGCGGAATTAGTCCGCTGCGGATAATCCGCAATATATGAAATAAAGGTAGAAACTAATTAAAATTATTTATTTATATTGGCTGTTCATTTGAAATAAATAAGTACAATAAAACCCCGTTCGCGGAATATTAAGACTGAAATTTTAAATATTTTAAATATTAGACTAAAACCGAGGTCCAATTTACAAGTCTAATTTAGCCACACACTGCTTAAATATTAACCGCCAATTTCCAGTCATTCAAGATGTCAAATTAATTAAAAACATTCAAAAAGGCAATAAAAAAATTATCTGAGAAAATCTCAGTATTTACCAACACAATGAAACTAATAATATTTATTAAAGAACAAATTAAAATAACGAACAAAACAAGATGATTTATTTAAAATTGAACATGTATTAACATAATGAAAATGAGACATCAAATATTTTAATAAACATCTGTTACGTAAACATTACAACAATCAGAAATTAAAATCTAAATAAAATCGATTATTTGTTAATTTATATAACAATAAATACAATTCGATTATTTGTTAATTCATATCAAAACCTCTTATGACACGGAATTATCCTGTAAAACGTGCGTCAGCTGAAGAAACAAAAATATAATTCAATTTTACTTTTAGAAGTATTTATAATTTCAAGAAATATTCATAATACGGTATAATTGTGTTTTGGGTATAATAACAATTATTGTAAAGCAGGCATGTACAATAAATCCTAAAAATTCCAAACTACTACATTGATTTCTTTTAGTTTAAAAGAACGGTATTTTTGAATAAAAAACGGGTATAGTGTTTCCAGATTGTCTGCCGGCTAAGTGACATCGTCCACGTCTCAATTCCATGTAGCGACTACTGGTATTGTTAGGATGTTATAAACTTTTAATTTGGAATTTGTCAGCAGGCCTTTTGACGAGAAGAAATGGAGTAAGAACGAAAAGTAATTATCTTGAAAAACTAAAGCAGTGACGACGAACGTCCTATTATAAATTTTAATCGTGCACGTCAAATAGCTTATAGTTTGATTTAAACTCGAATGGGATTGTAAGTCAGGAACATTGTTGCCAGATTGTGCAAAAGTACAGTTTAACCGTTGTCACACTCCTTCGCTTTTCTTGTAGTTTTATTAATAATATATATCCAATGCACATAAAAAGCGTACATGGTTTTAAAGAAGAAGGTTCAGGGAATACTGCAGTGTAAATATTAGGCTAATTAGAATAATTAATCTTGTTATTTAAATTAGCAGTTTCCGTAACTCCAACTTCGTCGTGCTTATTTGCTAAACTGCTAAGTGCCATGTTCTGGACGAGGCCTTTCAGTGTTTCCATCATTTTCAAGTTCAGATAATTGGAATAAATTAAATATTTTTTTATTCGTACTACAACAGGAAAATATTTTTAATTGCACAAAACCAAATATTAGTAAGAACGAAATTATTTAATTTTTTTGGCAGTTAAATACTTCTACAGGGAAAGTTTTAGCAAAAAGTCCACGATTTATTTTGATTCAGGATTTTGTAATTTTGGGACTACGCATGTCCAAATCTGATCATTTGGTTTTCCTGATAATTAACTTCCTGCGGCGGGCCGAGCTCTATGCAGTCGTCATGACAACACACCATAACTGAGCATATCGTATCAAACGAGCTATAAATTTAAAGTTACATTAATTGATTACAAACAGAATTATCACTGTTGCACACCACTATAGAAAAATTATTCCGATTAGCGCTTTCAAGCTTCTCAGCTCATCGTCAGATCGGTAATAACAAGAGGATAAAACCAAACCCTACACACTCCCACCCGCCCCACTGTCCACACACACCCCACACCCCACAAACAAGCTATAATTCAAATGTCCCTTCCCAACTTCCGAGCCCTGTCACCCCCATTTGTACAGTTACATATTTTTCTAGCCCATTCCTTGTTTTTATGTGTGTGTGTGTGTGTGTGTGTGTGTGTGTGTGTGTGTGTGTGCGCGCGCGCGCGCAGTCTTTTTAAAACCTACCGTTGTAACGCCTTTCTAATTCACACTTGTGGGCGCGGTCACTCACCCTTATTTCAAAAACATCCATATAGGCCTATGCAATTTAATTCTTAATGTCATCTATCCGTCCTCTATCTTTTACTTTTTAATTATATTATAAGTTATTTCTTCATTATCAAATTTAGTTTTAGTATTCATTAAATTGTCTAACCCTTTTTCTCTTTCTTTCAATATTTCTAATTCTTCCCTAAGCTTCCTTTCAATTGTTTTATTTTTGTTTATTGCATAGTCTTCCAAAGGATTAACAAACTTATGGTTCTCTTCTATGAAATCTCTTGCATATTATGAATTCGTTATTCTATTACATTCTCCACGTTTGTGGTCAGACAACGTGCATACGAATTTCCGTACTGTCTCACCTAGGTACATTTTGTTGCAGTCTTTACATTTTAATTTATAAATTCCACAGTAGGGCGGATAGGGGTGTGAAGGATTTGGTTTTACACTCTTGTTGTTTTTTCCGATCTGACGATGAGCTGAGAAGCTTGAAACCGCTAATCGGAATAATTTTTCTATAGTGGTGTGCAACAGTGATAATTCTGTTTGTGATTATAACCACTAACACAACTTTCTTAATTAAAATTAATTGATTATTTCAATGTTTTAAAAAAATTGAAACAGTTTTGTAGTGAAATAAGGATTGCTCACACGTGCTTTAAATTGATACAAATTGGATCTGATCTTACATAAAGATAAAGGTAATTTGTGAACAACGGACTGTGTAAACACGTCCAGCAGAGATCTTTTGTGTTTTGCATTTGTAGACAATTGTAGCATTTTGGTTGCCTCGTGCTTGCTGTTTTAAATGTGTTATCTATGTGTAGTATTTATTCGGTTATTCACCAGTGCTCCCGTTTTTTTTTTTTTGAACATCAAATAATAAATTGTTTGTTTTTGTGTTTACACTGTGCGCCGTTCAGGCGTGAAATATTTATATTGACCAATTGGACCGTTAGTAATAATTGTTGTGCACACTCGCACTCAGTTATATAAATTTATTGTAAACTCTAGTGTATGGGTGTGCGCTCGCGCGCGTGGCTGTGTGTAGACAGACAGACTTATAGAGATGTACAATAGCGTTTTGTTTATACACGCAGGTAGCTTTTACAAAGTTGCAAATGTAAAAATATATTTGTGCTCACGTGTAAAATTGTTTGCTTTATTGTGCGTTGTAAGTTTAATTAATTAAAAACCGAACACTTATAATAAAATTTTCACGACGAGTGCGTTGACGTTTATGTATGCCCACAGAGTGTTTCCCATGTGTGTGGTTGTATGTATTTATGTTAGAGTGCAACAGGTTTTGCAGACGATATTGTGTTACTTGCCGACAAGGAAAAGAAACACATAGGCTATTTAATGTTTACATAACGGAAAACGTCAGACACCAACAACGCCCTATTTAAATACAAAACTAAGCTCACCACGACATACTCTTGTACATTTGTAATCCAGATCCTAGATGCACGAGGACTTTTATTCGGCTGATTGATCAGGGGTAACTTGCGTCTGTGTGGCGGTGCTTTCCGGTTCCGTCTAGCGGACTTGCAGAGTAAGTAGCAGTTCTTTTTTATATTGTTTTTCTTTTCTTTTTCTACAGTTTCTTTTTAACTTTGTAGATTGTGATTGTTTATTCTTTTCACGGTTCAAGCTTGTTAGTGAATGAATCTCGGGCAGGCTTAAGTTCGTGTTTAGATTACTAGGTTAACTTACACTCGAAGACGACCACAGATTGTTTAGTGGTCGAAACGTCGTTTGGTAAATTATAACGACGGTAATTGTCCGATGTAACCCGTCTGTTAATGTTCATGTACCGTCGAAAGTTAGGTTTAAAGATCGTATAATTAACAATTTGTCTGCTCGTCTGATCTGCTATGCCGCGGTAAGAAGTTTTCTTTTCCTACTATACAGTGAGTTCAGTGATTCCAACCCCGTCTGCTAGGGCAGACTGCCACGGATACGGCAATCTGTATCTGTTGGGCGGGCCTCAGTGAGTAACAACGCGACAGCTATACGCGGTCACACACAACAATCTCGTTACAGTATGTGAACTGGTTTTTCTCTTTGTCGGTTGTGAGGTGTGAACTGTACCACGGCCATGGATCCAATGCTTGTTTGAAGATGATATTGACGAAATTGACATTTTGGAACTGTCCCAATATCCGTACCCGCACTACATTTTCGATGTTTTGAATATGCGACTGTATCGATATACTACGATGTGAAGAAGAAGAAGTGTACTAATTGTAAATTATTCTATATCTTAATGTAAAGCAAAATACGTGTTGTTTTTATTTGTGAGGTTAGGTATAATGTTTTTTTTTTGTTTTTAGCTTACTGTTTAAAGAAATAAAAGCCATGAATAAAAATACGACATTTAATGTGTTTACACGATGGTTGAAAGAGAGAACATTAAAGACAAAGAACATTACCTATTTTTAACAAGAAACAACAGAAAAAAGTTAAAAATACAATTATTTTTTAATAAGATTAAAGCAAATAATAGTAAGTATTAACAAATAGAAACAATATTTGTTACTCGTTAGGTGGTCAATATTCTTTTATGTCATTCAGTAAAATATTGAAAACTTCATTGGAAACAAATTTTGTGCGAAATACAAAAAAAAATGGAGACATATATATAGCATCCCGCCTTCATTCGAATTGGTTGCTTTTCCAGTGATCTGCACAAAAACCGAGTATTAGTGAAAAAACGAGTATTAGTGGAAAACAAGTTCTGCCATAAGAAGGGAGGCACGTATAGTAATAGGCGCCTTACACCGAGTTGTTTTTCTACGTACCGTAGATTTCACAAAAAGCGAGTATGATTTTATTGGTTTCCATGTTAAATTTTAGTTCGCATGTTAACCTAAAAACGCCAACTTTTGTGTCACAGGCACACATCGCAGTTATATTATTACTTATTACGAAACATTTTTCGTAAAAAATATGACAATGAAACACGATTGGAATCGTCAGCAAACTATTTTATAACGTACACAAAAAATAATTTTAACACTTTCTATTATCCAACTAAAATTATTGTCGATATTCACTACACATCGGTGCCGATAATCGCGTAATGGAAATATCGAAAATGAGTGCGGGTACGTATATAGGGACATTTTGTGTCAGAACGATTTACCTCAGCGTCACTTAGTAACTTGCACGTGCTAAACAGTATAAAGAATTCTCCGTGTGCGGTCACGTAGTGAGACCTACGAGTATATGAAAAGAAGAATTACTCCTTGTTTCGGATGACGTCACGCAGTAATACTTACTGAATAAGACCGTCGCCTTCGACGAATACGTCGACCTCATGTCGGAGTTTAGCCGCAGCACGTTGATCAAATACTCTGCAACACAAAAAATCATGGTGTTTACAATTAAAGCACACATATAGCCTATACAGTACCGGACTTAAAAGAGTTCATGCGTGCTAGACACAGATATAGCCTAGATAGTATTGGGCGGTATAGTTGGGGTACCACGCTTCTTCTTCTTCTGCTTCTTCTGCTTCTCCTCCTCCTCCTTTACCCAGAGATTGGTAGACTTGCAAACGTTTTTCCTTCCAAAGACAGTCTCTTAATTTCTACACACTTTCTTTCCCTTCCTGTTTCATACATGTACTTCTGTCTGGGCCTTTCCTCTCACCGCGACGCCCCTCGATCGTTCCCTCCATCAGGTGGTGAACCAGGTGGCTGTCCTTTCCGCAATGGTTTTGAACTGACTCGTTCTTTCATCCACTCTCTTCTCTACTTCATCATTAATTACTCTTTCTCCCCACCTCCCCTCCGTGTTCCCTACCACTACGCAACACTGCCAAGGCAAAGATTTTTCGCACAATCTAACGAGAGTTAAATGCTTCCTTAAGCATTCTGTAAGATTGTAATGTTGAACAATACATTTTACTCAACTGGTAGACGCTATTGCCATTCACGAAGATGCAGTAACAATCAGAAAGGATTTCTACTCAGTCGGTATATGTCACGATTTTGCAGTTTGTTTCCCAGTATGTTTTAGGTTTGAAGCAGGGCATACTGCTGTTTCCCGTATTAATTTCAATCATTCATTCCTGGCGTTGTCAACAGTGGCGGATTTACCATAACGCTAGGGTATGCTGCAGCACCAGACACAAGGCCTCAGCTGTCAGAGGGCGCACCATCCAACAATAAATCACAAAAAATTTTGGAAGATAATAAATGTGAAAAAAAAACAAGAAACAAATGTCCTGAATCCAAATCGTCTTATCGTCTGCTTTTGACGATTTCAATAGCTGCGAATCTGAAAGAACATTTCTGTATTAAAACGCATTAAAGATATATTGAGTTCAGCTGTGGGAGATGAGAGATTATCTTCGTTAGCAAGGTTGAATATTGAAAACGACATACTTGAATCGCTCGATTTTTAAAAAATTTTATAAGACTTTGTTAAGGCAGAATCAAGAGAAAAATGGATACATTAGTATTTTCTAAGCTGGAGTACAACTGTGGTCATTGTAATCACTATTTAGTTAAATATTTGCAGCAATTTGTAAATTTAATAAAACAATTGTTAACTTTATCAGTGTAAATAATGGATAAAGGTTGAATTTTGAATGGGGGGGCATTAGTCCGATGGCAGCATAGGGCACCACGCGCTTCTTAATCCGCCCCTGGTTGTCAATGTATCAAAAGGAATTTTTGTGAAAAAGAGGAAAACTAATCATTGGATAATAATTTACTATGATAACTATTTAAGAAGTATCAGTGTTTCAGCTTCCTTAAACAATCCAACGACAATTTGAGCCCCAAATTTATCTGATGATGATAATGAACTCCAAGTTTTTTGGTGGTCCCAATCAATACACGGTCTGAAACATTGCTTTACGTATTAGACTTGACTTACAGTAATATTACATCTAGGAAACGTCTCGCGATATATCTCAGTAGGGGATAATATGTAGATTTGTCCGCTGGGCACGTGTGGCTTCAGTTGGTTATGTCGGTTACACGGACAATGAAGATAATTTTCTAATCGTTAAACCTGAAACTGTTGGATATGTACAGAAGCGAATAAGGTTCCGGCTATACTGAATCGAAAAATTACTTTCAGGTAGTAAAACCTTATGACCGTAAACTTCTCACGGACTATAGTAGCTAAGAGCGGGTGGGAAACAAAATTACATCAATAAGCAACCAAACAACACAGATTATAGATAACAGCGGAGTAGCTCAGTGGAAGATAGTTCGTTTCTTCTGCCAAGCTGTGCTGTTTGTTCGGATTAGTCTACTCATTGTAGGTAAATACAACAGTCTGGCTGAGACAGGCGGGCATCGGTCACTAACAACGTGAACCTTTAAGCAAACACAAACTAAATCACTCCTTCCTTAGATACAGTTCGTCGTGGTTAAATGCAGATTGACTCTATTTCAGGGGATGGTTTAGTGAGTGCTATACCACGGCAAGATCATGGATCTTATGTATGAGAGAAAAAAAGAAACGAAGAAGAAGAAGAAGAAGAAGAAGAAGAAGAAGAAGAAGAAGAATGAGGAGGAAAAGGATGCGAAATATTTTCCAACATTAAGAAAATAAAAAGGCAGCCATAATCAATATATAGCCTATGCCTTTATTGGCATCCTTTCTGTAGCGTACGTAGCATAGAATAATTTTTGAAGTGAGAACGTCATATTCGGCACTTAGGTTCCCGGATGACTTCCGTATACCTTGCGATTTTAGGGCAGTAAACTGATTCAACACGAAATATGTGAAACGATAAATCAGTGTTGCCATGTCAGTCGAACCTCTTTTCGCTATATAGCTACTCAAAATTTCTCCACTGTCAAAAGTAAAGCGTAATATTTTAATCAATGTGAGAATATTCTAAATGTTTGAATACTGTTACAAGAACGTCGTATATATTAAAAATAATTTTATTTATGACTAGTAGGTACCCGCGGCTTCGCACGTGAATATTTATATATGATTGTTATGGTAACTTTCGAGTTAGTAGTTTGTAACCCAATCTGAGGATCGACTAATTTTAATGTAAAATGATAACCATCTTCTCCTCTGCAAAACATTAAAGGGTACTGTAAAGCATCATAAGCTCGATGTATTTCTGCAATTCGATGTAGCGTATGATCCCTCGCACGGATTATTATATCGCGTTTAGCGCATTCCTGGTTAACTAAAACTACTGCCACCTCATTAGTTGTCGGTGCATTGTAGCGACCCCTGTGCTCTTCATTATTTTCTGTTCGATCAGTATGAATCACAATATTGTACTGATTACTGATTACTGATCACAATTTGCAGATGTTATAAATTCAAACGCACTTTTCAGTTAACTAACATATGAGTTGATTGCGTGAAGTAAATTTTGAATTCTGTTACTAATGTCTTATCCAAGTTACGAATATTATCCATTCTTGTTTCAGCTTGCTGTAAATAATCAGCTATGAAATACACCTGTAAAAATTTTGGTACTTCGTTTTGTGTGGGGAGTAATGATCCCATGAGGTGATATACTTGCCCTTGAATTTTGAAAGTAGGCATGAAGCTCCCTTCGACTATTTCATTGGCTCCGAATGATGTAAATTGAAAAGCTGAATTGTACGATCTTAACGCATTCAAAAATTTTTTCGATAAAAGATGTTCTCCATTTAATAATGATTTTAATGGTTCTGGAGGAGAAAGTATGGGATCTAATCGCACTTTTCCTGCAGAGCAACATAATCCATGTGATTCATTTTTCCACTTTAAAGCTTTGCAATGATGGCAAACCATACTCGGTAACCCGATATCTGTTTCATTCGCGTAGTTAATAACTGGATTATAATTGAAACCACTATTTAATTTTGCATTCCATCGTAAAGTAGGACCTCGTGATCTGAGAGTCGCTTGCCTGCGTCTTTGTGCCGCTAATCTATTTTCACGAATCGTAGGACTTTCAACCCGTGAGACTTCTTCTAATCCAGATCTTTCTGAAGAGTTTCCAGGAGCTGATTGCATTTCGACTCCTTCGAGGTCATTTTCAGATGTTCTAAGACGCCTCTTTCCGCAGCAGCAGTAGATCTTCCTAAACATGATCGTCTTTTTGGCATTGCAAAGCTAATAAAAGGGAAATGTATTTATTTGATCTATACTGATAAATCTCTAGGGGGCAATTAATAATTTATACAATACAATTTTTTTACAATAACTTCGGTTCTTTTTAACCTATCTTTATCAAATAAAGTGGAAAACCTTCCGTTGTGTATCTGCTATCAGCGTGCAACGTTTCATTGAAATCGGTTCAGTACATTCTGAGATTACCGCGGACAAACGTAGACCCCCCTACAGATTTATTATATAGATGAAAGAAAATGTACTCTCATTTCAGCTAAGAGATGGAGCTGAATACATGTTAAATCATTTTCTTATACTTAGTTCATTATTAACCTAACATATTTACACAACTTTCCAATTGTGTAATTCATAACAACAGTTTAAAATCAGTGACACCTGCTTTTTATGATAATATTTATAGTGTCGTCAATGAAAATGTTTTGGTGCATGTTTTAAATGTCAAAAGGGAATAATTTGTACCTTTGTTTAATTAATACGTTTTCTAGTTAATCCGTGAGTTTGATTCTGGCCTTTATACTGTAATCTATTTGGTTGGAAGTTTCTTTATGTTTCAAAATTCGATTTAGTAATTTAGCTATTTAATAATTTCTAAAATAATTAAACTATTATACTGCGCTTATCACCTTCTACTTTCGAAATAAATATTGTCTAAATCATATATTGTTACGTGGAAAAAATAATTTTTCACATATTGTTTGTATACCCATGTATACTTCAAATAATGTGCGTGTGATATGATTATATTTAGGCTATATTCATTAGAAACATCGATTCTTATAATAAAATACATATGAATACTACTATTCCCTATAATTTAATTATCGTTTATTTTTATCTGAATCTTAATTTTTTTAGCAAAATCTCTCTTACTACAAATACATGAGGACAACCTTTTACAGCCAAGTCCATTCTCCTATTTCCTTTATAGGCAAACCGCTCAACAACATTTTCAGGAGAGATCTCGATTTCCCTGTGAATATTGCACGAAGCTAGCCCATTAAGCCCTGTCTCCGATGTTGTAGACCTCAGTCACATCTTCGACCGCCTCAGAGTAGAGAAGGAGCGTTCTGACTCAGCTGACGTCACTGGGAGTACACACAGTACTTCTAAAATTTTTCGGACGTTGGGTAATATATCTGGATTGCAAGCTTGCAGAGAAGACAGAGCTGCGTATGGAACATTCATATCTGCTTCATCCACCTACTTTTGCTTCCATATTTCTGCCTCAAGTTTAAGTTCCATCTTGGAAATGTCAGGGTAAATGATAGAGGCAACAGACTACTTGATCTCTTGAGTAGTAGCCTTAATGATGAAATGAGGTATAAATACTTGAAAATGGCAAATTATATCAAACTCAGGTCCGAAACGGATCAACAACGCAGTGATCAACAAAAGGAATATATAAATTTAGCTTGTAGTGTTGTTTCACGTCCAATTCCTGGCCAGCATTTGCTCTATGTGATTGATATGTGATAACAAGAATACTGGAATGATCGCACATAATTGCACCTTCTTTTTTTACAGGAAATTTGTGGTCAGCCATACTTTCAGTGTAATTTTTACAAAGGACGGCATACTTCAGGTTACAATCAATTTGAGATTTATATTGTAATAATAAAATTACTAATGTCTGCTATTTTACGTAATAATGAAGACTCGTTTTGTGAAAGAACATTTGTCAGAACAGCCAGTACTTACAGTTTCACTATTGTCAGAGAATTCAGAAACAAGCCCCGAAATATTGTTGCCATTGCCACAACACAAGTATCTTGCTGAAACGATGTAGAAGTTGACAAAGAACATGCATGCCTTTCTGCTACACTATCACACTACGCTAGTTTAGTTTATGTTAAAAAGAAATACAAAATGCTGACTTTCCTTTTTGGTACTCTTGTCTTGTCATCAAGTTTGGACTTATTAGTCTCCATCTTTGACGCAACAAACAATCAAATAATCACTAATAAAACTACAAAAACGGCGAATTTAATAAACACCGTACTGCCAAACAAACACAAACGCGACAATGGCGGACGATGACAGCAACGTGTGTACGGGTGATGTAAGTATCGCCCCAACGACTACCTCCGATCACTGCCGAAAATCACGAATATATGTGATCTTGTAGAGTATATATTATTTCCGTTCGCACGCCACAGGCATGCATGAAAACTCGAAATTTTGCACGCACGCTGTGGAGTGCGTGCATGCGGGGTGTGCAAGATTTGGTAGGTAGGTTATGTTTATACGATCGGAAAATACGATATATTTTAAATAAAATATTATTAATATTTCTATAAATTAATTATTTTGTAATGTATATAACAATTTTATTTTTCTTTTAAGTAAAAAAAATTCCAAAAATTTCATATAAACGTAAAGTGTTTTTAAAAGTAATTTTTTTTTCATTATTATATAGCAGCATTATTCAAGATATGAAATTAGGAACATTATTAAAATTTTCGTTTTATTTATCGACTGATATAAAAAAAATGCTGAATTTAACTTAAGTATGAAATAATATTTTTATGAAAAAAGTTTATGTACTTATTTAAGTTTCATAAAAACATTATTCAATACTTAAGTAAAAATTCTTAGGGTTCACTGGTAGTGGCGTGCTTGTGGCCGCGCCGCCGCCCCGTCAAATGAGAGCGAGGGAGAGAGAGAGAGAGAGAGAGAGAGAAACAGGTAGCTTACTGAACGTTACACTCAGCGTAATACACCGTTCAATGAACTTATAAATTATAACTGAAGTAATAATTGTTATTATAAACTACTTATTTTATTAGTATTTATATCCCCGTCCAAATCGGCCGAATATGCAATTTTGTAATTTTAGAAGAGGCCTAAGTAAATTCAGGAAGGCATGTTACATTTTTGCGGTTGGGGGGGGCTTGGCCCCTTGAGCCTCCCTTGAGTACGTCACTGGTGGTAGGGTATACTCTCCATGATCATAGAAGAAACACAGATATACGGCAGGAACGGAATATTATGAGTATACTCGACAGGACCGCCTAATATCTAAATTGGTGCGAACATATTTGAGAATGGATGACTGCCGTACCACCAAACAACTATGAAACTGTAAGCCGAGGGGACGGAGAGGTGTGGGACGTTCGAGGAAGCGCTGGAGTGACCAGCTCTAAACTTTGTCTGTTTGAGACCGGACCAAAGCATCCTTGGTTTAATTCGTGCAGATATGATGATGATGATGAGTCCACTCGCCGCTCGACACTGAAGTTCTCACTTCTGGCGTATGCCCCACAACACACCCATGTTTTTATTGTTTTCACGTTACCTAGTAAATCGGAACTGTCTGTCTACTAAGCAATACAATTAAGATACGAGACAATATTGGTAACCCCCTCCCCCGAGAGGCGTGGACAAACAAAGAGCCTACAGTACTGGAAAATCCACTCAACCTACTCTGAATTTTAAAACTTACTAAAAGTTGTTCATAACTAAAGTTCGTTAATATTTCGATAAGTTACGTTGTTTGGAATTTCTTGCAAATACTTAGCTTTTCGACACTCAAATTTAATTTACATGTCTTTATTCAGGCTCGCGACTGCTAATTTTCTGCTCCAGTTAATACCAACAGTCCCTGTTTATATTATTTAGCGGAAGGAAAGCTCAAAATATATTTTAACTCGACACCAACTTGAAATGAAATTTCTGTTTAGAATAACTTTGATTCGTATTTTCCGCGTCTGTCAAACAGGATTTGTACAGAGCTGATTACGACGAAAATAATTGAACAAATCTCTTTCGGCCCTGTCAAATTTATCAGTTTTCACAGCCTCATAAGAATTTTTTTGTTTATTTGTTTAACTGAATTTCCCTGTAACAGAATTGGGTCAAATTTTTAGCATGTAAAATTTTTATAACAAAGGAAACTGCTTATTAATTCAGAAACTTATCGCAGTACAGCCAATCAATTTTAGTCCGTTTAGTATTAAAATAGTGATAAGCGCATTGACTTCTGATGTTACAGCAATATGGTAATGATAACTTCAACAAATTATATTATAAAAACGATTTGATTCTTATATTTGGTATAAAGACCTATCTATAATGGGTTTCGTACAATTTTAGTAATACACACAAATTATATGATATGGCGATCTGGTGTAACGACTGTCGCTGTAACTGGTGGCGAATGGTGGATCAAGTCAATGAAAGTCTGCTATCTAGGCGTTTTGATGCCAAGCTATGATTTGATAAGAAAATAATTAAACGTCCAAATAAAAAAAAAAAACAAATAAACAAATAGAATATAAGGACACATTTATGATAGTATCCGAAATAACACAATTTTAAATTTATAAGTGACGATCCAACGGGTATGCGAGCATCCGAATATATATCGTACGATAAGTTCTGCATCCGATTTGACTCCGATTTCTGTCGTGCATAAAAAATTTTGGAAGTGAATGTAAACAAACTCTTTCAGCGCTGCCATCATCAGTGCTGAAAATAGAAGCGTGCGTGTTGTATACCACTTATCGGTTCGTTTATATAATCTTCGAAGTGGGATCCCATAGTACTCTCTTGTTCTGGATTTCGTCAATGAGCCTTTCAGTATTAATGTCTTCCATATTTACAATACAAATTAAGACAATCACACCGCCACGTGAATACCACTGATTACTTGGCACAACTGCCTCGCCGACGATAGGCAGGAAGGTTGGTAGCACTGAAAGTCATGCGATACAAAACTCGTGCGAGTCCATAAACAGAACCATTACAGTCCATGTATCTAGATAAATGCTAGTCCGATTTTTTATTGGATGCGTTCCCTAGGACACGATATGTTTTTGAGTTCGGAACGATAAATTTATCGTACGGCAGTACATTCGAATTTGTTTCCGTTGTTCTATATGTCGTACGAGTTGTTATCTTACAATACAAGATGGATGCGTAAAAGGGCCCTTACATCCCAAGTAAAAGATAATGTTACGAAACCATCTCCTTATGGTAAATCAGCTGTTCTACAACGGCTTCCATCGGACTGTGAAACTGTGAGCAATTAAATTAGAGAAGTGTGCTTGCCAAGAAGGTATTTGTAATTAGCAGGACTAACCAACCAAATAGTTGTAATTAGCAGGACTACCAACGTACTTCTCAGAAGCCAAGTATTACATACGGATGGCAACAAAAAACTAAGAATTATTCCAGAACTAAAGCAACACCTGATTCCACGAAATGGGAGCTTCGTTACAGAAATCAGAAGCGGTTCCAGCGAATTTCAAACTTTATACACATCATGGTTATCCGGAGAAACGCCTACACACAAATTGTCAAAATTTTAGAAAAACAAACAAATATTGCCGTGAAATGGGGATGTCAATAAATGACGATAATCTCTGCAGGGTTCTGATCGCGAGAGATCAAGTTGTGCTAGCACTGAACAAATAGGACTCCAATTAAACGACTAAATTTCTTTCCTTGTAGAAACCATCGAGTCCTACGACAAGAAGCAGTTCAGCAAGTAAACACGACAAAGTTGGTAAACGACTGAAAACTCCATGAAGAATACAGATATCGAGGGTTTAGATACAAGTTTTGGAAAGCCAGATCAGCTGTTTTCTGGAGGTGAAGAACCCAATATGTGATAGTAAGTCCGCATATTATAAAGAAGTTGTCTTGATTGTTCATCTCTTCTTTCACAGCACTATCACTTTACTAAAAATGAACTTTATCTTGTGAAAACTTACTTTTTTCGTCGGACGCGTTTCGGCGTACGTGCCTTCTTCAGCTTTTAGTCAGACTGCCATCATTTCGTAACGGTTTTTGTGTGGAAGGAGTAGTGGGGGTGGTGTGTGGAGGAAGGGGATTGGTGCAGGGATTCAACTTGATGTTTGTTTTTTGTAAAATTGTGTCAAAAAGTGTATGTGTTTATATTGTAATTGATCGTTGAGTATGTTGTTTGGTTGTGTTGTGTGGTGTTTATATATTTCGTATTACACCAACATAGACACTAATCTCGAAATTTTACATTACTTACCTAAAGGTCGAAAACTCAACACAACTGAACAATACGAAATATATAAACACCACACAACACAACCAAACAACATACTCAACGATCAATTACAATATAAATCACATACACTTTTTGACACAATTTTACAAAAAACAAACATCAAGTTGAATCCCTGCACCAATCCCCTACCTCCACACACCACCCCCACTACTCCTTCCACACAAAAACCGTTACGAAATGATGGCAGTCTGACTAAAAGCTGAAGAAGGCGGATACGTACGCCGAAACGCGTCCGACGAAAAAATAAGTTTTCACTAGATAAAGTTCATTTTTAGTAAAGTGATTATAAAGAAATACTTTTTTTATCTGCAGAGACTCTGGATTACAAATATACACACTTAAGACCAATGTTATGGTTTTTTGTGTAACTGATCCCGTACGAGCAGAAATTGTTATAAATGGTACTGTCCTGGAACAAGTCAGCAATTTTGAATACCTGGGCTGCAGTGTCTCTTATAATACAAGCAACGACAGTGTGAATAAATTGCATAAGATTATCCTTATGTGCGGGACCATCAGGCGAACTCTTAGTCATCAAGTAAAGAAAAACGCCTAAAATTCTACAAGATGGATGTCTTTTTTTATGGGTCTGAAAACTGGACTTTGAAATGGTCTGAGAATTGGAAAGGCCAGGCCAGTCGTATCCAAGCGGCTGAAATGAGATTTCTCAGGGACGTGGCAGGGTGTACTCTCCACGATCACAGAAGAAACACAGATATAAGGCAGGAACTGAATATTATGAATATACTCGACAGGATTTCCCAGTGTCGGCTAAATTGGTGGGAAAGTCTTTGTCGAATGGATGATTGCCGCATCCCCAAACAACTATGGAACTATAAGCTGAGGGGACGGAGAGGTGTGAGACGTTCGATAAAGCGCTGTAGTGACCAGCTCTAGACTTTGCCTGTTTGAGACCGGAACAAACCATCCTTGGTTTAATCCTTGCAGATGATGATGATGATGATGATGAATACTGCTGTTTCCTTATATCTTGTGATGGCATTATAAAAAGATGGCAGACGTGATAAAGATATAAGCTGCAAAATAAAACGATTGCAAACGGTGATAAGCAGCTGAATTTTTGCTTTCGGGTGGGACAATAAACCACAAAATCAAAAAATTATTTACTCTGCTATCTCAGAAAGTATAGTCTCACCTATTGCTCTGAAATCTGGAAGATAAAGGATATAAACTGTCAAAAGGCTCCATCTAGCGGAAATGGACTTGTGCAGGGGATCTTGAGGAGTGAGATTGGCGTTACACATTTTTTAACAAAGAATTCTACCACCGGGTCGAGGGGCACTGGTACTGTCTGCAGCAGGTCAGCAATTTTAAAATTCTGGTATTAATGTACGTATCTTTACAAACAATGATGTGATGAAAAAGCTGCATAAGTTCAACCGATGTGTGGGATCATCAGGAGAACGCTAAAATCAACGAGGAAAGAAACAGTGCTTCAAGTTATTCAAGGTGATGGCCCTTCCCACTCTTCTCTATGGGTCTTAAAATTGGATTGTGACGAAATCGCAGGCTAGTCGTATTCAAGCGGCCAAAATAATATTTTTAAGGCTCTTGCAGCATACACACTTTACGATCGCAAAAGAAATGTCAGTGTACGACAGGAGCTGAATATTATGAGCATATTTGATAAAACTTCCCAATATCGGCTAAAATGTTTGGAACATTCTAACAGAATGGATGACTGTTGCATCCCCAAACACATATTGAAAATAGTATTATATTTTGCTGCTGCCTTGCAGTTGGGTGTTGGGGCATCAAGCGGTAGGAGACGACAAACGTGAATAAAAATTACCATGAGTCACGCCCGTAAGGAGGCAGCCACTCCTCATAACTTTTCTATACACTGGTACCCTATAAAGGGGAATTAATTTAATTTACTTGCAATTTTCAATAACTCACAGCCAGACAAAGATAATGGTAAACGACTGCAACCCAAAGACAACAAGCGATTTAATGGAATCACAAACTACGGTGGAAATAACAGAAACAATGTGTCAGTTTCAAGACTGGCCAGACAAGTCTGGAAATACAAACCTGTAGGACGTAGGTGTGCGTGCAAACCCAGGAAGAGATGGCTGGAGTTTTTTTGAAGGCAGAACAGGCAGCACCTTACCTATGCCGTGTCGTGAAGATGATGAATTAACTGAACGGCTCTCGTGTAAAGAGTTCGCCGGTCCAAAGCAGAGAAACGAGCAACAGTCGGTACACATCATGCGTGTGTGCTGACTAACTGCTGGAACGAAGACCCTTCCCCTCAGAAAACACGGAATTTCTGCACTTCAGAAAAACTGCAGTATTAACGGATCAGTTCAAGAAAGACCGGCCTCAATTACAGTTGACACAACTTTCGTAACAGTCGGTTTATAACAGTGACCAGCGAATCTAACGGCTAGAATTTTTAATTCTATCAAACGTGTGCTACTTACCTATTAGTTTGTGTTTCCCTAATGCGTCCCAGTGATACTTATTACTTTCTCCATGTCCTTTCATCAGTGGGACGTTAACAATTCTAAATTATCGACACTTAATACCATAAAATGTACCGGGAACACGAAAATATTATAAGTTTATTTGCTCGAAAACGATCAGGACATAATATTAATGCGTTTCTGTGCTGAGAACGGTTATGGTCGATTGTTTTATTGTAACATTAAACTGCTGGCATGTGTATTAAACTATCGTTTTGTTTCATATAAAATACAATTGCCCGATTAGATAAATAAAACATTTTGCATTCTTTTACAAAGTAGAACATTACAACAGTAATTTTGCCTTATTTCAACTGGACTGTACCAATTAATAGCTTCATAAACCGCTTAGGTAAGTATATGTTAAATCTGATATCTGTCTGTCAATCAACGAGTAATGAAATTGCCATTACAATAGCCTATATGTTTGTTGCTATACTGCACTGATCCAACGACTAGCAGTAGGCGCTTTACAGTGAGTGGCTTACCGTCAGGCCGGATTGAGAGCAGTAATGTACAACCCCTCCCTTACCCACCTATTAAATACTCGGGAGGTTTTAATGAACAAGAAAAGCGCGTAAAATGGAAGAAAATAAACAACACTGTGAAGATTTTACGCAATGTAAAAGCTTACCACCCTCGCAGTTTAGAGCTAGAACAGATATGTGTAAATTCACTAATACTAAACTCTTAACTCTGCTTGATGGCGACTCTTAAAATTATCTCAGGGTATCCAAGAAATGATTATTAACACAATTAACTTGAATGACTGCTAATTTTAATGAACATCTTCATTAACATATTACAAGTTGCATACAATCTTAATGATTAACAATTATTGAAATTATACTTCTCATCAATTATCATTGAAAGTAGGTTCATAGACCAATTGAATTGCCAATAGTAATAGAGTTACAAAAGATTACATGAATTAATATGAGTTTAATGTTCAATTCGGTTTACTTGTTTGTTGAATTCCTTTCGTTTGTGAATCTTTCCCTCGGAGTCTGCGATCTTGGAGATTGCGTTGTTGGCGATTCGGATGATCCTGTTGTTGACACTCGATGACACTAACACTTGATTACTTCGGTTTCACTTTAATTACCTCTGTTCACACCTACTCACTGATTCAGCATGTAACTAGTGTATGCTACTAATTAATTTTGACACCTTAGTAACTATGTTATTAAACTGAGTGCTCGCAATATCAATAATTCATCCCGAATACACTCCCACGTTCCGTGACTTCTAAAGGCACGTGTTCGATTATCGATACTATGAAGTTTGGTAATTATCACCAAGTTATTATTATATTTATTCTAACAATTACTTTGTTCTGGTATACTTCGTTCACTGTAATACCGGGTTTAATATTATTAAACGCACGACAAGAATACTATACTTATTAATTATCGCAAGTTTTAGTTATGAAATCGCAATGCGCGATAACGAGTCTGATAGTTGTAGTGTTCGCCGTAGACTGCTGACAATTATCCCAACTACGTTTTTTATACTCCCTCGAACGTTACCCATACTCAATATGTACAAATCGCGTTCCCATTGGTTTCAAGTACCGCGATATTTGATTTCCTCCAACCCAACTAGCTAAATTCTCCCGCTTAAAAGTGACGCTTTCTCCCATTCGTCAAAAAACAGCGCGTAGCAATCTTATACCGCGAAAGTGAAACGACGCTACATCGAGTTCTTTCTCTCTTTCTAAATTCTAACGGTACAGTATTGTCTGAGCACTCAATTTTCCCTCAATTTCACTTAACTTTATGGCTTTTTTTAATACAATACATTTTATGATTTTACACCCTGTAAGTGACTTGCTGTATAGCTTTCGCACCGCCAGACTGGCGTCTCGCCAAGGGTGTGTGTGCTTTGAAAAAACACCGCTAGGCAGGTTTTCTAACCGTACATCAACTCACATTACTTGCATTTCTTATTCTCATAAACATTTAATGATCATGATTCTATATAAAACCAGCGTAAAATTGGGTAGCATTCAATTTTTACGTTATAAGCTGTTTAAAACAAGACTATTTTCAAGAAGAATCAAGGTGAGACTCTAAACTACGATCAGAATTGCTGTATGGAGCAGAGTAAAGGATACTAAATAGAAAAGTAATAAAAATTTAATAATTAAAAAAACTGAAAGTCGAGTAGTTTAATGTAGCTGAAAGGTTATTATTTAAATATTTATGTGGTTAAGCGTTATTTCCTTTAGTAGCCTACGGGTTTTAATTTGCAAAACGTCTTATTATTAAACATTTTTTCAGTCACCCATTTTAAAGTAATACTTTTGATTTTATTTGTATGTTAGTATCACCTTCTTACTGGCATATCTAATATTGTAATAGAAATTCATATTAGGATTATTCTTGTGCATGCACATTGCACAGTAATATTTTGAATTTTTTTTTTGTTTAAACAAAACATAACTTTGGTATTAGTGTGACGATAAGGCCGTTGTCCAATGCTCCCGCATAAAACAGCCGTGTCGGCCCCACCCTTCGAGGCCATCTTCAGCGTAACAACTTGAGCGACAACTGGTACGTTCTTCACCAGTTTTCCACAGTACTGTGGCATTGGCACAGGACCACGGCCTTATTGTCAATCTGACATTAACCGAGTTGACGCCGGCCGTGAGAACCTAAGATACAAATTATGGTCGGTAACCATACACATGACTTCCATGTTCTAAGATTTATGTTTAAAATCATTTTCGAAATGAAATATTTACACAGAAACTACTTCTTTCTTCAGCCTTAACCACAGTACTGTGGTCACTAACGTATACCACCTCACGTTAGCCCACTCGATTTTCACTGATGATGGCAGTCGATGGTACTGCCGAAACGTCAATTTTTTTATAAGAAGTCAAAATTTTAATAAAACAAGCATTTTAAAAAACAGTTGATATTTTTAATGATTTACCTTCAGACTCCCCTGAAATAACCTAAATAGTCTTAAAAAAACTTGTTTTATAAATGCGTAAGTAATTAAATATCGGTATGGAGAACGATACATGAGTTATATGTTATAAGATTTATATTTACAGTAATTTTCGAAATGAATTGTTTCCATAGGAACTACTTATTTCTACTTCTTTCTTCAGCCTTAACCCACAGAACTGTGGTCACTAACGTATACCACGTCACGTTAGCGCACTCGATTTTCACTGATGATGGCAGTCGATGGTACTGCCGGAACGTCTGATTTTGCAGAAAACATTGGACCACGGCCAAACAGCTCGGGAAGGAATTTTAACAACAAACTATTTCTTTGTTGCCGATAACGTAGTAGGCTACACATATAAAAAATTATCCCCTCCCCCTTCAACTACAATTTTCATTTATAGAAAATCAAAATACGAATTGTACCTAGTTTTTTACATTTTAAGAATAAAGAATTAAATTATCGTTTATTTAAACAACGCAAAAGAAAGGGAATACCGCCCGGCGTTTGTTACCTGTGAATTTCTAAAAACAAAAAATTATTTTGTTACGTATCCGTGGTTACATAGCATGGACTAATATCAGTTGTTAATATTTTATTGAAATTTTTAAGATTTTGGTCGAATAAATGTATAACATTGATAGTAAACTACCCCTTCCCCTTAACCTATCTTCACCAAAATCAATAGACCTTGAGTCTTTTACAACTCAGGCACATGTGCAAAAAAGTATTTCATTCTGTTTGAATTTGCGGCAGTTATCGCTCGCCATATAAAAAAGTCTACACAGAGACAGACAGACAAACACACAGACACTTTTCGGAAAATATCTTTTCTTCGTGTTTTGAGGGTAGTACAATCAGAATCAACACTTATCTCGAATACAATTTTTTCGCCATTACCATACTTCCATTTTCTTATGGAACATGAAAGCAAAAAATAACCGTTTTCTTTTCGCAACTTAAAGTAAAATTATTTCAAAATTATGTATAGTTCTGAAACTTGGGTTCCGCCAAAAAAATCTTCTGAGTAGAATACAGGCATCGGAGATGGGATTCTTGCTATCTGTTAAAGGCTGCACACGAAGGGATAGATTATACAGTGAAGACATTGTAAATAGTTAAACATTTTTTATATCCTAAATCGTATTGTAGAGACAATGAGGTATTTTGATTGCTCATCGGAATAGGATGTCAGACGGCAGGTTGTCTAAGAAAGTTTAGCAATACAATACAAGCCTGTTGGATATCGAAGTATAGGACGACCTAGGAAGCGTTGGTGAAGTGAAATATTCCTTTGGATTAGCCTAGTCAGTGATGGAAGAAGAAGAAGAAGAAGAAGAAGAAGAAGAAGAAGAAGAAGAAGAAGAAGAAGAAGAAGAAGAAGAAGAAGAAGAAGAAGAAGAAGAAGAAGAAGAAGATGATGATGATGATGATGATGATGATGATGATGATGACCAAACTGTACTCAGAATCCCGCTTGACAATCAGGTTTTCGAGCGCCACGCTGCCTGTCATTCGATCAATTGATCACTCTAAACTTTACTATTAACCGAACACAACATTCGACCCAGTACACAAAGTGTTTAAGTGATATTGAAAAGGGTACGACAGTTAATGAATTGAGAGTTTTATTCAATCTGAGAGCCTGGAACGAATCCCACGAGTGACGTAAACACACGACATCGTGTGTGTGTCGGGTATAATTCACAGTGCAGTGCGGATTATCGACAAACAAGTTTCTCGTTGATACATCTCCAGGTCCCCGACAAAGGTGTATAATCAGAGAGTCGTGAAGCGCCAAAGTTTTACAGCACACAGCTCGGTTATTAACTAACAGACGCCGACGCCGACGCCAAGTCTGTGTAAAAGCCAAGTCATGTAATGGGCGCCTATTCAAAAACTTTCTTAAACAGTTTGGCGTGTTATGTTTTTACCGTATGTCTCGCAGTTATGAATTCCTTCACTTTCTCTAAACACTTACTTACTTACTCGCTTAGTTTCAAAGAACAGATTAAAGCACTTAAGTGAAAGTTACTGACATCATTGTTACACCAGTTTCGCATCCCTTCACGTTTTCACCTGTAGTCTGATGTTTCGTTCAAGTTTAGTCGTTACGTCAACGCCACCACTGTCGTTGCTGTTAGTATTACCAAAGTAATAACAACTATCCCTACTACTACTACTACTACTACTACTACTACTACTACTACTACTACTACTACTACTACTAGTACTACTACTGCTACTACTACTAGTACTACTACTGCTACTACTACTACTACTGCTGCTACTGATGCAATTGCTACTGCTACTTTGTCATCATCAGCAGCTCCACAGCCCACCGCGGGCTCAGTTTCCCCTGATGATTTTCCTCCAGACTTCCCTATCCTTAGCCAATGTCCACCAATTTTTTCACTCCAAGTACTTTTTCATCTTCTAGGATTCTATCAATCCATTGTAGTCTAGGTCTTCCACGTCCTCTCTTTCCTTCTGATGTGCATTTCATAATCCTCTTAAGAACATCCTCCTCCTCATTTATTCTCTGATTCTCTGTATATGTCCTGCCCACATCAGCGTAGCTATCCTAATTGATGTCACAATATCAGACGATCTATATAACTCATAGAGCTCTCTGTTGTACCTTATTCTCCAGTCTTCACCTTCCGTAATAGGTCCATAAATTTGTGTAAGTATTTACCTTTCAAAAGTGCAAGTCGAATCAGGTCGCTCTGTGCTTGTACCCATGTTTTACTTTCGTACATCAGGACCGGTTTTACTAATGTTTTACATAGTCTAGATTTAGTTTCACGGTGTAAAAGTTGTGACTTAAAGTATTTCATCAGCCTATAGTAGCATCTGTTAGCACTCTGAATTATTTTACTTATCTCTTCATTTATGCTTCTGCTACTGTTCCTACTAATAAGCTCAGTGAGCAGCAGAAATGGCCCATTATTTTAAACACATTCCATTAATAATTAAATAAAATCTTCTGATTTGTTTAAAAGACGTCAGTGATGGTTTACTGACGTTAGTCTTAATTGTAAGACGGACTTTTCCATCTCTGCTTTTTTATTAAAAAGCCAGTTTCGGTTACTTAACAAATCGGAAGCCCTCTTCAGGGAAAAACAAAACTAAAAACTAAAACATCAAAAGTAAAAGATAAAGAGCACTTAAGTGTCTAACGTATGTCAGTGTTATGCTAATATTGACAATGACACGATACGATTTACATTAACGTGTGAATGTGTAGACGATTTATTTGCATTGTTTTATTTACATAAGCGATTTATTTTCATCAGTGAAATATACGCGTCTAAAATCCAGACAGAATAAACACTGGCAATCAAACGTCACTGGTTGACAGAAACTATCGCAAGCAATTGTTTCCAATTTTATAGCTAGTCAGTTTTTTCGGATGGTCGATTCATGCACGTCAGCCTCTGAACTTTGTTTTGTTAAACAAACATGCTCAAATACTGTCTGTTCACTAGTGTAAATTTTTAATGACAAACTGAAAGAGAAGGGGAGGGAGAGAGAGAGAGAGAGAGAGAGAGAGAGAGAGAGAGAGAGAGAGAGAGAGAGAGAGGATATGTTACTAATAAGCGCCCTGAGCTGCAGAACTCGTTCACTGTTTTCAACGAAATACGTTAGTTGACAGATTCCAGTATTATACAATTTTTACTTCCATGTTCCGTAAGGAAATTAAAGTAGGCCGATGGTAATCGCGAAAAAAATCGTGTTCGAGATAAGGGCTGATTCTGATCGTACTACCATCAAAACATGAAGAAAAGATATTTTCAGAAAAATGTATGTATGTCTGTCTGTGTGTAGAATTTTTTCTATGGCGAACGATAACTGCCGCAAATTCAAACAGAATCTAATAATGTTTTGTATATGTGTCTGAGTTGTAGTGGGCTCAAGGTCTACTGATTTTGGTGAAGATCGGTCAAGGGGAAGGGGTAGTTTACCAGCAACGTTTTATGTTTTAACAAGAGTAAAGTACTTAGGTAATTTTGATAAATAAAGTGTCCTGATAAGAAGGTCGTAATAATCCACTATACAATATCTAGTAGATGAAATATCTATAAACGAAAAGGATAGTTGAAGGGGGGGGTAATTTTTTATATGTGTGCTGTGTCATCGGCAACAAAGAAGTAGTTTGTTGTTACAATTCCCTCCCGGGCTGTTTGGCCGTGGTCCAATGTTTTCTGCAAAACTAGACGTTTCGGCAATGCCATTGACTGTCATCATCAGTGAAAATCGAGTGCGCTAACGTGACGTGGTATACGTTAGTGACCACAGTTCTGTGGTTAAGGCTGAAGAAAGAAGTAGAAATAAGTAGTTTCTATGGAAATATTTCAGTTCGAAAATGACTTTAAATATATATCTTAGAACATATAACTCATGTATGGTTCTCCATACCTATATTTAATTACTTATGCATTTAAAAACAAGTTTTTTAAGACTATTTAGGTTATTTCAGGGGAGTCTGAAGGTAAAGCATTAAAAATATTAACAGTTTTTGTTTAAATGCTTGCTTTATTAAAATTTTGATGTATTTTAATAAAATTGCGTATAATTTATGATACAGATAAACTCATGAACGCAGTTTATGAATAATTTAAAATACGTCTGCACACAGTAAAATAATTACAATTGTTTTACACGATTCTTTTCAGTAGTAGGCTATATACTTTCAAAACGAATTAACCTAATATGGTGTGGACTTCACCGTGTAAAACGAGATATATTGAACTTCATGTATGGTTTGTTTTTGTGTGTAAAACTAGTGTTTGGTCACGAATTTAAGATTTTGTTAGAGTTCACTGATATATTTTGAACGCGTTTGTTGAAAACTCGTATTTTTTTAACAATTAGTGACATGTATATATCAGAAATTTTCCTACATAGGGTGTTGTAATTTTCAGGGCTAATGTAAAACACCATTGTTTGCCTACTGTAGCAGAATTACACAACGGAAGTTGTATATGTTGGGTACTGTAAACATATACAATTAATATGTTTATTAATTTTCCTCGAAGAAATTTTATAAAATTAAAATAAATGTAAATATTATTGTGGACATGGAAATTAAATAATTCTGCATCTATCGACATGAAATACTGTGCACAGTTGAACCCTCATTTGATTTTGTTTATCTGTGAGCTGCTTTGAGACCATTTTGGCACACACCTTGCACATGTCAAGTTATTCTGTTTCACTTAGTCTGCTATGGATCTCAAGGTCAGTCGGCGATTTGCACGCACAATTTGACGAATTTCGGTAACGTTTTCGTCCATTCAACACGTTACTGACCGCCCTACGCCTTCTTCATCAGTCACTTGTTACCTCCCTTCATAAAACCATTTAATCCATTTGTACACAGCTGTTTCTTTCATGGCATTACTCTCCATAAACCTGAACTAACATTTCCCATTATTTCACTCCCACTCTTGCCCAGTTTTACCAGAATTTGTCGTTTATTCGTTGCTCTAATTCCTGCTCAGCAACGAACATTTTGACGACAGCGCCCCACACACACAAGCACAAACAACAATGCACGCCACTCAGCACAAATCCGCCACGTGTCAACACGAACAGTGTTGTACGAATTCGTCGAACACTGCTGTGAGACACTGAAACAGTGACGTGGCGTCCATGTAACCGCTATTGCCGGCGGCAACAGTACAAACAATCAAAGAAAAGAAAATAATTACACCAGAGAGTAAATATTTGAATTATTCATTAATTTGAAATGTGAACAACATTAGTCGAGAAACTTTAAGAAAAGCACAATACTGCTTTCGAACTTTTCTACTAGTAATTTTGTACAAACCACTATATTCTCTTTGGTATTGACGAGCGCTTTCGGCAGTCAAACCATCTTCAGGTCATTTACCAACCTACTTCTTTCGAACTGCTGGTTGCTTCTACCGTCATTTTAATGTTGTGTTGCCGGCTCAGATACCGGCGAGTTCTACTGTGTATGGTCACTGACCTCTTAGTAATTGTCACGTACATACTAGGGAAGGAGATGCGTTCGTCCGCCCGATGTGTTGCCGCTGTATAAACCGGCAAAAAGCTCAGTTAACAGCTATCTTTGTTTTCGGAATGACGCATACCAGTTGCTATGTGCACCTGATTTTGTTTTGTTCGTTCAGTTATGTGTTTCTTTATTAATTTTTAATTTGATTATCTGTGTTAACTATGTAAGTATAATGGCGTCAGATTACGTTGAATCGGAACCATCTTCTTCTGTCAGCGAATAATACGTAGAAAATACACTAAAAAAGTATTTTGGCTCTAAAAGGAACATCTCGTACTAGAAAAATTTCGAATTAATTTTTAAGCTACGTTTTAACCTAACACACCGGTCAACATCTGTTATGTACCCACGCCACGCCACTGCAAGTTTATGAAATCTTACAGAGCTGCTTGTATAGTGCTGGCCTCAACGATAAACGGTGACAAGTTTGTGAACTTAATTATCACACCTTGTATATGCAAAAAACAACTACAAAAATTTAAAGATTCTATCTTATCAGGTTCCAGAGAAAAATGTACCTAAATTTGAACGATTAACCATTACCAGCATACGTTACCCTTATCCTTACATTACTCCCCTTTACTGGCGTGGCGTGGATACATAACGTCTGTTGCCGGTTGTGATAGGCCTAAAATATTAACATAAAAATTAATTCGAATTTTTTCTTTTACTAAATGTTTTTTTAGAGCATTTTCTATCATACGCTGGGAGAAGAAGATGATCCCGGTTCAACGAGATCTGACTATCATTATACTTGTCCAGAATAAATCGGAACACAAATACTATAATTAAAAATAATAAATATAACCAGAGAAACACTTGACTAAGCGAACAAAACACAAATAGGTACGTAGTATTTGCTGCACGTCAGTTCCGAAAACGAACATAGCTGCTAATTGAGCGTTTTACCGGTTTATACAGCGGCAAAACATTGGGTGGATGAATGTACCTCCCTCCCGTTTGTACAGTGACAGCTACTACCAGGTCAATGACCACACGCAGTAAAACATTGCCGATATCTGCGGCGGCAACACAAGACGGTGCAAGTGCACATCAGTTCGAAAGCAATGCTACGCTTTCCTTCAAATTCCCCTACTAATATTGTACGAATTTCAAATTATTCAATAACTAAACTGTTTATTATGTGATATAATTAATATTATTTTCTTTCATTTCCAGAACTGTTGCCGCCGGCAACAGCGGTTACATGGACGCCACGCTACTGTATTCAAGATCCTGTCTTATCAGGTTTCAGAGAAAAATGTACTTAAGTTGAGCTATTTGACATTACCAGCATACGCGCCCCTTAAATTACTCCCCTTTAAAATTACTGGTCTCCCCTTAATGCAGTCGTCAACCCCTTTTTTCAATAACCCAGCTTAATGTTACCCAGCTGTGCTGTAACTGCCATTTAAATTACGTTGCGATCAAAACACGATACCCTCCTTCTAAAAAATAATAAATTCTCTACTTTCTTTCAATATTAATAAGAAATATTAAAATAACTAACAAATTCAATATGAATAACAAACAAGTTTTAATCAAATTCGATAAGAAAATTACTTTCGCTTACCTGTTATGCAAAATGGCGCTCTAAATCGCCGCGCGGCCGTTTGGCAGACTCTTCAGCAGAAAACAAAGTACATTATTTTATTATAGCATTTTTATTTTCTATATGTATATATACTCACTGAACAGTAGCAAACACACTGTTTCGACAAGTAAACGTTTATTTATTGTTGGCTGACTCACTCACTCCGTCATATTTGTTTTAGTCGAAAACAATATTAATGACAAAAATTGATTAGATAAATACAACATAGTATGTGTTACATTACTAAAATTAGTTATCTGTGAATTGCAACTATACTCAAAGTCGATCTGATGGAATAAATAATTTCAAGGAACACGATGGTAAGCAGCTTTTTTTCATTCACAATCCGTGACTTTACATTTCGCAACGTTAACATTTAAGTTGTGATCACGTGTATTTAAATTCACTCCTTGACTGTAGTCTGTATATTTACAGAAACCAGTTTTATGTATTGAATACTGATGCACCGTTTCACCGACCTCCGTTAAGAATTTAACGGCCGATAAATCACCCGTTAAGGATTTAACAGCCGAGATAACCCGTTTCACGAAACTCACTTAAAGATATCGGCCGTTAAAGTCGTTAGTTCACTTAACGGAAGATATGTGGCCTGTTAAAACGGTAAATTAACGGGCCGTTAAAACAACGTGGGCAAACTTAAAATACGTTTGTTGTCATTTATGTTCGTTGGCTTACGTTGTTTTCCGTGAAGTAGTCGGCCGTGTAACATAAATTAGGTTACATGCACTTTTTTTTCTATGATCAGAAAATTTGTTCTATTTATTGTTTGTTCTTTCATTAAACAATTTATTTTATTATCAATTGTTGCGTATACGTATATAATATAAGCTACTATAACAAACAAAAATGGATCAGAAAGAAAATGTTTACCCCTAAGTAATATTGGTACTAAAAGATTATCCAAACAAAGACGAAAAACAAACGTCACCGGTATAGAAATGGGTCTACCGGTTTTGATCGTTTGAGAATTTTAGTGGGTCAGAATTTATAAAACGCTAATAGGCATTCATAAAAAATAAATGTTACTCTCAAAATTATTGAACAATTGAGTACCCAGGAATATCCTCAATATCAGGAATAAAACAAAATGTACAAGCACTCTTATCAAACAAAAAATCATAACGTCACCCTACAGGTTGTTTACAAGTTATTTTAATTTCTCGTCCTATCTGAAACAAAGTCTACACTTATCGTGGTAGCTCAGTAGTGTTAACTAGAGTTTTACTAACCAAGCCCGATCGGACGTTTGTTGAAACGGCTATTAAAAAAACGGCCGTTAAAATTTACTTCGCCAGTTAAGAAACGGTCCGTTGGGAAGAAAATTAACATACGTTCGTGAAACAGTGAATGACTGAAATACCTTTAAAATAATATAATTCTTTTCCATTAACCTCGCTGACGTTCTTCAATCGAGAACGCATGGTTCAGTAAGTAAGTAAAAACTATTACAACTGATCTGTGAAAGGTATAAACGCATTTACAAAGATATATACATACATACATCCTTGGCTGTACAGCCCAGACCAAGTCTGGGCCTCCAAAAATAAATTGCCTCCACTTATTCCTGTCCTCAGCCATCCGCCACCAATTGACTGCGCCCAGCTTCCTAGCATCACTGCCGACCTGGTCCAACCATCTGTTCGTCGGTCTTCCAATCTTCCTTTTTCCTATTGGCTTGTGTTTCATAATTCTTTTTGCCGTACGTTCGTCATCCATTCTCTGAACGTGTCCTGCCTAGCTTAATGTATTGACTTTGCCAAATCGGACTTATAATGTCATTGTACTTAACATATAATTACATTATTATTTCTCTTTCTCCTGACTCCGTCCTGTCGAATTGGCACATAAATCTTTTTCAGTATCTTCCTTCCAAACACAGCCAGCCTCTGTTCATCAATTTTCTTCAGTACCCAGCGCTCAGAGCCATATGTCAATACAGGCCTTACCAGTGTCTTATAAAGCGTGGCTTAATTTCTGTGGTTAATGGTTTTGATTTAAAATGTTTACTCGTCCGTTTATTTAGAAAGATATGTCAAGTTAAATAGTGATTGAACAAGCGAAGCGAGCGAATTCCCAGTTTTAACTCGACCGCCTGTCATTTGTCTGTCAGAGGATGTCTCTCATGACTTTCGAATGCGTCCTTGTCGTCTGTACTTAAGGATTAGGTGGCTACCTGTTTCAACATCACACTTAAAATCCATCTTCTGAGCGGTCGACCTACACTCCTTCTGCCTCGTGGAGCATAGTATGTCACTTGCTTCATTAGTCGTTCGTCATCCATCCTGTCTAAAGGCGCTTATAGACGCGAAAAGTAGAGGTGGCCACTAGAGGAGGCCAGTGCTGGCGGCCAGCAACTTTCTTTCTACTTACCCTGTCTATAAGGGTACTTTCCTCTTCAGTGGCCAGTTGAGACTGGCGGCCACAAAACTCAGATATGTTTGAGTTTACTGGCTCGAAAAACGGCCAGTAGCTGTCACGTGACCGGTCATGTGACCTACTGGCGGAGCCGGATGGGAGTTTCTTTGCATAAGTTTGTTGTTGTGGTAGTTGTTCAAAACGAGTGCTAGTGTTAACAGTGATAACGTCAGTGTAATAAAAGGAAAAAGGAATATATAAAGGGGAGGGCAGATGGTACATCAATATTTTTGGAAGAGTTCCAGAACTTTGAGTTACTAGGGAATGTCCGCCAGGGCGATCAAAAGCCTCAGCAAACTCTTTATTAAAATCTGACATTGTCAAAACCTGATGAAACTAAAAAAAAAAAAAAATGAGCACAGATGTTGTCACGGTCACTCACATAGACCTACTGACTGCCAGAAGAGACGCGAAAGTGGCGGTCAGTAATTGCCTTGTGTATAAGAAGTGACACAAGGCAAGTACCTTTTACCGGCTAGTGACCACATGACCAGTACTAGCCGCCTCTGCTTTCCCCGTCTATAAACATCTTAAGTGATTTCTCCACAGTTGTGTGAACACGGTCTCGGCCAGTTGCGACGTATCTACCTTTACTTACCCGATCAATTCCGTCCCGTACTTTCACTTGGTCGCAGCTGTGCAATCTAGTAGAAACGTTCCGGTTACAAACTTTGATAAGGTTTCAGATCTTTAAAAACTTTGTCGTTTTTAGGAGTAACCTCTTTCTTCCAATATTTTTTTAAGTTACATTAGGCAAAACCGATGTAAGGTTTTATCGTTAACTAGTAGGCCTATCCTCCATGAGCTGCAGAACTCGCGTTCAATATTTTGAACGAAGTGAATTTATTTTTACATAAATTTAAATTTTAGATAATTTTTCAATAAAAGTAAAGTTATAATAATCCTTATTGCTCTACTGTTTTTTAGTAATGTAACAATTGCAGAGCCAAAAATCATACAATAAACACTAAAAATTGGAAACACTTGGATTTGGATTACAATTCGGATTTGGGCTGGATTTTTATAATTTTTTCAAATTTTTATCTCTTCTTGGTCCCTGGAATTCCAAAATGTTGAAAATTTTTAAACTCAACACTACATTTAGATCTTAGTTGAAATTTTCTTTAGTTTTCTTTAGTTTGATGCTCTACCTGAATTTCTCCGATTTTGTCAAACTTTTCGCCCACTTTTTCGGCCCTGACGTCGAAAAATTTAGAAAATTTCAAACTTGAACACTATGTTAATATTTTGGTTAATATTATCTTTAATTTTTTTATTTCACATGAATTTTTGCGAGTTTTTACATTTTTGCCACTCGCCCTCTACTTTTGGGGGAATCAACTCAAAAGCAATTGGGTTCTGTAAGGTAGCAGTACGAACACGTGTGCCAAGTTTTACGAAAATCGGTTGATACGGCCAAACGTTATCGTGAGACATAACAAAACAGATAAACAGACAGACAGATAGAAAGACAGACAAATGAGAAACAGTCGAGTTAAAACTGAAAACTCGTTTTGCTCGTCCAATTATAAACTAATGTTGATTTAGTGTATGTAAACGAAAAACCGTATTGGATTAACTCACTGTTATACATTACCTCGTTTACACTGTTTTTATTAATAACTGTTTCAATAAATTTAATTGATTTTCATTACATTAGTGTTTAATTACGTTAATAAACATTATTGTGCCTGCTGAGCGACGAGCTACCTACCGGAACAGCAAATTAACTTATTGTTTTTCAACATTATGACGCGGGACTTTCACGTTAATATTCACGCCTTACATAGGCCATATAGTACTTTTTGTTATTGTGATTCGGAGGTGATTTTAACGTCACTGCATATCTCACGTAAATTATGAGATTGTTGTAACTCTTGTGGTTTACTGTTCTGTTGTTATTATATGTTTCTGATGATTTGTTTGACATTATTTGTTGTGCTACTACGTGCACTCTAAATTTCATTGCCTGAGTTTTGCAACTGATTTGTCTAACTAAAATGGAATCAATAATTTAATATTAAACTACGTAAGTCAGTTTGTTTACTCCTAGTGAAAACTTAAATTAGTATTCCCAAAGTGATATAGGCCAATAAATTCTCTTGTTTCTTATTTTCTTTTAAACAGTAACAGCTTAATAAAGCCACAGTGTAAAGTAATACTGTTAATACTTTTAGTTTCAATTTATTTCTTATAACAAATTATATAATTCAGGTATATGTATAATGGGTATATAATAACAGGTATTTGTAAGTGTTATTTTTTTGGAACGGTTTCGTTCGTACCTGTCGTTTTCAAATACTAGTTTAGCACACCTCTAGTTGTTAGGTGCGAAACATGTCACGTCATTTCTAAGTAGCGTCCAAATTACAGATCTGTAAGGTGATAGCTTTTCTATGGCAAAAACGTGTGTTACCCTATTGAAACTCATCGCCAGTTGAGGGAAGCGTATGGTGACATGCCATTTGTGCCATTTGACAACGTATGGCAACAACGTTGAACATCTTCGCCGTTGTAAGAACGTTGTTGCGGCTCACAGTGAACGAAATTGTGGCTGAACTGGCTATTTCGCATGGACGTGTGTGCATTGCATCATCTCTGAGCGTCTGCAATGTGCAGCATTAACTCCTTCAGAGATTTGAGTCAAACACCCTTCTTTTAGTCCCGACCTTGCGCCATATGTTTGCGATGCGGCGGCGGCATCGCACTGATGAACAAGTCCAAAATGAAGCGCGGGACGTTGACTATATGAAGTGGGACGGGAACTTTTCAGCAAGGATTCGTATAACGCTGCGATAAATGTTTAAATTAATAAACTTGGAGATTTTGTAGAAAGTAGACCTTTATTAGATAAATAAAAGAATTTTTATAAATATTTCTTCATGAAGTAATGGGATCCCACGTTAATGCTTTTTTGGCTGATCTTTATCTTGATTATTTTGAAAATGAATACGTATTATCTCATAGAAACAAGTTTTATAAAAATATCATCTCATATACACATTATGTGGATGATACATTCCTTGTTGTTAATGGCACATGAAGGCAAATAGAAAGTTTGAATAAATACGTGAATAGTATACGTACATCCAAAAATAAGTTTACATAGGGTTAGAGAGTTAGAAAACAACAATAGCTTAAATTTTCTTGATTTAAATGTACAAAAATAAATAACTGTCTAAAGTTTAAAATTTACAGAAAGCCAACCACCACGGCCATTACTATGCATGCATCCTCAGTTCATCCATTCGCACAGAAAATGGCATCCCCCCCTTAACTTTAACTTCTTAACAGACTACTAAAAATTCAGTTAGAGCCAGGAGACTACATTGAGGAGCTCAACACTATAAAGTACATCGCTATGACAAACGATTACAGTAGCACGATTATTGTATTAGACAGATTGGTAACGAAACAAAGAAAGAACTTGGGAGTCGTTTAAGTAACGTGATGTGTGTGACTTTTATTAATTGACATACTCCATGTGAGTGAACATATTTTATCACCTGCTGATGGGACTATAAGTCTTGAAATCCGTTGTGAATATATTAAAAAAAAAAAGAAGTTGCCAGGAAGGGAACCTGGATACACAAGGTAATTTTAACAATTTAATAAATATTTCACGACTTTATAAAATTATTATGTACCGCCTGTTGGGCGGTGGTCGATCGCTTAAATTTTCGTCTCTAAACGTTTAGTCCACACTTCCAAAGACCATCTCCATTAAAAAAATAAAAAAAGTTCTCAAAGCTGACAGTCTGAACGCACAAGCTCGCAGCTATTGCTTACCTTGTGACCGCGTTCGGCGTGTCATCTTTCCCAACCTTTCTTTGTTTCTTTTTTCTACTGAAGATGGCCTCCGGAGGTGTGGCCGAAACGTTTAGGGACGAAAGTTTAAGCGATCGACCACTGCCCAACAGCCCGGTGCCTAATAGTTTTAGAAATATTTCCTTCGGCGGGGAAAGCTTTTGTAATTTTACAAGTTTTGTTTATGCAAGTGTGACAAAATTTTGCCTATATCTCGTATAAAACTAGTTGTCCGGAGCCGAACTAAACATTTAAGTTACGTGAAGTTTATTATTGATGAGTACTGATTAAAATTAACTCCCGGGCTGTTTGGCCACAATTTGTACCACATCCCACGTTGCCGTTGACTCGTTTTCAGTGAAGATGGCAGTCAGTGGTACTGCCGAAATGTCTGGTTTTGTCAGAAACCTTGGATCACTGCCAAACAGCCCGGGAGTTAATTGCAATCAAAATGACACCGGCCGTATAAGCCTTATTACAACTTTATAGATGCGTAGTGTTCTGCGCCCACGTGACCACTTCTCGTACACTATTGGCTGCAGAGAGGTTGGTTGGGTGGGCGCTAATATAACGTCATCCTACCTTAGGAACTTGTAAAGACCGTAACCAACCAACCCGCAACAAGGTACTGTCTCTACAGGCTCGCGCTGTACTAACATGTTTACTATGCAATAAAAAAGTAAACCATATACTTCCATCTAATAAAGTACATTTGTTTCAGGAATAAAAGTTCTAATCGATCAAACGAGATGTGGGAACGATTGTTTTTCGGAGTAATTATATCGTCGCAAATATCTTCAAGTAAGTCTTAAAGAAACTACAGTGTTATCTGTGTGAATGCCAGATGTTAAAAAAACAACATATTCCTAAACTATTTAATTAAAATTCTGTGAGTATACAAAAAGGAAAAGGTTAATATTTACCGAGTTGTTAGGCCGTGAATGAATCCGTTCAAACACAGTTATTATTGTTATTGTGCATGATGTAAAATATAATAATAACAGTCAATACACTTTTTTAAACTAACAATAACACTAGGCGTTTCGGCTGTGGCCACACAGCCTGCTTCATTGGCGCAGGAAGGGAAGATGCAGGTCTGACGTAAGACTAGAGAATTTTATTGTTCCAGAAAATGCAATCCCTAGTTTATTGATATAGGGAATGCAAGGTCCAGAGATCAATGTTCCAGTTACAGCAACTCTTTTCAAATTACAACATAACAATTGTTGTGCAGAAGTCAAACACTATGGCATCTACAGGCAAATACCTCTTACGGACTGAGATAATAAGAGAATAGAACAGGTGTCACATTACCGCTGTCTTGGCTGTGACATCACTTATGACGTAGATTACGGTGTCGATCATAAGTCGGCCAAGTTTCAGTCAATATGTAGCACAATTCGTTGAGTTCTGTCAAGAAAAACAAGTAAAGAGTCTCGACTAAAATTTGATAATTTTTATAGCTGTGCCAGTTATTCTGTGGTTCCGAAACTTGGGTTCCGGCGTAAAAACTTTTGAGTAGAATACAGCCATCGGAGATGAGATTCTTGCGACCTGTTAAAGGCTGCACACAAAGAAGTAGACTCTACAGTGAAGACATTCGTAAAGAGTTGAACATTTCTAATATGTAAGATTGTATTGAAGGAGACAAGGAGAGACGGATTGCTCACCTGAATAGGATGCCAGACGGCAGGTTACCTAAGAATGTTTGACAATACAAGCCTGTTGGACAACGAACTATAGGAAGACATACAAAGCGTTGGTGAAGTGTATAGGCCTATATTCCTTTGGTATAAGAACAGATGATTCGCCTAGTCCCTTACAGAAGAAGAAAAAGTGGGAAGGATATTTACAACAATATAATGCTATACCAGACACACGAAAAGAATGGCACAGTAAAGATTGCCAAGGAGAGTTATGGAATGGACCCCACCAGGAATAAGTTTAAGGAAAAAAGAGAGACCACCGATCACCTAGATAAAAGAAATTCAGACTATATTAAGGGAACAAGAAATTAAAGAAGATCTTTGGATGGTCAAGCAGCAGTGGAAGATGAGAATTCAATCACTTCTGTAATATTTGCTTCCGGAAAATGTGTAAACATTGTAAACAGCCGGAGTAAATAAAATAAGCTAATACTGCTACACCACCGGTTTCATATTTGTAACACTATCCTGTAACAATATTAAGCCTAAATAGAGTATATAATGTTCCAATCATTATAGAGTAACCTTACATTGGTCTCTGTAAAAGGATTTAGTATACGAAAACAACAGGGTAAAACTGTTCACTATCCAAGCTGAGTGCGGTAATTGTGTTGTAAGAGAGTTGACGTATTTCTACAAGAAGAATTTTTTTTTCAATCTAAATACGTTATCAATTATTGGTTTAACTATAAGGGTCTGGCAGCTACGCCACTGTTGGTTTCTGTTAATAGGAAAACTATGCATTCAAAAACTTGACAACGAGTTTAGCTAGCATTTCAAGTCCCCAGTGGTCCCCGTCCTCCCTAAAATCCCCAATGCGCCCATTTTCCAAAATTTCTCATTATCGCTTTCTTACCAAGTTTCACAATCAGCCTATACTACAAATATAATTCTTAATAACTGTGTAAGTCATCAAAAGACTTTCAAATATTTATTTTTATTCATAGGAAAAACCGTGTTATATTTTTTAATTAAACTCAATAAGTTATAATTAATACCGTATTAGAAACAATTGACACTGTGTAAGTTTTTATCAATTATTGTTTGAACATTAACTTCCTAAAACATGCTAAAGGTGAATAAAGATGTCCAGTTCTTTGTACCGTCGTTTCTGAAACGTTCTTGGCAAACAAAACGGGTCGTGTCATGCAAGCAAAACGACTGCTGTGCTAAGAAGGACATTCACCTCACCTCACCCCGCCCCGCGCTCGTCTGTACGTTTTGTTTTCTGAAAAAGAATTTGTTTATAAAATCGGACGGAAATAACAAGGTACCGGCAGTAAGGAAACAAACCTGTTCTTACTGTGCAATATTACCATTTGTTTAGCAAAGGAAACATACTGCTTTGGCTTTACAGTTGTGTGCATTTTACAATACCTAAACCAACCAACTGTTTTGAGATTTCAAACCTTACAGAAACCGAGAATAAATTTAACTACACAAACTTCTTACTCTCTTCTTCTTCAGTGGGGGAATTGGGCTTCAACACATTCTGGTATTAAAGTTTTTCTGCCCTGCGGTTTTTTGGTCATCCTTATCATCATCATTTTCAACAACGATGGTTTGTTCATCATCATCAAAACAAAAATGGTTTGTTCCGGTCCCAAGCATAAAGACTGTAATAGTAATAATTCTTTACATATTATTGCTTCAAAAACTGGTAGCCCTGTAAATACAATTACTACTGAAATTATGTAAAAAGCTTCTGAGGGAGTTAGTCAATCCTCAGTATGACGTTCAACGTAAGATGACGTTTACTGTTGCTGAGCACAACGGAGGGAAGCGTGCCAAGACGACTCTATCTTTCTTCATTTTCTTTATAGAGCTCGCCAATCCAACGCTTCTTTGGATGACCCACACCTCCGTCCTTTCGGCTTATAGGCCGTAATTCTATAGTTGTTTGGAGATACGGCAGTTATCCATTCGAGTCGATATTGAGCAATCCTATAGAGTATAGTAATAACATCTTCTTCTTCAGTACGGGAATTAGGGTTCAACTCATCCCTCATTCTGGTATTAAAGTTGTTTTGCCTTGCGTTTTGTTGGTCATCGTTATCATTGTCTCCAACAAGGATTAAACCAAATGTGGTTTGTTCCCGGTTCCAAGCACATAGACTAGAGCTGGTCAATGCAACGCTTCTTCGGGCGTCCCACACCTCTCCGTTCTTTCGGCTTATAATTCAATAGTATTTGAGGGATGGTTCAAACATCATTCATTCGGTTAAGATGTGCCAAACAATTTACCGGTATTGGGCAACCCTATTGAGTGTACTCATAATATTCAGTCCCTACCGTATACCTGCACTTTTTTCTACGATGTTGAAGGGTATAATCTATCACAAGCCTGAGAAATCTCATTTTGGCTTGGAGTTTCGTTAAAGTCTAATTTTATCAAATTCATAGTTAACTGTGGAAGAACCATCTCCTTGTAGAATTTTAGCGTGTTTCTTAACTCGTTAAATTTAGAGTTCTCCTGGTGGTCCCGCACATATAGCTGAACTTATCCAACACGACATACCACACACACACACACACATTTGTTGTGTGGACATATTCAACACGTCACATAATCTATATATATATAAAACTCAAAGTCTGAGGATTTATGGGTACTGAATACAAATCCACACCGTTACACCGATTGCCACCAAATTTTGCACAGGTAACCTTTGACACAAGACGCCAAATGCTGTCTAACATGGAAATTGATATTTGTCCCGTTCGCACGACATAGGCTGCGGTTACATTGCATCAGAATTCGTACGAAAATATGGTCGTACGAAATCGTGAGAGTTCGTGCGAATTCGTCAGAAGTGAACAAAACCATTGTTGTTCATAGACGCGGTTAGTTTGCTTCCGATCTATTCGTACGAATACTCACGAATTCGTACGACTAGTCGTATGCGACCAAAATAGTTTGTTTTTCATCAGATTTCATACGAAATTTGCCCTCGCCAGAAGTGTCTTCTTGAAATGAATTGTGAAAATCTTATCACTCTCGTCGAGGAAAGACGATCACTGTGGGATCAGAAAAGTAAACAATACCACAACCGAGAATTAAGCAAAAATTTATGGAAGGAAGTGGCATAAATAATGGACACTACAGGTAAACAATCATGTTATCATGTTTTTTTATTTCAACTGTGTTTAAATACTACAATATTTATTTACATCTTTTATTGTTTGTATTTTAAAGTAGATAATTGGTACAGTCTTTCATTTGTCGGTACTTCAAAGATTAATGTTGACACTGTTAAAATATTGTGTAAAGTTGTTTCTGATTTCGTAGGCTGCATTCGTACTTCTAAGTTTATTGAAACATCGTGTTCGGTTGTTTACGTTTGGAGGTGGTTGTACATGTTGAGTTGCCTGAAAAGCATCTGGGATACCTTCCAAATTAATGATTGTATTATGAAGCAGGCAAATACACTTCACAACTAAATCTATTTTATCAGGATGAATTTCAATCTCAGTTTTTAAAATTCGCCATTTTGACGTTATTATACCGAAAGCACATTCAACAAGATACCTTGCTCGTGAAAGGTTACGATTGAAAATTTCTTGTTCTATTGACAATGTTTGTCCTACAAAAGGTCTCATTAAATAATTCTTTAAAGGATATGCTGCGTCTCCTACAAAAACATGTGGGACAGTAATATCTGTATTTGGTAAAACCTTTGGTGGAGGGATGCGAAGTGTACCGCTTTGTATATTGTGGTACAGTGATGAGGTTGAAAAAATTCCACCGTCACTTTGTTTGCCGTAACTTCCAACTTCAACACTTACAAATTTGTAATCACCATCTGCTAAGCCTTGCAAGACTATAGAAAAGTATTTCTTATAATTATAATAAAAAGATCCAGAATTAGGAGGACATTTAATTCTTATATGTTTGCCATCAATGGCTCCGATGCAATTAGGAAATTTCCATTTCGTATAAAATTGAGATGCAATTGATGAAAACATTGTCTCTGTTGGAAATGGCATATGCTTTTTATTTAAAGTGTCCCATATCGCTGAACATGTGTCGTAAACTATTCGCCGAACTGTCGTATGTGACATCCGGAATGAGAAAGCCATAGATCGAAAAGAGTTGTCAGTAGCTAAGTACCTAAAAAAGCAATTATTTTAGTTGAAATAATGGTTTAATTTATTTTTCCTTACTCATTAAAGATTTACTAGTAGGATTAATTTACTCATTACTTTCATAGCTTATTGTACAAGTCACTATTGCTTTGTCACCTAATAAAATTGCAAAATTATAAAGAATATGGCAAAATTAGAAATATAAAAAATGCTTGCTGTTGCAGAAGATGCTGTTCGTCAGAAGTGGAGAGGCCTGCGTGACACATTTCGTAAAGAACTCTGCAAGCTAGAAAAAAAGAGATCTGGAGACGCCGCTGACGATGAGGTGTCCTGCAAATGACAATATTTTTCCTCAATGTTTTTTATTAAAGATCAGTTTACTCCACGAAAAACAAGTGGTAATATTCCTGACATTCGACATGAAATATCTGAGCCACCTGTTGACGAGGCACAAGAGAGTTTACTAGATGCAGCGTACAGTGAGAGCGAACAATCTCATCTACAAACAGAAGTGAACGTGGAAACTGACGCTGAAGCAACGTTTACATCTCATAGCAAAAAACCATTGTCGGTCGCCAGCGATTTACAACATGGCAGTACCTCTTCAAAAAGAAAGAGAAATGAGAAGGACAGCACACTGCAGAAATTAATGCGGGTGGAAGAAGAGAAGTTAAGGTACTTGAAACAGAATTCACAGAAACTGAATGACGATCGTTATTTTGCTTTAAGCCTCGTTCCATATCTCAGACAACTACCAACCCATCGTAAGATGTTTGTTAGAGCAAAATTTCAGGAAATTCTCGCTCAGGAACATGAAGCATTACATCGTAATAATATCTCCCCGCAACAGTCGTCCACACCCTCATTCCATTACGGCGCTTCAACACCCTCACCATCATACAGTGGTATGCCATCAATAGAACTTCTAAATCAGCAGTGCTTGCAATCATTAATTGATAGTGACAACTCAAGCTGTAATAGGGATACTACTTGTAATAATGGTGGAAACCCTTCGTCAGACACAGCGAGCAATTATTTTTCTAACTTTATGTAATAATTATTTAATATTATCATTATGCAATGTAATATTATAATTTTGATGAAATACATGTATTTTGATTATCAATTATAGTTTCACTTACCTTAATGTTATAATCAATTTTTCCTGTGGAGAAATACATATCCGAAAGTTTGAATGTTTCAGAAGTTTGGCGCCGACAGTATCCAAAATATAGTCGAATGTAGAGCGTCTCATTCGGGTATATTCAAAGAACTTTTCGTCATTTCTTCTAAGCTCGTCATACGATCTTCCAAATTCCCATTCTCACTTCTCGATTCAAAATATTGTTGAACCCACTCACGTCTTTTCAACCTTTCAACTACAAGAGACTTTGTGGCAGGAGAGTCCAAAAAGAAATCAAGTTCAACTGGACCATCTTTAATTCGATTCCATTCAACACTCGTACGATTTCGGAAAGAAAGTGTTTCCACGCTATTCATACGATTTCGAACGAACCGTTACTCGCGAGTTCTCACGAATTCGCACGACCATATTTTCGTACGAATTCTGATGCGATGTAACCGCCGCCTAGGCCCTTTTAATTATGCCTTTTCGTTGACGCGTATAAAGATATCAACATAACCATGGAGACCAGAATTAATTACCATAGTAAAAGTAAATAAACAAATGATATTTAGCGGGATCGGAACTGTACCTTCATCCGTTCCTGCAGTTTTTAATATGCGATTGTATCGATATATTGTGTAATTTTGTGTACAGATACGTCTATATATTTTGTAATTGTCTTAAACGATTATAAAATTTATGTTGACACGTATTTTTGATGATGCAATGAATAAGTAATGAAGTATACTAAATACTACTACTAAAGATGTCAACTTCACCATGGAGACCAGAATTAATTACCATAGTAACAAATAAATAAACAAAAGCTATTTAGCGGCATTGGAACTGTACATTTATGCATTCCTGCAGTACATTTTCGACGTTTTATATAATATGCGATATCGTATAGGCCTATATAATATTGTATCGATATATTAGGATGTGGAAAGTGTACTAATTTTAAATTGTTCTATTACTTAATGCAAAGCGAAAAATACGTGTTGTTTTCATTTGTAAGGTTAGGTGAAAACGGTTTTGGCTTTTAGTTTACTGATGAAATAAATAAAAGTCATGGTTGAGGAAAACAACGTTTAATGTGTTACACAATGCTTCTAACACAGTAACATTTAAAATAAAGAATTTAGCGTTTTTGATTTAACAGGTACTTTATAAATATCTCCAAAGGCTTTATAAACGGGTACTTTTAAATCTCCAAAGGCTGTTGCACCAATATAATAATTTAGTACAAGTTAAAATAGTACAAGTGTTGAAAACAGCTTTGGAGAGACTTTGACTAATGAGTACAAAATTGTTATACGAGCTGACAGAACGCCAAATAGACATATACAATAAAAATTATATTAAAATACTCCTTGGTCTGACCATCTCTTCTTTGGTAGGATTATAAGCCAAAATTTGTTTTGGTATCCCCGTTCTTAAATCTCATTTCACTAGCCTGTATCCGACGTTGGGTCTTTGCGTTAAGTGTCCAAGTCTCACTGCCATAAAGGCCGCATGACACTGCTATCACTTTATAAAATTTCAAAAGAGTGTCTCTTCTGACCTTTCCATTCAGTGTTCTTCTTATCGTTCCACACACGTGATTAAACTTCTCTAAGTTTTTGTCCACATCTATCTCACCAACAAAAGATTAAATCACATCCAAGGAACTTAAATGAATGTACTTGCTTAATTAGTTGATAATCCAGTACTAGTTTACACCTCACAGGAAAGCAACTTTTAAAAGCCATATACCTAGTCTTGATAGCAGAAATTTCAAGACCATATAGCCTGATTATCTGTTGCAATTCATAGAGGACTCTCTGCAGGCTATTTTCGTTGTCTATTATGACCTGATCGTCAGCAAACATCAGAGAATCTTTCTCTGAAATATTATTGGAACGTCAATGAATTCCCCGGGTCACCATATTTGTCCCCTGAAGAACAGAGATGGCTCTTTCGCACACAATGTTGGTTGATGTTTTCACACTTAAACCTTGTGCAAAGGACCCTTCCATGAGGTACTACACACCGGGCCAGTACAATCTGGAGCTCGCTGAGGAAGGGCATTAAACTCCTCAAGTGAGGATTTCATACGAATCTCAAAAACTATTAATTATTCTTTTCTTCTTTTTTCTTCTACGGTGTTACAACCTAGTATGGGTTTTAGCCTCTTCAACACTTTTTGTCCATGCAGTCCTGTCATTACATAGGCTTCTCCATCTTCTTATCCCCATATTCCTCAGCATCCTCCTCAACATCCTCGATCCACTTCTTTCTTGACCTTCCTCTTGGCCTCCCACCCATTGGTCTCAATTCTAGAAACTGTCTGGGAATTCTGTGTTATACCATCCTCATTGTGTGTCCCAGCCAGGCAGTCCTTCTACTCTTTATAAATCTTATTATATAAGTTCCGTGTATTAGATTATTTACTTCATTATTTCCTTGTATTTCCCCACTGGTTATTTTGCACTCGTCCAAATATTTTTCTCGATATTTTTCATTAGAATAATCTTCGATATTGATCGCTTTTTGGCGTAATACCCAGGTTTCACATGCATATGTTACAAGCAGTCTAATTATGCTTTTGTATAGTTTTAATTTTAATGATTTGTTCAGTGTTTTTGACATCATTGCTTTGAAAGTCATCTTTTTTATTACATTTGTGTATTTCTTTTTTTTATATTTTTAGTATTTTATTTTGATATTTTTATCTTTTACGTTTTAAGTGTTCTTAAATTCAAAACACACACACACACACACACACACACACACACACACAACATTGGCGTACTTAAGTTTTTAAATGAAAGAAATAACTTTTAAGTGTGATTTTGTATCGCCTGTTTCTTCTTACTATTGACGTGTTCTTGCTATAGTTTCGTCCATCTTTCCTCTGCTTTCCTTTAATGATCAGTTTCATTGCCACGTACAATGTTGGTGACCTCCGCTTCTTTTTCCAAACATCGTATGACTTTGGAAAAAATAAATTAGAAACTTAAACCAAATAAGAAAAATATCAATAACTGTAAAACAAATGTTTTCAAAGTAATGTGGAGACGTATTACTATGTTACGCGTATTGAGTAACGTTACAGATAAATCAGAACATTAAAGCTTTTACGGTCAGAGTTGTCTTCAGCAAAATTATTTTTCGGGCTGTTGTAGACGAAGATCCTACCCTATACATTTCAGTATCCTATGCGGCTACACCGGGAACGATCGAGATATATCAATACAATTACAGACTCAACAGGAAGGAAGAGTGCTTGAGGCTGACTAAGGCCTGGCATCCGGCACTCAGAAGTTCTCGAATCGCTACCACGGATGTAGCCTAACGTCTAATTCCGTTGTTGACACAGGCGAGCAACAGGATTGGCGAAGCTCTCGGCCAATCAGTTAGCAGCCCGTATCCTAACATCTGTAGACGCGCGTCATCACTTCCCCTATCAGGGTCAAACGCCATCGGGCAGTTCTTGATGACCCCCTATAAGTCAGCTTCGTCACGCTATTTTAATAGTCCCTAGCATCTTCCTTTCCTTTCTGTTCACCTTCGCTCCTCAGGAACATCCTTCCCCAAGCATGTCTTTAGCACACTGCTTGGCCCAGTTACCATTTGCCACCGGCACGGAGGTTCTCTGCCTCGCGGGGAACGACCGACTCCTCAAGGCGTCTGTCTACTGTGTCCGAGGCGGGAGGCACCTGCCGTTGGCATTGCCACCAGAGGCAGTGCTACTAATGCATAAATAGTTCAAATTTACCGGCGCCATCTTGCGGATAACCATGTTGGCGTGTCCTTTCCCAGTTTTAAGAACCCTTCTAATTAAAATCCAACACAGTTTTCATCTGGCAGTCATCGGGCACGTCCCGGAAGCTACAGTTAAGCCACGGGTGCAAAGCAAAGCAAGTCGCGTCATCATTCAGTCACCAGAGGAGCAGAACAGAAGACACTGACGATGACTGTCGCAGCTGCAGTCCAAACGTTTGGATCTGAAAAAAGAGGACCACGGCCCAGCAGCCCGGAAAATAATTTTACTGAAGTTATAGATAAAGATAAAATGTAAATTGATTTCTGATAAGAACATCAGAAGCGTGCAAGTTTTGGTGGTGTCCCCATCCGTACATTTTGCATGTCAAATGTTTGTGACACTTTTGCTGATGATACAGCTTTGCTTACAACAGGGCAAGACAAGGTTATTTCAACCCGATTATTGCAGAAAGCTAGCAATACCATATATGAATGGACCAAAAAATGGAAAATTAAACTTAACGAAGCCAAATCGGCACACATTAATTTCATGAATAAAAGATTGAATAATTTTCCATCATTGGTCATCAATGGAACGGTAGCTCCTTATCAAAACACAGCCAAATACCTGGGTATGAAATTGGATACCAAACTGAGATGGAAAGAGCATGTAAAAAAGAAAAAAAGAGGAACTTAACATAAAATTCCGACAATATAAATGGCTTATAGAAAAACATTCCAACCTGCCTTTATACAGTAAAACTCTGATCTATAACCAGATAATTAAACACACCTGGCTGTATGGAATTCAACTCTGGGGGTGGGCGAAAGATGGTAACATCAGGATAATACAAACATTCTAAAACAAAGTTTTACGGACCGCGGTGAATGGATCGTGGTATGTTAGAAACGGCGATATCCACAGAGATCTACGTATTCCAACAATCAAAGAAGAGATTAAAAATTTTCCGAAGAACTATGAAGAAAGGCTTCACCTCCACGAAAATGAAGAAGTTCTTCAGCTGCTGGACAATCAGCACGTGTTCCGAAAACTGAAGACAACAAAGCCGTTTGAACTTGTGTATAGAGTTTTGTGTTATAAAAGCAGAGCATTGTGCGCGGGTGAGAGTGTTTAGTTAAGAACACCAGAACTAACTAAAGGATGTAATTGGACTTAATTTGGCTGATATGTATTTAGTATTAAGAGGTATTAGAGATAAGTTGATGGTTGATCTTACAGGCCAGTTTTAACATGTTAAATTCAATAATAATAAAAAAAATGTTTGTGACTTCACGGTCTATCCTCTCCAGGTATCAAAGTGACCCACTGTCCGCACACTTCGCTGTCTCTTCGTACTCTTCGTGACATCAAAGTCTACGCTTATAATTTTGTTCATTTTTTTTACAGTATTTTCAGGGAAAACAGATTACAAGGATTTAGTCCGCGACGATCTGCGTTATGAGACCAGAGACGAGGAGGCACCTTCCGACAACATAGTCTGTAACACGAACATATGGCTGGATTACGGCGCCAGCCAACCAAACGTAGGAATGAATTTCTTAATGGACAGGTTCTATAAGTACGTGGACAATCCTTTCCTGTTCGCACAGATAAGCCTGTAAATCTTTTTATCAATGTTATCTGTTGTCAGTAAATAAACAAATTAATATTTCTTTTTCTTTTTTCTTCTTCTCCTTCCGTCAGGGTATAGGCGAATCGCCTGTTCCGGTCCCAAAGTAAGTTCATCCACCTCACCAACGCTTTCTAGGTCTTACTATGCTTTAGGTCTTACAAACAACCTCAGGCAACCTGCCACATGGCATCCTATTCACATCAGCAAGCTATGTCTCTTTGTTCGCTACAATACGATCTCGGATAATAAAAATGTTCAACTTATAACCTTCAAAAATTTTTGTATAATAAAACAACCGAGTTATTTAAGTAATTATAAACATACCTTAATATATTTTGTAGTTTCGTAGACTCTAAATTACTTTCTTCTTCTTCTTCTTCTTCTTCTTCTTCTTCTTCTTCTTCTTCTTTACTACAGACCAACGTGAGCCCTGGCTTCTTGGCTTCTAACACCAACTTCTCCAAAATCCCCTTTCTGTTGCCGCCTCTTTGTAGCCCCTCGCAGCCAATCTTCTGAGATCTTCTAGTACATCATCCAACCATCTTGTCCTAGTTCGCCCCTCTTTCTTCCTCAAGATTATCTTTGTTATATGCTAATCATCCGTTCGTTCTAGGTGATCTAACCACTGTATTTGTTGAGCCGGTATGAATCTAAAAATGTCTTCATGCCTCAATAGCTCATCTATCTCCTGGTTATTTCTGATTCAGCATCCGTCATCGTCTTTAACCGAACCATAAACACGTCTTATGATCTTCCTTTCAAACCTTCTTAGTGTTTCTTGTTCCTTTTTTGTCAATGCCTGTGTCTCGCCTCCATAAGCAACATCCGGTCTGATAAGTGTTTTATACATTTTACTTCCATGTTCCGTAAGGAAACGAAAGTATGGTGATCCCAAAAAAATCATGTTCGAGATAAGGGCTGATTCTGATTGTACTGCCATCAAAATATGAAGAAAACTCATTTTCCGAAAACTCTCTGTGTGTCTGTGTCTGTAAGTAAGTTCAAACACGAACTGCCGCAAATTCAAACAGAATAAAATAATTTTTTACAATGTACATTATACAAAGTGCGGCAAATTGGTCTGACGATTTTGTAGCAGTTACAATCTTGGTACAAGGTAAGTTGTGTAGCTCGCTCTGCCAGAAGGATAACATTCGGAAGTCTTTGATGTAATAATGTGTTTTACTTCCCGACACCGTGTCCACGCACCAATCAGATTGCACCGTTAGTGAGATGAGAGTAATATTACTGTTCGCCAGTTACTATTCGTCAACCGCAGCCGAATAATACTAGGATTTTCAGCGGTAAAAGATTTTTACAGGTGCAGGGTTGCTCCCCCCCCCCCAAACATGGAGAACCACGAACTCTGATTTTAGGGTAGTCTTTCCTTTGCTGCAACAAAAGTCCTATCTGCCCCTTTGCTTATACACTCCCCCCCCCCCACCAAAAACTGGATCGCCACCGTCACCAGTTTTGACCGAGGTTCTTCATCCGCGCCGTCGGTGCCGTTGTGCACTTCACCAGTAACAACACTTAAGGAGTGAAGAACCCTTAACAATTGCTAACTTCTTGAGGCAGGACGTCTCAGAAAGTGTATGGTCCGGAGACGACCGTGGAAACCAGTTTTCACATATTGTTTTACTAACGGTACTGAAATTTCAGCTATACGGTTCAGCACAGCAATAAGGTATACCTCTTTCCATCATTCTGCGAATTCCGCCAAGTATGTGTTGTTGCTGGATAAGACACACGCCATTATTATTATTATTATTATTATTATTGAGAAGACTTTCGTCGATTTCTAGTGTTATACCAGGTGCCCATATCGATATTGGTTGTGCCAAAAAGGGGCCAGCACAAACTTTCCATTTCATCATCATCATCCCAACACGGCATAGGTAAGGTGCTTCCTGTTCCGCCTTCAAAAATCCTCCAGCCATCTCTTCCTGTGTCTACCCACACATCTGTGTCCTTCAAGTTTGTATTTTTCCAGACTTGTTCGGCCAGTCTGGAAAAAACGTCTGGGGTCGAGAGATTTTGGAGAGGTAGTACATTTGTACCGTGCTGACTGGGCACCGGTCCTCACAAGTTCCCATGGTTGGATGAAGTGATGTTAGCTCCCAATGGAGCCGTTAGCCTCTCTCCAGCCAGGACCGTAAGCACGTTTCACAGAAATTATTCTGTATCTTCAGAGGGTTTTTTAAAATTATAATTAACTGTTCCGCCTACAATGATTATCCGTTAATAATATTGTAAGCGAAACATTCAATTACAATTACAAAAAAAAAACTCCGAAGATACAGAATGATTTCTGTAAAACGTGCGTCAGGTGAAATTAAACCTAATTGTAGTGTATTTATTTTAAGATATTAAATAAGTGTGTGTGAGCGCGTGTTTAATTTAATAATAAGACATTCTACTCTTCCAGTCTCTTTCCTTAGTTTCTTTGCTGTACAGTTTGCTCCTATAGTTTTTACTTCGTCCCCTTTTCTAGGATCTTCGCTAACCTCACATTATGCCACTTCATATTCTTCAATTGCAAGTTAGTTCAGTAGTCCCTCTACCTTATTAACCGTTTAAAGGCTGCGGACGCTGTGGTTGTCTAGACTACAAACATGGGTCTACTTGGACACAATTAGCCGAATGGTTTACTCACGCAATGAAGATTTACTTCGCCTGCGGTCTTGTTGTCCATTTATTATATCAACTGTGTCATTGGAGCTGTTGTCATTTACGTATTTCATGGTGACCACTTTCTTTATAGAGAATCGATGACAGCGTAACTGAAAATACTGGATACCGCTAGTGAGTAGTTACTAGAATATCTACATTTTTCGTCGATTCTGCTATTTCAAAAACTTGTCGTAAGTGAAACAATGCAAACTTAGCCGAAAATGTTAACAGAAGAAAACACGTATCTGAAAATGTTAATATATAAATTATAAACCCAGTCTTCGCATAACAAACTAAAAGATTATCAGAGCCCATTGGAATAACCCAAGGCGTTCGGCAGAGATGTAGTTTTTTCCTGTTTTATTTAATATCTATACAGATGATGCCATAAGAAAATGGAAATTGGTCGCCCTCAAAGGATTATACTTGGGAAAAACATTTTATTTAAATATTTTAATGTATGCAGGCGATCTTGTGATCATCCAAGAGAATGAAAATAACCTCCAATGGTCGTTTTATATCTTACTAACATTTGAACAGATTACAATCAAACCATTTCCTTATCAAAAACAAAAATTGTTGCTTTTTCTGGGGCAAATCATATTAAAACAAAGATTGTCATACAGGACTTGCCAATAAAACTGGTGCCAGATTTCACGTATCTAGGGTTCAGCATTACACATAAAGATGATAAGGAGATTGAAAGCAAAATTAGTCTCTTCCAGTCGCTTTGTGGATATAGCATTAAACACTTATAGAAGAAAACAAGCAAAGAGATGGAATTGAAATATTATAATATAATGGCCATACCTCAACTACTGTATGGTATTGAGACTTGGATTAGAAAGGCCAAAGATATTTCTAGAATACAAGGACTAGAAATGAGGTTCTTGAGGGCTGTAAAGGGTTGTACCAGGAGAGGTCTTATCAGAAATGATCATATTACGATGGTGTTAGGCATAGCTGAAAGCTTAAATGAATATATCTCCCTGCACAAAACGAAGTGGCAGATACACGTAGGGAGAATAGGTCCAACTAGATTTGCAAGAAGAGCCCTTGACTATCATCCAAGGGGGAAGAGAAGTGTCGTAAGACTCCGTAAACGATGGTTGGATGAATTCCATTGAGTCTGGAACAGGCTACTTGCCTAAACCGTAAAAGATAAAGACGACAATATTAGCGTGGTGTCTAAATCAAGTGGCGCGGTGAATTACTACATCTCTGTGTGATGATAATAACCTTGACCGTCAGATGTATACTTGATATTATGCAATATATGATTGTCTGCTCCTAGAAAATATTCCCGCATTTTATCCCAATCCGCAAAAATGCGAAACCTCATAAACCAAGGTGGGACGACTTGCCTGCGACAGTTCAGTTCTCACTGTACTCCGTTGTACAGTTTGAATACAACAATCACCGTATCTACAAGCTACACGCGGTAATAAATTTTAATTGCTTGCTATAATAAGTTTGTTATCCGTCCAGTGTGAAGTGGTACAATCTGTATTTATCTTTAATGTTATTGTTACGGCCGTATTTTGGATTATCGGCCGCATTTACAATTTCGTAAAGTTTTACTGATCGAGCTACTGGTAATAAATTATTAATAACGATAATATGAATATTTTTAAATAGGGCAATTAAAAATGCACTCGACGCTTATAGAAAACTTCAATCAAAACAGACGTTTATGTATTGCTAAAAACATAGTACCTACTCTATTCTGCATCTTCTTCTTCTGAAAGGTAGGCCTATTTTATGAAACCAGAAATTCATCATAATCTTCAGTTTCTGGGTTTATCATGTCCTTCAAGACCCCGTCGTCATCAGTAAATCGTTTCGTTTCTATATTTCCTCATCAGTTTTCCTTTAATTTTATTTAAAATCAGTTAGGCATATGTAAATCACATCCATCCATTTGTCCATTTGTGAGTACGTGTTTAGCTACTGACGTCACCAAAGACACTCCACCTCACCACCGGCTTTTGCCATATTCGACAGGAAGACTGGCCTAGCGTTTCGACGACTAAACTTACTGCGTCTTCCCTGAAACTCACCGACAGGTCCGATGGAGGCTCCAAAAGGTTTTACAGCAATTCTTCAACTACTTTAACACCTGAAGAATTTCTGTAAACGCGGACAAAACCCAGCTTTGAGACAAATTGCACGAGACGAAACATGAGTGACTTCATTCACACCCCGGTCTGAGTAGGCCCTTCTACCATTATTCTGAAGTATGACTACAAGTATCTAAGCGTCGCGCTTGACTCCAAATTAACCAGGGGCAACAGCAAATCGAAAAAGTCATGGCCAAAGCCAGCAAACGGATCCGAGTACTCAGATTCCTCGATAGAAACGATCGCTGCTCCAGCTAGACACTCAGCGGGATCTACACAGCATGCCTACGTCCCATCATGGCCCATGTACACCCGATCTTGCTGACTGCCGACCACGACTGTCTAAGGCCCTATAGAGACATAAAACGGCAAGCCTTTAAAATAACATATCGCACCCCCCCCCCCAGAAACAGTTTACTGTACGCTATGAATACCCTCTTCCCGGCCCTTGACTCCTTCTTATCTAAATTAAACCGCAAATACGCTAAGAACGCCAGTACCCGAGCCTTCATCCAGTCACAGCAGTCTCCATAAATCGACCCACCAGAAACAGAACTTAAAATAAGGTGGCAGATGGGTATACATTTGTTAAATCAAATCTGCAAAGACTCTGGATAACAAATATCCACACTTAAGACCACATGATGGTGAGGATGAAAATTTAATATAAGTGTTGTATACGGTTACAGTACATGGCGAAATGAGATTTCTCAGCCACGTGTTAGAGTATACTCTCCAAGGTCGTAAAAGAAAAGCGAATATACGGTAGGAACTGGATATGATTATTAATATACCCTATAGGATTGCTGAATATCGACTACAATGGTTGGAACATCCTAATAGAATGGATGACTGCCGCATCTCCAAACGACTATGGAATTACGGCCTATAAGCCAAAAGGACGGAGAGGTGTGGGGCGTTCAAAGAAGGTTTGGAGTGACCAGCTCTATAAAGAAAATAATGTGGCAGAGTCGTCTTGGTACGCTTCCCACCATTGTGTGCAGCAACAGTAAACGTCATTGTTACGTGTAATGTCATAGTAAGGATTGACTAACAGCCTCAGAAGCTTCTAACATGATTTCTTCTTCTATGGCGTCATAATTCGGAGTGGAACCTTAGCTACCATAATCATCCGTCTCCATTTTTCCCTGTCATTGGCAATTGATTATTGGTTCCTGAACATATTGGTTTTACGGGGAGGGGTTGTTGGCCCTTCGAACAACCCTAAACCTGAAGGACCGGGTCATTTTTATTCAGGGTTTCCATCCCTTAGACCAGGTGCTTTCACTACAGCTTAGATCCTGGTCTACCCTGATTTTCTGTCAGGGTTTACTCCCTGAGCCTCTTCATGGCAGCGATTCTCTCTATTTACCCCAGGGAGAATGGGTTGCCACTTCCGCCTTTTGCGCCATACCGTAGGCTCCCTACTCTCCCACATCTGCCATTGAATAGGCAGATGTCTTCAACGTAACCCTGCCTTACAGGGGCCCTTACAGGGCGCTACCATCCGGAGGCAGATGGACCCAGGCTTTTTTTACGAGGTTTACTCCTCCCCCTCCTCCTTCCTGATCACTTGCGAGATGAGGCTCCGGGCTTGGGACCGGCAGTGTTAAACAACACCGTTGGCATTTACATGATTTCGGTTAATCTTATAGGCTACCAGTTTTGAAGCAATAATATGTAAAGAACTATTAATATTATAGTCTATATGCTTGGGACCGGAACAAACTATTTTTGTTTTGATGATGATGAAAAAATCATCCATGTTGAAAATGATGAGATGATGAGGATGACCAAAAACACCGTAGGGGAGAACAACTTTGATACCAGAATAGGTTGAAGCCTAATTTCCGCACTGAAGAGAAGACAATAGGAGGTTTGCACAGTAAAATTTGTTCTTGTCTTCTGTAAGGTTTGAAGTCGCAAAACAATCGGGTAGTTTACATATTGTACGAGTAAAATGCGTAGGACTGTAAAGTCAGAGCAGTTTGTTTCCTTTGCTAAACAAATGGTAACGTTACACAGCACACACTGGCTTGTTTCCTTGTTATTTCCGTCTGATTTTATAAACAAAATATTAAAAAAAAAAAGGACTAACGATCGTGGGGCGGAGGCGGGGCGGGGTGAATGTCCTTCTTACCACAGCGCTCTGTTTTCTTACGTCACACAACCCGTTTTGTTTGCCGAAAACGTTTCAGACACGAGGGTTTAAAGAATAAGGTATCTCCACCTTCAGCGTGTTTTAGGAAAAAATTTGTTTCAAGTTGACAAGTTATACTGATATCAGTTAATGTTCAAACAATAATTGACAAAAACTTATACAGTGTTGATTGTTTTTGATACAGTATTAATTATAACTTATTGAGTTTAATTTAAAAATATAACATGGTTTCCAATGAATAAAAATAAATACTTGAAGTCTTTCGATGACTTAAACAGTTATTAAATTATTATATTTGAGGCATAAGCCAAAGGTGAAACTTGGTAAGGAAGCAATAATGAGAAATTTTGGAGGATGACCCCCATTGGATTTTAGGGAGGACGAGGTCCACTGGGGAGAAATAAATGCTAGCTAAATTCGCTGTCAAGTTTTTTCTAATGCATAGTTTTGCTATTGACAGAAACGAACAGTGACGCAGCACTCGCAATGTGGGGGCCCGCGCAAACGTTTCCTTCAATTTTTTACAAATGGGAATAACCCATTGAACTTACGTAAAACCAAATTTCCCAGTACGTATTTAACATAACAAACAAATAAACTTATACTTTTACTCTTATGTTACCGGTACCTAATGTTGTATTTGGAGAGTATAAATTATTCAGTTAACTGCACAATAGACCTCTCATTCCAGTTAAGAATGCACCGTGGTCAGGTAAGAATTCAATTTTAAAAAGTGTTTATAATACAAAAGTCTAACTTTTGTAAAATAAAATGTCTGTATATCAAAATTTTTGTCTTTAATTCCAATACCAATATTGGTCCTGTACTAAAATTATTGTAATTTATAAAGATACTCGTATAAGCAGATGACAAAAAGTTTTAAACGTGAAATAGATATTTGGTTTGTTTAAAAATATGATATTAGTTATAAAATTTAATATATACATATATACTCCCTCGTACATTCACTGTCTCCACGAATTTAAATTTATGGTCTATTACGTGAGGCGTGACAAAGGGCCTATCTGCCGATTTTGAGTTAGTATCCATGTAATTTTTGATTCCTTTTGCTACCGCTTTCTGAAAGGTTCTAAAACAAAGTTAAGGAAACTTTTTGGCCCGCTCTCACTCCTAAAGAGTTGAAAACTACCCCTAAAGGGTTGAAAATTTGAAAAGACGCGAGGACGCATTTTAAAGCCCCGAATTTAGGTACTTATAGGTTTCTGGGGGGTGCTTATTACGATTCTGACGTCCAAAATTATATTCGACGCACCGGGTAGTTTTTGAAGGGTTTAAGAAGACTATAATCAGGGGGTGTAAGTAGGTATTAAACTTCGCGAGAATGCCGGTCAAAGCCTCGAAAGTGAGTACCTATAGGTTTTTAGGCGTGCTGTTTACGATTTTTACGTCAAGGGATACATCCGACGCAAAGGTTGAAAACCATCCCTAAAGGGTTGAAAATATTAAACAACGTGAGGATGTATTTTGAAGTCCTTAAATTGGGTACCTACAGGTTTTGGGGGGATGTTTAATCTACAAAAACTTAAACATCACAACATTAATAATATTTAATAAAATATTACAACCCTTGAACAATAACAAACAACTCCGACGCTCAGTTGATGCTCCAAAAATCACGTGCCAGCTGTAAGCAGTGAGCATCAGGTAGCGCATCAGGCCTCTTCTGGTCTCCGCTAGAGGCTCCGTGTTTTTAGCGGTCATAATTCAAAATTCAGTAAAAAAATATATATATATAATCCATGATTATAAAATTTAATCAAAGAAAAGTCGAACCATAAACATTATATTATTTTATTAAATTAAATATTCAATTGATATATAAAAAACCAGCAATACAGAGAGTGACAGATTGCAACAGATAGTGTTTTGTTTACAATAGACGTTAAAACTTATAATGATACTTAATTTTATTGTCAATTTGAAAAAAAAATTAGTTTAGCATAAATTAATAGGCTCTCAGGACCGCACCCGAACATATAACGTACGATAACAAAATCTAACTGTTGGAACGCGTTTATATTTTTAATTATAACTCGGTCAACTGTTTAGAAACAAATTTAAAATAAAATGCATTTTGTAGGACATTTAAAGAGCTACAACATTTTTTGTATACACTGTAGTCACAAAATCTACTGTACACTAGATATTTTAACTAGAAGTCAAAAATGTTTTACACGATGTCGGCAAAATGCATATTTAAACTGATGTAACTCATTAAATTTTAGTCATAAAGGAATAAAAAAAAAATTCAAAATGTTTGTTGTTTTATAGGCTTTATTTGTGGCCTATATCAGTTTCTCGATAAAACGCATCGTTACTGAGATATTTAATAAAAGAGGCGGATTTTGGCGAAAATCCAAAACCATGAATTTTCTTAAAACGTTACGCGTTACTGTATAGCAATACATATATGCTTCAAAAAATTTGAGCACATTGCTAATATAATAGACAACCGAAAAGTACAGTATCTGGGCTTAATATATATATTTGACAAAATGGCATACGTTCTTTTTAAATTTCTTGGAAAATTTTGAGGAAATTATGATATTTTCCTACAGAACGCCGTTATTTTTTAAGTTAGACAAGTGATTAACCCACCATTGTTTAGAAAACGAACAGAGCTTTTATTTGATACTAATATAATTACGATCTAACTATTTTTCGCCGAGTTATATAAGTTTAAATCATGTGATTTGAACAAAAAACTGTGAATCGCCATATTGTTTTCGCTGTATCTCAAGAATCATTTGACATAATGAAACCAAAAAAGTGGGAAATGTTCGTCTGTTAATAAACTGTAATTTTGATTTCTACAAACTGTTTGCAAAATGGCGTTATTTTGAGTTATTTGCAGATTAATATTAAAAAACACTTTTTTGGCAAAACTTTGAACCCTTTTAACTCGCAAACAACGCATTTTTTCGAAAAAGTGTACACTACATTTTTGCTTACAATTTGATTCTCTATCGGTTGCCGGGGTTAACTAAATTTATTTTTAACCCAAGAAAAAGGATGAAAACAACCCTTCAATTTATGAGCGGGCCAAAAAATTTCCTTAACTTTATTCTATAACCTTTTATGAAGATATTGCAAATATTGGTATGGAGAACCATACTTAACTTCCATGTTCTAAGATTTATATATAAAATCATTTTCGAAATGAAATATTTCCAAAGAACTACTTCCTTCAACTTATTGCTTCAGCCTTAACCACGGTACTGTGGTCACTAACGTTGTAGCATGACAGATAAGCCCATAAAAATGAATGGCGAATTGATCATTAAAATAAAGTAATAACATGTTTAAATCCGAAGAAAGCAATATAATAAAGAATTAATTCAGAACAACCGTGCAGTACAATCATTGATATAAAGATATAAGTTCATATAAGATAAATGTTACAAGTGATGAATCATCAAAACCAATTTTAATAACTAAAGGTGAAAAAATGTAATACTCAGGAAGGTAAGGAGTAGAAAAGGAAGAAACCCAGAACATAACTAAACCCACAAGGAAGGTAAGGAGAAGAAAAGGAAGAAACCCAGAACATAACTAAACCCACAAGGAAGGTTAGGAGTAGACAAGGAAGATATCCAGAAAATAACTAAACACAACAAAGAGAAGGAAATCTGTTGTATGAAACAAGAAGAGTAGGTGAAGAAGAAACCCAAAGACCCGATGACATCCAGAAGAAGATGAAGAAAATACAATTATAAGAAGCCAGGAGAAAAGAAGACATCAATGAAGAAACAAGAACAAGACAACATCCACAAGAAGAAGGAATAACAAAAAAACACCCATACCCCAACATAAATAAAAATAATAATAATAAAAAAGTATAACAAAGTATTAATGCAAAAAACCCACATGTACAATAGATATATTAAGACACTTATATATAAGTGTATAGAGTAAGATGTTAGAATGGAAAAACATTCTATATATATGATATTTGTTATGTATATATTTGAGTATAAAAAATGTCTGATTTGTTAATATTCCATTAATTGGAATAATATGTTATATGTTAATAGTATGAAACATACTAATTGTTATTTTGTTTACAAGAAGAAAATGTTTAATTTATGATACAATGTCAATGAAAGTCAGAGAGGGTATAACTCAATATGTATTATTTATAAAAATTTGTATGTAAAAACTGTTAGGAATCTAGGAAAAATGATAAAAACTAAACATCATCAAAACTGAAAAACTAAGTACTTAAATACATTTAAACTGAAGGGATTTAGATAAGGTAAATCAGAAACAAAGCCATGTAATAAGAAATATAACTAAGAAAGTTTTTGTAAAATTATAGCCAGAATTATTAATAAAAATGGAAATGACAGAACTCAAAAATTTGGAAAGGGGAGTCATATATTCCAACATAATATTTTAAAACTTAACCAGTTCATCTAATTGCAAGAAAGTAAGGGAATATAAACCTTTTATTACAATATGAGATTTAATAATTATTAATATAACTTGATAATGGCAGAATTTGGAAAATAACAGGAAGCTAAACCTTAGGAATTAGAAATTACAAAATGAAGGAATAATTATCAATTTTAGATCAAAAACTTAATAAAACGGCATTATTTGTTATCAGATTACGCAGAATGAACTGAAGGATAAAATTAAGTAACAACTAGCTAATAAATTTGAAGAATAACCAAAGTATAACCAGTGATATAATGTAACTTTATTACATGCACAGGATGCAAAATAAAATTTAAACAATGGAAGGAATAATATTGCTTTGGCTAAGGTTTTAGTCGGAGATGAAGGAAGTAAGTTAGTTAATTATTGAAGATCGTACGGGACACTTGAAGAGCAATATAACCGTATTAACCTAGTTACGAATACCGTAATGGCGAATAATTGTATGAGTCGAAAGTGAAAATCGGGAGTTTCAGTAAAAAACATTTTTAAAGTCATACACAGCGAAAGAAACATATAACAACACCGAACTAACATTATACAGCACAGAACACCAGTGGAAATAACATTTAAACCCAATAAAACAGTAATAAAACTTAACCAAAAAAGTGCCTAACCGACAAAAGTGAACCTGACTTATAACTACACCAATTTCCCGAATACAACACCAAAACTGAACCAGAGACACTACACCAACACGAGAAGAAAGATTTGCAGACACCAGGACGTAAATTGAACAGGAAAACATCTTTATTTGAACACCAAAACTGCGAGGTGACGATTTCCAACTTCAACGGCGGCCATTGCTGATTTCCAACACCTCGAATCAACACAGCCTGCTGGACGGTTCGCAACCTATTTACTTATTTCTATACTTTAAATAGAATATATGTACTGTTATAATTAAGAATTTACCTTGTAATGTTATACTTTTCAATCTTTGCCCTATTCCTCTGACTTTCCCTAACATAGCTGTTCAAAGAACATTTATATAAAAAAATTTGTAATAACAAAAACGATACCCTGAGAATCGATTTACATATCGACAAGAGTCAAAATACCTAATTGTTAATAAAATTATTAATATATTTCATATTTAAACAGTTTTTTCATTTCTAAATATAGACAATTAACACAATACTTTAATTTAATAAGAACTTACTACAAGAATCTCACCACCAGAAGGAAGATAACCTCCAAATAGAAAATAAACAAGTATCGATTGCTATTGGAGACAATCTTATAAGTGGCTAGAGTTTTTTGACAAATACCCAAAAGCCTATAAAACATTTAAATTAAGTGATAAACGTTTCGGAACACCACGAAACTTAATTAATTAATTGTTCTTAATTAATTAATTAATTAAAGAAAAAAAGTTTAATTAAAAATTTTTTTTTAATAAACAATTTTTATTTCTACACTAACACATTTATATATTTTTGTAACACAACACACACACACGTTAAACGAATTCGTTACAACGTATACCACCTCACGTTAGCGCACTCGATTTTCACTGATGGTCGATGGCACTGCCAAAACGTCTGGTTTTGCAGAAAACATTGGACACGGCCAAACAGCTCGGGAAGGAATTTTAACAACAAACTACTTCTTTGTTGCCGATAACGTAGTACACATATAGAAAATTATCCCCTCCCGCTTCAACTATCGTTTTCATTTATAGAAAATTATCCCCTACCCCTTCAACTACCCTTTTCATTTATAAATATTTTACCTACCTTTCTACAGTGGATTATTATGACCTACTTGTATAAGTTAATGTTTGATCTCCATTAAGTTGTGCTCAAGTTTCCAAAGATTTAATATTATGATGTCCGTAATTAAAACATCAGAGCAGGTTTAGTGTGTATGAGGGTACACCGTGGACAAAAATTTTAACATTTCCTATTGAGCGTTGCTCAGAGTAAAGCTGCTAATCTACAGTGTACGTTTCACAGAACAAACACGCGGAAAAGAAGGAGCGCTCCGAAGTCACTCATGGACCCTGAGCATCTTGCAGAGGGTTCATTCCCTAAAGACGAAAAGTCTGTCTATGAACCGTGCAGACCGTTACAGTCTAACTGCAAACACGTGCAGTTACACTGTCCAACGATTCACAGGAAGCAAATCGCTATCCACGCTGGACACTTTTTCGGCTTGCACGCGTTGTGTTGGTGTGGGTTTCGGCACTTTCCATTTAAAAAGCGTGCAAATGTAATAAAATAAACATGAGTGGGGCCAGAAATAACGCGAATTGTGTGTGTGTGTGTGTGTGTGTGTGTGTGTGTGTGTGTGTGTGTGTGTGTGTGTGTGTGTATTGCCTGCCTTTTTATTGCGGTAATGATAATAATAAAATGGAAACGTAAACATTACATAATTGAGATATGCTTGCCTGCCACGAACGATATATTTTTTCTCATACATGATTTAAATTAAAATGAAAAAATTATAATTTTATTGCCTGGCAACAAAATTATTTTACTGTATTTTTAACAATTAGCATTGTTTGAAAAAGTTTAAATGAAATTTCAAGTACTTTACTCTTGTTAAAACGTAAAAGGTTGCTGGTAAACTACCCCTTCCCCTTAATAGATCTTCACCAAAATCAAAAGGCCTTGAACTCTACAATTCAGGGGCGTATGCAAAAAATTTTTTGATTCTGTTTGAATTTTCGGCTGTTATCGTTTGCCAAAATAAATTTCTGCACATAGATAGACAGACAAAGAGACAGACAGACACACACACTGACACTTCTCGAAAAATGACTTTTCTTCATGTTTTGAGGATAGTACAATCAGAATCAGCCCTTATCTCGAACACGATTTTTTTCGCCATGACCATACTTCCATTTCCTTATGGAACATGGAAGTTAAAAATTATTCCCTCCCCCTTCAACTACAATTTTCATTTATAGAATTTTATCCCTTCCCCTTCAACTATCCTTTTCATTTATAGATATTTCATCTACCTTTCTACAGTGAATTATTATGACTATGACATTTTTTTCAGGATACTTTATCAAAATTAATTACTTTACACTTGTTAAAACATAAAACGTTGCTGGTAAACTACCGCTTCCCCTTAACCGATCTTCACTAAAGTCAAGAGGCCTTGAGTCCTCTACAACTCAGGCACTTATGCAAAAAATTATTTGATTCTTTTTTAATTTGGGACAGTTATCTTTCGCCATAGAAACAAATTCTACACACAGACACACACGGATACATGGACACACAGACACTTTTAGGAAAATGACTTTTCCTCATGCTTTGAGGGTAGTGCAATCCCTCAAATCGCTAAAATTTATATTTAAAATCATTTAAATATTAATTAAATAAGTCGATGCTTGAGTTCTGAAGAAATTACGTATCAGCTAAAATGGTACCACCATGTCAGGTGTATTAAGACTATCCTCAACCTTCGTGAAGAAGGACTATACTTTTGGATAAAATGTCTGTCGGTCGAACGAAGAGCTAGCTAAAGGTAGCTGCGATCTGATTCCTGTAATGAAATTGGACTCTCGCTGCGAGGGGCCGAGGGATGTCTATAGTGTTATCAAAGTCTTTCCTGTCAATACTATACTAGTCATTTTTCATTTTTAAAATCGAGTCTTGATTTCTTTCTTTCCATTTGTCTTCTGATTTTCTGAACGACTATTCTGTTCACCCGTATAATTATAAATTTCTCAGCAAAACATTTCTTCCTTAATACGTTTGTGTCTCCTCTTTAACACTCACCATTCTGATTCATGTCATAACGCTATATTCCACACAGGCTAGTAAATAACTAGCCATCAGGGAGGTCAAAATATTTTCAAATAGGGGCAAACAATTTTCCAAAGGAGAAAAATATTTATATATTTTCATACATACACACATGCACATATTAGTTTATAATTCTCATATCATAATAGAAATAAGTACACAGATTGTATTAATTGCTTTACTACAACAACACTGCTCAGCGATTCACAGGAAGCAAATCGATGTCCACCTTTTCGGCTTGCACGCGTTGTGTTGGTGTGGGTTTCGGCACTTTCCATTTAAAAAGCGTGCAACATAAGAAAATAAACATGAGTGAGGCCAGAAATAACCCGAATTTTGTGTGTGTGTGTGTGTGTGTGTGTGTGTGTGTGTGTGTGTGTGTGTGTGTGTGTGTGTGTGTGTGTGTGTGTGTGTGTGTGTGTGTGTGTGTGTGTGTGTGTGTGTGTGTGTGTGTGTGTGTGTCCTGCCGGCCTTTTTATTGGGGTAATCACAATAATAAAACTTTGGAAAAGTAAACATTACATGATTGAGATATGCTTCCCTGCCAGGAACGATATATTTTCACTCATACGTGATTTAAATTAAAATGAAAAATATAGAATTTTGTTAAAGTGAAATGAAATGTTTCCATAGAAACTACTTCTTTGTTGTCAATAACGTAGTACACATATAAAACTTATAAAAATTTACCTCCTCCATTATCAACTACCATTTTAATTTATAAAAAAGTTACCCCCTCCCTCTTCAACTACCCTTTTTATTTATAGATATTTCATCTACCTTTCTACAGTGGATTATTATGACCTTCTTTTCAGGATACTTTATTTATCAAAATTAAGCACTTTACTCTTGTTAAAACGTAAAACGTTGCAGGTATACTACCCCTTTCCCTTAACCGATCTTCACCAAAAACAATAGACCTTGAGCCCTCTACAATTCAGCGCTGTATGCAAAACATTATTTGTTTCTGTTTGAATTTGCGGCTGTTATCGTTTGCCATAAAAAAAATTCTACACAGACCCACACATAGACACTTTTCGAAAAATAACTTCTTTTCATGTTTTGATGGTAGTACAATCAGAATATACCGTTATCTCGAACACGATTTTTTTCGCCATGACCATACTTCCATTTCCTTATGGAACATGGGAGTAAAAAAATCAGTAGGATCCATGGACACTGACTCATAATCGGCAGAAAATTCCTCACGCTGTAGACTATTAAATAAAATTTGAATTTTTTTTAGGATGTATTTTCAATAAATCAAAAAATTATAATTGATTACCAGTGGCATGTCTGAAAATCAGTAATTTTTTACATTGATCAAAGACATAAAATATACTCAGTAACAAATCTAACTGTTAATCGAAACAAAACCTATATTTTATTAATTTTGTATACATTATGGACAACAACCAAGAAACAAGACAATAAAATACAGGCCTGGGAAGTGGCATTCTTAAGAGGATTTAAAAGGTGTCCTAAACTTGGCCGTATAAGGAATGAGACCATTAGAGAAGAGATACAAGTTTTTAACTTGAATGAGTTACAAACAATCGTAGAATCAACACTTAGAAAGAATGTCTGATTCCAAACTGGCCAAACAAGTCTGGAAATACAAACCTATAAGACACAGGTACGTGGGTAAACCCAAGAAGCGATGGCTGGAGAATCTTTGATGGCGGAACAGGTAGCACCTTGCCTATGCCGTGCTGTGAAGATGATGGTGGTGGTGGTGGTGGTGGTGGTGGTGGTGATGATGATGATAATTATGACGGCGACGACGACGACGACGACGATGATGATAATGATGATAATGATGATGATGATGATGATGATGATGATATTCTGGTAACGTGATACAATTTAAGGAATTGCCACACTTATAAGGAGGGGTTAGTATTCAAGAGGGTACAATGGCATGGAATAAGTAAGGGTAGTAAGGGGAGGACCCGTAAAGGATTCCTGCGGGGGGGGATCCAGAAAGAAAAATCGATATGGAGAACTATACATAACTTCCATGTTGTAATTAACTATAAAACTATTTTTCATATGTACACTCAGAACAAAACCAAATGTATCAGCATACTTTTGGTTAAAACGCTGAGAAAGATAACCAAATACGAATCGTACCTAGTTGTTGATATTTTAAAAATAAAGAATTAAAATATCGTTTACTTAAACAACGCAAAAGAAAGGGAATACCGCCCGGCGTTTACTATCTGTGAATTTCTGAAAACAAAAATTTATTTTGTTTACGTATCCGTGGTTACATAGCATGGAAAGATATCAATTGTTAATATTTTATTGAAATTTTTAAGTTTTCGGTCGAATTAATTTATAACATCCATACAAAAAATTACCCCTCCCGCTTCAACTACCCTTTTCATTTATAGATATTTCATCTACATTTCTACAGTGGATTATTGTGACCTTCTTTTCAGGATACTTTATTTATCAAACTTAAGTGCTTTACTCTTGTTAAAACGTAAAACATTGCAGGTAAACTACTTCTTCCCCTTAACCTATCTTCACCAAAATCAATAGGCCTTGAGTCCTCTACTACTCGGGCACATATGCAAAACACTATTTGATACTGTTTGAATTTGCGGCAGTTGTCGTTCGCCATAGAAAAAATTCTACACACAGACACTTTTAGGAAATAGACTTTTTTCATGTTTTGAGGGTAGTACAATCAGAATCTGCCCTCTCGAACACGATTTTTTCGTGATCACCATACTTCCATTTCCTTACGGAACATGGAAGTAAAAAAGAATTAGGCCACCGGAAACTAACAGTTAAAACGTTGAAGGATTATTGGGGTTTTAACTGTAGGGCAAAGGATTGAAACTGACACTGACAGAGAAGTGTGTAACCCGCAGCGCCGTCTACAGGTTGTTGACATCATCACACCCAGTCTACGCTTGGTTACAATTTGGACGCTCGCACGTGACCAGCGCCACCATGTTGAGAGTAAATATAAACTCTAATGAGTAGTGTTTGCTCGTCGCTTTTCACAGACCAACACCGTGACAAACAGAAGAACCGCAAGCAAACAAGATAGCTTATCAAAATATGTAACAGTCACGGAACCGGTTGGTAAACATAACACTGAATGTGCCCGTGTTTAGTTTGTGAATGTGTTCGCGGTGTTGCGACTATGTTAACATACTTCCTCTACTTTTCGTTTGGTAAGTTACACATTAGTTCATATTCTTATCAAATTGTCTTTTCTTTTCATTGCTTTCGTATGAAAAGATTTATGTGTAGATGTGTTTTCTATAAAAACAGACGTTTCGGCAGTGCCATCGACTGCCACCATCATTGTCAAACCGAGTTACGCTAAACTAAGGTGGTAGACGTTAGGACTATGGTTAAGGCTGGAGAAGTCCCACGAATACTACTCCTACTTATAAATTCTCTAAAAAAACAATGGACCACGGCCAAACAGCCCAGGAAGGAATTTTAACAACATTGACTCCGCCCGTGTAATCCTAAAAAGTACATTATTTGTAGTAGAGTTTCTAAGGCTTTAATGGCCGGCGTCCACATAGTTGGAAACTTTATTATTGCCCGTGCCGATAGGCCGTGGTCTAGAGTCTAGGATGACAAACATTTCGGCCCCACCATCGGAGACCATCATCAGTGCGGTAAGAAATTGTGCAGACACCGTGCCAAATTGTTACCAACACTGATGGTGGGCTCCGATGGTGAAGCCGAAACGTCTGTCAGCATAGACTCTAGGCCACGGCCTAACAGCCAGGCCAATAATGTTTCCAAGATTTATGAGTGTACTAAAAGATGTTTTCGACATTTCTGCAGTAGACCGTCAAACCGTGTGTAATTGCGCAATCATAATACGCCTGACCAAGTAAATGATTATTATCTTATACTATTTCTAAGCAATGGCATAACTAGGAACTGATCCTGGGGGGGGGGGACATGAGACTAGCTTCTGGGAAGGGGTGAAGATACTAGCTTGAAGCTTGGACTCCGCATTTCCTCAGGACAAATGAGAAATTCTGGACTCTTACCACATAATTGGAGCGGTCGTGGAGTACTGGCTAGCGTGTGGCGCTGCTATGCTGTCGGCGCGGATTCGGTTCCCGCCGGGGCCATCTGATTTAGATACGACCGTTCCCCCTCGCAAGGCGATGGCAAACCAGCGAGAGGTATCCTGTCTAGTATAAACCCTCCCCAACTATGCTGTTCGGATTCGGTGTTAAACTGTAGGTCCCATATACCTGTGGGAGACTCCGTAATACAGGCACCACAGGTATATGCGGAGAGGGTACAAACCAGTCGAAAGACTGAAGGACCCAATAATAATAACCATATAATTTTAGAAATACATTTTGTAAATTCTTTGCGTGTCAAAATTTTTTATTAAGCCACCGTGACGTGTAAGGGTTGACAAAAGATATGAAAAACCGATTATTTCAAAATATTTTATCTTGATTAATTGTTGTTCAAATTAAAAATAATAAACCTCATGTCATTAGGAATAACATGTAGGCGAAGTTTCCGGACTTTTGGCCTGAAATTCCCTCCATCAAGCATTACATATCCTTTCATTTACCTCGTCTTTTACTACCAAGTGTGTTGGTGCGCTACATTAAATTATTACTAACTTATTGTTTAATAAACAAATTCAATAACGTACAAGCCTCTTAATTAACTTGTTTTTATTGTTAATAAACTCCTTTTTCTTTGTAGTATTTTGCTTTTTGTGCAAACTAACGGTATAAGAAAAATACTGCTATATTTCTGCATAACAGATCACTGAGAAATGTATATAGAAATAATATTTTAAACAGTGTATTACTAGAAAATATAAAGTGACATTGATAACTATTGTTATTCAAATATTTAAATGAATCTATTGTTAAATATTGTTACGACGGTCTAACTGATCGTCGTATGGTACAGTGGAAACAAAATACAAGGCACCAATTAAGTCGCTAATAACCAGCTTTAATTATCACAAATACAGTTTATAATCAACTTGTACAATAATCCAAGTTAATCTGTCCACACAATAATAATGTCAACTGTAAAAAATTGCTCAGTATAATGATTTTTCACTAACACACCACTTGCGACGCAATGTGTAAATCGCCTGACATAACACACTGAACTCTAAGCGGCAGGCATGGGCTATTTATAGTCTGTAGGGTCTCATAATATGCGTCCTTACAAACACGTGGAAATTCTAGAGAATACTTCAGCGCGGCCATGTCAGAAACACACCGCTGGGCTAGTCAAGAAGCTTCTAGAACGATACCATCGAACGCACGAGACGTTCCCTATTACGTAATGCTGCCTGCCATGTCAAGCGTCACGTATGCATTTCAGCTGTGGGAATAGCCGAGAAATATGTAGAACTTTGTGAAGTGCCGTAATAATATTGTTACTATGGTCTCATTGATCGTCGTATGGTAAAGTGGAAACAAAATACTAATGAAGTCACTAATTACCAGATTTAAACAGTTTGCAATCAACAAGTTATTATCAACATTATACTCGTACAGTAATTCAAGTTAAAGTTCACACGCAATAATAATGTCAAGTAATAGAGTTCCACACTAACTATTACACAGTAAACAGTTTTCGCAATTCTTCGACAACCACTCGATCCACACTAACGAAAATCGCTCAACGTAATTAACTGACAAAGGCAGCTGCTGTGTGGGTATATACGTAGCGCAGGTGTTCGAGAACAACTTTCTATCCTTACTACAGAGTGTCAGCATAATTTGTACTTCAAGTGCTCTCCTGAACAATCTGGAACATACTTGACTGCGGCCTTGACTGAGGCTAAACCTTCTCGATAGCGGAGAAATGTGTGGAAAGACGCTCTCGGCTGTTCGAGAGGGTTCCATCGTTTCAATATTAATTTAAGCAGCCACACTTGAGTCTTGTTCTAAATAACGAAATATTTAAATATCCCATTTCACCAAACAACTGGCTGTCCAGTAGCGGACTAAAGGGGGGCGGACGGCCCCGGGCCCCACTTAGTAGGGCGCCTCCATATTTGGAAATTTAAGTTTTTGTTATTTTTTTAAACTTATTTGAAAATATTCTATTGTAACTTCCTGAAACGCAACATTAAGATAGGTCCATGATTTAATCAATCGATTCCAAAGATTTTTTCATATTATTTTGAAATCTACCTCACAACCCTACCTCATAAAGTGTTAATAGATATTTAAAAAACTTATAAAGGTAAGTATATTATTTGAAGTATATTCATACTAAAAAAGAAACTCTAGCTTTACCTGGCGTCAATGCCTCAATACGCAGTCGGAAGTCGCAAATTGAACCCTAAACAACACGGACGGCAACTGTAGCGGCAGTGAGTCAAGAAAGCCGTGCCTCGGTATCAAAATGTAAACGGCCACAGCACGTACAACTGTACAGATAAGTAATACAGTGTGTGTGTGTGTGTGTGTGTGTGTGTGTGTGTGTGTGTGTGTGTGTGTGTGTGTGTGTGTGTGTGTGTGTGTGTGTGTGTGTGTGTGTGTGTGTGTGTGTGTGTGTGTGTGTGTGTGTGTGTGTGTGTGTGTGTGTGTGTGTGTGTGTGTGTGTGTGTGTGTGTGTGTGTGTGTGTGTGTGTGTGTGTGTGTGTGTGTGTGTGTGTGTGTGTGTGTAAAACTTCAAAAGAAGTGTGGCTTGCACCGTCTGTGTAAATGAGAGTGAGAAACGGAAAAGAGATATTTACGAAAGGATTTGTCATCATCATCATCATCATCAGCAGCAGCAGCAGCAGCAGCAGCAGCAGCAGCAGCAGCACCATCATCAGCTTTAAGTATTAAACCAAGGATGGTTTGTTGCGGCCTCAGCCAGACAAAGATTAGAGTTGTCCACTCCAGCGCTTCCTCGGACGTCCCACACCTCTCCGTCCCCACGGCTTATAGTTCCATAGTTGTTTGGGAATGCGGCAGTCATCCATACGGCAAAGAAGTTCCCACTAATTCAGCCGATAGTGGGCGATCCTGTCGAGTATACTCATAATTTTCAGTTCCTGCCGTATTTCTGTGTTTCTTCTACGATCATGGAGAGTACACCCTGCCACGTGCCTGAGAAATCTCATTTCAGTCGCTTGGATGCGACTAGCCTGGCTTTTCGTTAATGTCCAATTCTCAGACCCATAAAGAAGTGTGGAAAGAGGCATCACCTTATAGAATATTAAGCGTGTTCCTTTACTTGTTGACTTAAGGGTTCGCCTAAAGGTGCCGCACATAAGGTTAAACTTATGCAACTTATTGACAACGTCGTTGCTTGCATTATAAGACACACTGTAGCCCATGTATTAAAAACTGCTAACTTGTTCCAGGCGGTACTAATTAGAGAAAAAAATATATATTAAACTGCTTTTGCTATGTATTACTTAAAGATAAATTGGATTCTAAACACCCGTCTTATGGGAGGGTGGGCCTCAGAAAGAACTCCGCCCGGGCCTCCGGTGGCGTAGGTACGCCACTGTCGCTGTCAATTGGAAGTCGTGTCTGCAAGTCAGCTGCTGTTACAGATTAAAACGCTAGGCATGCGAGTTTCATACTATTGATGTCTGATTCTGAAGATTGTATGATACACATTACGTAAATATAGCCTAAGTATATCACTACCGATTCGAGTTTTTTATTGGTAAAGACGTAAGTTTTACCTTATACCCTGAAACAGTTTTCTCTTATTATAAGCTTCGTCAGAGGCTGCCACTGGGAGCACTGTCCGTCTTGTTCTTGGCGACGGCGCCGACTTTTGAAGAATCGATGTGTGTGTGTGGGGTATGATATGTTCAAATAATATGTGTGATTTGAATTGTGTCTGTTCGTTTAGGATGTCGTTTTTATATGTTTTGTTTGTTTGTATATTCCCAATTGTTCAAAGTGTCTAGTTTTCGACGTTTTGTGTGTACGTGTAGAATATCCATGTTCTTGTCGTTGTTTGTTATGTGTGGTTTGCTTCAATGAGGTGGTCTGGAAAGGTGGATTCGGTAGTGGAGTGTAGTGCCTTTGTGTGTTCAATGTACTTTTACGTTTTACCAATAAAAAACTTTGTGTTCCGAGTCGGTAGTGATATACTTATATTTAGTTAATCAATGAACACGTCATGGACAACGAAATGCAAGACATTACGTAAATTACCTTGTGTTACTCCCTGTAGACAATATGCGCGATAGCACTTTACTGCGTTACACACATTATAATTTATTTTGTTATCACATACGCATGCCTGTATTTCTATACGATGTACGGTTACAAACGTTATTTTTATTTACTGAACAAGGATTTCGTATGATAAATTATTATTCTACCATATTGTGGCTTTCCACTACACCTTGTCCGCACTATTCACAGCCTTTACGCAGGGACAACTATTCGTATAGATTTAGACAAGGGAAGATTACCTCAAGAAGTGGCCATAAATCAAGGTGCTAGACAAGGCTGCAGCCTTTCTCCAAGTTTATTTAATACGTATAATGACGAAATTTTGCGAGAATAAATGAACGTCTGTCCTGCAGGTATAGGCCTACGAATCTTGATAAGGTATCACTTAGCATATTACTATACGCCGCGATGACCAAATAATTATAAGGAAAAGTGAAAATGAGTTACAAAAGTCTGTTTATACCTCGCATACAATCTGCCAGAAATACAACTTTAAGATCTCAAATACTAATACCAAAGTAATGGCATTCCTAGGAAAGGACCATGTAAGAGCAAAACTTGTAATTGATAGTAGTGTTTTGGAGCAGGTATCACATTGTAATTATTTAGGATCTGATATCTCATATAGGAAGGACAACGATATCTAGAGAAAGTTAAATAAATTTAGTTATATCTGTGGAACAATAAGACGACTATTGAAAAACACAACGCAGAAGGAGACACAGCTAAAGTTCTAAAGGTCGTGCCTGTGCCGACTTTATGGACGTGTGGATGTAAAACATGGGCTCTCCTGCAAAAAGATATTTCAAAAATACAGGCCTCGAAAATGAAATTTTTAAAAGCACTTAAGGGATGTAGTTTGAAAGATCGTTTACGAAACGACGATATAAGAAAAGACCTGAAGTTACAGTCCAAGAAGATATGATCAGAAGATGGGATAGAAAGATTCTGAGGAGGATATATGGAGGTGTACTAGAATGGAGGTGTATGAGGACAAACGTCGAACTGTATGATCTATACAAGGAACCGGACATCGTCACAGAAATTAAACAAGACAGAATTAGGTGGACAGGTCACGTACAAAGAATGACAGAGGAAAGAGTAGTGAAAAAAGTATTCATTGGAGCACCAGGAGGAAGAAGAGCAAGAGGCAGGCCTAGAAGAAGATGGGTCGACGATATAGATGAAGATATGAGAAGACTGCCGAAGTGTCGCACAGGGTAGAGGGAAGTGGAGGCACGTCATTCTGGAGGCCAGGACTCTTCATGAGCTGTAGCGCCGTGGAGTAGTAGTACTGAAGTTACAGTCGGTTCTGGAGAGAATAAAGGAATACGCGCGGAATTGGAAGTTCCATGTGGAACGCATGGTAGACACGCGTATTCCTAAACAAGCGTTTGAATATAGGCCAGTGGGGACAAGAGATATCATGGAAAAAATGGTCAGAAACTCTGTGAAGTCGGAACGGGCTATAGCCTAAGCTATGTAGTGAAGAAGAAGAAGAAGATAAATTAGTAGTTCCCAACTCCTGTTGATTGGTGATTGGTGGTATATTGTGGTTGGTGAGTCTCCTCCAGACAAAGAGAACAAATAAAAAACATGCGGTAGCAATGTGGTGATGTTGAATGTACTGTACTACAGTGGTAGCCTTAGAGAACTAAATAAACAAAGCAGCATTCTCTGCAACATAAGCCAAATCATTCGTGAAACTGTCTTAGCTATTAATCCTATTTTTTACAATTCAGCATACAAGTAGAAACTACAACAAATAATACACAAAATGCATATAAGAAATTACTCGTACAACATTTATATTCAAAAATACTTATTGCTATATAATATATGAGCTCTGCCTTGTCTCAGATGAATGTCCTGACTTCCTAATTTTATGAGATCATCAGTGCTGATACCCTTACCTAACAACAAAATTTAAACCTTTTTTTAAATTAATTTAATTCTGTTTGTTTTTTAATTTTAGCAGGCAGTTAGTTGGAAACGTTTGTTCCAAGAAAGTATATAATGTTGTTGAAACCGTGATTTATTTACTTTAGGTCTAGTGAAATTACCTTGTTACACCAGCCGATAAGGCAGTTTTGAGCAAAATGTCCCTGTTCCCTTTCGTTCTATTTTCTCATGAAATATCCCCTCCGCCGCTGGACATTTCCCACACTTCGGCAACACTGCTCCATTGACATTGACAACAAATTGTTCCGTAACTACTCTTATCTGCTTATAGAGTTGATAAGGTGTGTATTTACGTTTTAAATATTACGTCATCGACGTTTAGTGTTTGCAACAAGCGTTCACCTCACAGCGTTCCTTGAATTGCTTCCCCAAATGTTTGCATACCGCGTAATGATAACATTGTCCCAATTTAGACACAGACACAGGATATTAATATTTAATAGCAGACCAAATACAACGGACACCTTTCAAGCAGTCAGTGACACGCATGCGTACATCCACACAGCCAGTAACTATTTTTATTTAATATTGCGAATATTAAATAGAAGCGGACAACAGGAAGTGCCGTGTTTTCTCCTGAAGGTGCAAACTTCCCGCCTCAAATCGTTACTGCTGATAAGACCGGAAACGCGTGTTTGTGATTCCATGAACCGGCGTGTGTGTGTGTGTGTGTGTGTGTGCGCGTGTTGTAGGAGGGTGGAAAGATCAGTGTTGTCATTGCGTTATCTTTAGGCATTCAGAAAAATAACAAAAATTCCTCCACCTGTGTGTTGACTACAAAGCTGGTAAATTTAATAGTTACCATAATAAACGTTTTACAGTCATCAAGTTGCTGTAAAAGATGAATATCCTGCACAACGGACAATGAACTTTTCGTGGCTCCAGGAGCATATTTACAGGAGGGACGAACGGAACCGGACCCCCCCCCCGCAAAGGGTCGAAAAAAGACGAATTTTGTTAATCTCTTAATTTGTAGGACCTTTTATTATTTTTTCAGCTGTGTTTTTCAGCTAGTAACTATTTTTTTTTTTTAATATACAAACAGATTTTTTACACAGCATTTGCGTATACGTTTGAAATATGAAATATAGGAAATCAATTCAATCAGTAAGTATCTTCTAAACAATGTTTCAGTAACGGGTATTTCTATTGTGTTCTTACCGTTTACTTTAAGAGAATTGATTTCAGGTTGTTATCACACGTTTTTTGAGCCAAGTTAAAGATAATGTTACGACATTACAGAACACGCTACGTGTTTGTGGGCTATTCTAGCGGAGCCCGGCTATAATGTGTGTGTGCTGCTACTTTGCGATGAAGGACAATTACAATACGTGATACTTGTCATGCGTCCGTAGCCGAAACTGATCCAGATTTCACCAGTCCGCGCACACTGTGTTCAAGGCGGCAAGCAATTACTCTCTAGTGTTTTCTAGTAGCGTTCTTGACGCGTAGTATGGATTATTCTGGAAACTCAGCGGGGTATAAACACAAGCACTCAGCGACGCTTAGTTCAGTTTGAGTGGCGATTTATTCCAGTGCGGTTCGAAGTATTGTGGCGAAGTGTTATGCGTTTTATAATTGTGCGTGACTCTATTAATTGACATTATTATTGCGTGTGAACAATTTTTATTTGATTTGTTGTAAGAGACTATCTTGATGATTACAAACTGTTTAATTGTGATAATTAAAGCTGGTGATTACTGACTTAATCGGTGTTCTGTATTTTGTTTTCCACTGTACCATACGACGATAAGTAGACCGTCGTAACAATAGTAGGCCTAATATTGATTAGTCGTAACTTCTTGTTTCTTTCGTATGAAGCCTAATCGACCCCCCCCCCCAAGACAAAATTCTATATACGCCACTGCGTGGCTCGAGCGGTAGAGGCTACGGCATATATTTTGTTCCGGCTTGAGAGAGAAGTTGAATAATAAAACCTGCCCAATTTAAAAGCGCCTCAGCGACACATTTAAACTCAGAAACCTACCGGCGAGCAGCATCATAAGGCTCGATGCACACATCAGGTTTTCTACCGTGCGGTGCTGCTGCGTGCACGTTGCAGGCTCGATACACACGCGTCACCTAGCCGCAGTCGGCAGCCAGGCTTTGACACATACAGCCATGCTTTTATATCATAGAGTCGTGTAATATTCTCCTATTTAGTGTACAGGCATTTAATCTGGAATCGGAGACAGTTTTGGGTGCACCCATTTACTGATTCAAAACTTATTAGAGGTAGATTTCGTATGGCCTTTGGTGATTCAAGAGAAAATTCTTATAAATTTTTCATTTACTTTCGAACGAGTGTTCATTCATTTGTTGAGCTTAAAGGGAAAATTAGCGACAACATAAACTACCGAGATACGTGGATGAGACTGTCTATAGTTCCACAAGAAATGTTAACTATAACTCTTTAGGATAGCTAAGGATATTTTTTATTTCACAAATTAACAGCTCTATGTCCAAAAGATCTTCAGCATTTGTTCCAGCCATAACTACGATTACGTCAGACGATCTGAAAAGACAACAATGTACTGAGAGCCGGAGTAGTGTGCGGGGCGCCGCTGCGGTAAGGAGGGCAACTGCGGCGATGAATGCACGCACAGTGGGTGTGCGGAGCCGCAGTGGCTCGTATGGCTTCCAGTACTCCACGCCGCAATTGCGGGCACGCAGCAGTACCGCACTGTAAAAAACGGGATGTGTGGATCAAGCCTAAGCGATCAGGTTTCTGCAAGTAACGTAAAAATAAGAAGGGCCAATATTTAATTGTAAATAAGTAAAGAGAGGTAACATATCATACTACAGTCTTTAAAACGGTACAATCTTCACTGTGTCAGGATAATAATGAAGATACAAAAAAAGACATTAAACATTGTATACTTACATAAAACATTCAATGTGACAACTGAGGTCGATTTGATGTAGCCACTAAAGCAGGAATGTCCACAACCGGCTGAAAACTCGTAAACATAACTTTGAATAACAGATGCGACAGATTACAAATCGACGGCGGAACAATGGACAAACGCTTCTGTTTTGTATAGCCGAGGGATGGAAGGAAGTAGCCTAGATTTTATAATGCAATAAAACAAAAGAAGAGCAGTGCAAATACATATTTCATTAGACAAATAAAAATTAAATCTACTTTATACAGAATCTAATTTGCAAAAGTCTGTTTTTAAGCTTCATCAGATTTGCAAACAATACAATATAAAAATCTCCACCATAAAAACAAATGTAATAGTATTTCGAGGCAACGAACCAATAAGAACAAAAATTATTATTAGTAATCGAATTCTAAAACAGATGAGTCACTTTCAGTTTTTGGGACATTATATTGGCTATGACAGGAATTATGATACTGATGTTAGGTAAGATATTGACATTGATGTTAGGTGGGACAATCGACCGTATTTCAGAAACTAGGTACGTTGTGATACAAAATTAAAGTTATACAAAGTTATGGGAGTCCCTGTACTGTCCTATGGGTGTGAAATATGGACAACAACCAAGAAACAAGAGAGTGAAATAGAGGCCTCGGAATTTGCGTTCTTAAGAGGTGTTAAAAGGTGTTCTAA